>OX579640.1:6746836-7108663 GCA_951230915.1 Antitrichia curtipendula
GAAGCCTCCCCATTGGCGATAACGGAAGTGCCAGAAACCCAACCAGTCGTCCAATTCACGCACTGCATCCTCAGAGGCCGCACGCGATGAGAGCCACCAACATTTGATGCTGAGGTAAAGTTCTTCCGCCTCTTCAAATGTCTTGGCATCTTTGTATTGTCGGCAAAGGCGGACATGTTGTTCTCGAAACTCCGGTTTGATGAGCTTATTGGTGTGTCTGTTCAAAGATGTCACCCAGTGAAGCAGACAAGATCTTTCTCTGTCCACCATCTTCACGATTGGGTCGCCATTCCCATAGACGACACGAACAACATTCCAATTTGCTTGGGCGTTGTCCGCCATGAAGCCTTTGAAGTTAGGGTTCGGGATTTCGTGGCGTGCCATCAACTTGTTCAACGACTGTTACATCAACTTCTGGGATTCGACATCCTCGCTCTGCATATCACAGACGGCGATGCTCATCACACGGCAGTACTCAGTGTCATAGACATGGGCGGCCATTGTAGTCCAGCCCCTTACTCGTTTGACGTGGTCAAACATGATCCAAGAGTTCTAGAGGTCTCCACCATATTGCATACGTTTGACGAGGTCGACACCGCTGTCCGGGCCTTCTTCCGACATTTTGAACAGGTACACCTTCTCTTGACCTTGCCCTGGAAAGACACTGTCTTGGATATATGCGTAGGGACTCTTCAACTTCAGTTTGATGATATTGTCAAGTGGTCCCCCATTAGCAGTCGGTCAGAAGGAAGAGATAGCATTTCTGATGTTTGGAGAACTAAGAATCCGAAACCTCTCCATAACCCTGACCAGGGAATCTCCATGAAGCGGTTCGGGCATGCCCTCCCGGTCAAGTGCAAAGATCTCATTTGACAAGAATTCCTTACTAGCAGCTAGAGCAATGGCGGAGTTCTTCGCAATAGGGATTTTGGAGACTTCATTACATACAAGCTCAATGACTTTCTCAACAGATTGACGACAAGTGCCCTTAGCAATAGGATGTTGGTGTGTACCAATATGGATGCAAGCCCTACCAATACCAGTTTTGTAGACAATGTAATACATTCTAGACGGACATGATTAAAGGCAAGATGGAAGAGACTTACAGATCCGGCAAACTAGGGTCGAGTTCAGCGGAGGGATATCTCCAAAAGGAAAGACGTGCGGCGAAAGGCCCTCCCATTCTGTTTCGTTATGTGAGCCGCTGCGATGTAACCTCGGGCAAGTGGTGTTCTTACATTATAGGTGACCAACACAACTAGAGGATCGAAACGTGAGACCAAAATCATTCACAATGTTAGTAGTGTTAGTTTTGGTCCATGCATGTCCATCGAACTGTTTATCCATGCCTTCCATTTGGCGACCTATAGATGAAGAAGTAGAAGAAAGAAGAGGAGGGAGCTCGAAAAGCACATCCCCATTAAATTCCGGTGGTAGGTACTTGACCTTTTCGCAACGTAGAGTATTTAGATTTAAGAACTTCAGGTCATTCTTCTCACGTGGTCTAGTTTGCAATTGCCTAATGCACTTAAGAACGGAAGAGGTTTCCTTAGAACAAGGTAAAGGCGGTCAGGAATTTAGCGAGGGCAAGCTCGAGAGGGACTGCGATTTGCTCTCTTCAGGTTCTACGACGGTTTCAGTGATTGGAGAGAGAAAAGAATACTCCGGGACTCGATATCTAGGAACGACATCGTCATCAGATGACTCACTCAAAAGAATGGTGTCATTCTCAGAGCCCTCAAGCTTGACAGAAGCTGGGAATGATGTGTGGATTGTGGACTTCCTAGGCTCTGGGGAAAAAATTGAGGGACTATTCATTGGATAGCCCAGAACTCTGAATTTCCGAGCTGGAAGTCTCCAGGTTAGCTCTGTATCCTTAACTCTTTTCTTCTGCAATACTGTTGAAACTACTTCTACACCTTGGGCATCATAAACTTCTTGCTCTAACCACATGGATGTTCAAAGTAATCTAAAGCGTTGAGAGAGCATTGCCTCGGAGATCCATACGACACCATCATCATCCACAGGCAGTGACAATGGAACAGAGCGGTCCATACCGTGAATGAAAGCCATGGCCATAATGATTGAGTACAGGGTATTGGTTTGGGAAGATGATGCTCTTTTTTGGGAGGCGTTGATTTGTAGAGAATGTAGCATACGCGAGGGCAGTAGAATTGTGTAGAAGGTCAAATTCTCTAGAGCCGTTAAAAATAAACAAATGACAGTACTGAGGAAGGAGTTACATGGCGATTTAGGGTGATTAAGTATCTTGGTGAATTTTGATTTTAATAGAAGCGCAATAATGACATTTAAAACAATGATGTCCTGTTGGCAGGGTTGATGAATTGGAACGTCCGGGGGCAAATTACGTCCAAAAATTGGACGTCCGAACGTCCGGACGCAGCGTCCGCGGACGCAGCGTACGTAGTGGCCACCGTCCGACGGACGCAGACCACGGGACGGGCGGACGGGGCGGACGGGCGGACGGTGGTCGGCCGACGGGCGGTTCAACTCGGACGATCTGGCTGCCCGATCCAGCGGACAGTCCGTCCGTCCGCTCGATCCAGCGGACGGCCAGACCGTCGGATCGAGCGGACAGTAGGTTTGTCCGATCAATCGGACGACCTAGTCCGCTTCGGGAGGTTTGGGAGGGCGTCCGCCGCCGGGCCTACTTTAGGTTTGGTGGCGGACGGGTATAAAGGCGGATGGCTCTTCCATTTTTCCTCACTTCTTCTCTCCATTTAGAGGTGGAACCCGTGTCGGACGTTACAACCGTTGCTTCATTGTGCTGGTTGCTCCTATACGGGTGGAGAGTGAGGTCAATTATTTTTTGATATCACTTGTCGTCAGCCATGACAACGGAAGGTACGAGCAAGGGTACTGTAGCGATGACTTCAAGAGGTGGTAAGAGCGCGAAGACAAAATCAAAGGGGAGTGCCCACGAGCTTCATTGGGACATTTTAGATGATCCAAATATCAAAGCGGAGAGCGAATGGAAGAAGGAGGAAGAAACTTATTGGACCTCCCAAATCTGCAAAAGATATGTGAAAATGTATCACATCGACAAGTTGTGGCCTCGTGAGTTCCACATTATTCACACACGAGGGTTCTGTTGCAGGCCATCGAATTGCAAGGATGGACATTTTGTCCATCGATCACTTGAGGTTTGGCGGGCCCTCTTCGGGGACAAATCAATGATTAAGGGTCTCATAAACTACAGCGTGGCCTCTATGGTGTATGCTGAGCTCATATTGGCTCGGAAGGTGGACTGGAGCACATATCCAACGACAACTACGGCTCCGCTTCTGCTTACAAAAGGGCAAAAAGATATTCCCGATTTGTATGATCCAAAGGCAAGTCCAAGTGAGGCACCAAAATCACAGAAGCGACAAAAATATGCTTTAATGCAGGTTAAAAAAGAGATCATGGAGGGGGGAAATATTGGAGTACATTTGGATTCTACGAAGATTCCAACTACAATGTCAAATGCCACGGTGGAAGGTGTTGACGGAGAGGTGTTTTCAACTCCTCGGGCGGATTGGATATGCACACGCAATTTTACATCCGTGGGTGAACAAAGTGGTGCTTCAAGCATGCGGCCCGTGAAGGAGGAACCGGTGACCCCGTCTGCACCACAAAAACATTGGGAAGAGGTTCGTCCCGAACAAATGGCAAGGGCCATTGCATCAATTGATAATATCATAGCGAGCGATGCTACAAATTTTATGACACAAGTACCTTGCAATCAAGACTTGCCAACCACACCGAGCCCCGTATTGAGTCCCGTATTGGGCCCCGTATCGAGCCCCGTACTGGACACCCTATTGGGCCCCGTATTGGGCCCCGTATCAAGCCCCATGTTGGGCCCTGTATCGAGCCCAAGAGTTGAAGGGCATATGTTGCCAAAAAATGGAAAGCAACTCGATGGCATGGCGCAAAATGTGTCCATTGATGACAACCCATTGGATAAGAGCTATCCGCATTTGTCAACTCAAAATACGGCACAATTGGAGGATCTTCGTCATTTGCCAATGGCGAGTGAATTGGAAAGCTTGTTGGAAGCTTCTTATTTGTTTAGGGCACATCAACAAGACATCTCTCTTCAACCAAAGCAAGTAATCGAGACAAATGAGGCCGGTCCTAGTAACCCCGCAAACAAGGCGGGCTTGACTGAAACCGCAAACGAAGCCGGACCGAGTAATCCCTTTGCCGAATACAGTGATGAATGGCCCAATTTTGTGATCACCTCCAAAAGATTGTCGATTACAGCTCAATTTGTAGCTAGCATTGCCCCCAAACTTATGGAAGTTGCTCAGATATTCACCAAATCCGGGCCCGAGTTGGTGGAAGGTGCCTTGTCGTTTTGGAATTTTGTCACGTCTATGAAACCATTATTGGAGGAGCGGGTCAAAAATAATTGCAAGCTGCTCATCTTCGTTGAAGAGAATGAGAAATACAAGGCCTTGAAGATAGAGCACAAGAAATTGAAAGAAGACCACAAGCAATTGAAGGATGCTTTCAAAGGAGTGTGCGCTAATTATGAAAGATTTGCAAACGCACAGGATTCCCGATATGACACTCTAGTTTCTCAAAGGGAATTGATCGAGAAATTGGAGTACGAAATTGTAGCGCTCAAGCAAAAGAATTTGAAGGATGGAGGATATGTTCTTCCAAAGACCGGCGGAGCCGTGCGTATAGAAGCGGTTGAGGAAAACAACCAAAAGGAAGTAATATCCGAAACCGCCATGGATAATCCTCCTCCCACATTCCAAAACGCGTCCATGCAAACGGAAGGCCACGAGTTTGAAGAGGTGAAGCATGAACTAGAGTTGGTAACTCAACAAAACGTCTATTTGGAGCACAATATCAGAAAATGATGCAAGTAATGGAGCTAGATAAATGCTTGCCAAAGAGCAGTTCCGACACTCGTTGGTTGACGTGGGTTCAAAAACTACAAGACAAACCGTCTGTAGTAACCCGAGCAATGAAGGGGCTTCTCAAATTAGCCATGAAGTCGAAGGAGCAATGCGATGCCATTTCCTCTGACCTCTTATCTATTAGAAGGATGTTTGAGGTACATCATTGGGGTTCAATTGACATCACATATTGGGGAAACATGTCGGCAATGTTTGAGCGATTGAATGACGCGCAGAAGATTGCGTCAAAGTCCATGAATTGGACCTTGGAAGTAGAAGAAGGTTGGGTCCCTTATAACACGCATTCAACACACATCAAAGAGGCGGACAAGATAGTAGTGCATGGTGAAAGTTCAAATACGAAACTATTGGAGGGTAAATGCAGCCTTTGTCTAAATCATTTTGGTCCTGAGGGCGCCTTAATCATGGGCCAATGTCGCCACATTTACCATATCACGTGCATGGTGAAATCATCCCTTGTTCGTTCAGTTTGTCCTGAGTGTCGTTCTCCTTTGAGCCCTAGGTTTTACGAAATGGTTGGGCACAAGGAGAGCATGCCCCCTAGCCACGAACACAATTGATGGACCCTTCCACTTGACCAAAAGCCATTTCTATTCCAAAATTACATTCATTGGGGGCGACCTCTAATTTGGAATGCGGAAAAACTCATGCATGATGTTTGTGAGAACTACAATGACGAATTGGATGACTTTGACTGGATGACGCGCAATAGAGAGGTGGAGTTGCAGGCCAGGGGTATTGAAGACTTGGAGGCTCGAGAATTGTTTTGTCGTAGCATGGGGGGACAGTGGAGCATCTCACATCAAAAGTTCTTCCGATTTCCTGAAAAGGAAGTGCGGAAAGGAGAAGATGGCGTCTGGATAGAAGTGCAACCATCCCAAGAGTTCAATGAGCAGTACGGAGCATACAATTACAGCTTAATAGGGAGGGCCCTCTTCTTATCAAAATTGGAAGAAGCTACGTAAGTTCGTGCCGTTTTTAATGTAGATGGGCTATCAAGCACAGAACATGCACTCGTGGAGGTGGCAAGTGCATTTGATAAGAGGATCACTGACATTATAATGACGTGGAGGACTTTTCTACATGGCAAAGGGCAAGTGATCTCGTTGACCCCTCGAGATGATGACAAAGCGGTAAATGCTATGATAGAAAAGATTTATTCGGCTTTGAGAGCGTTAAAGGCAGAGGAAGTAGATTTGTCTCCCACAAGGAAAAATAAACGAAAGATGGAAGACGAAGATGACTACTCTCCAGAAACCAAACGACAATTCATCGCCGTGGACATGGAAGTTCGATCAGGAGGGGGCACAGGCTCTGGGTCAAGTGGTCCTCAAACTCGTAGAGCAAGTCGAAGACTTAAGGAACAAGAGGTTAGAGGGTGCCTCTCATATATCCGCAAACGGTAGCGATGATACAAAATAGTGTTTGTATTAGGGGGTTAACCAATGAAATTTGTTTTGTACTTATTTGAATCTCATGAGGATTCAATATTAGTAATGCACAACACTCATGGTATGTCATGAGTTGCTTTTAATTAATGTATAAATATTTATGCAATACCTTTGGATTTGTTTTTTCATAATGGTAAATTTTGCCTTCTTTATTTGTCAAATATGTTTCTTTTGCGTACCTATTGCAGAAGATCATACCTATTGTACATTTGTACAAAATCATTTCAAGTTATTGTTATGTTATCTTCTATAATCCCATGCCTACAAATCACCCATTTTCATTTGCACATACATTTCTATTCGCGTAATCCACTTGTCCGCCTGTCTGCACACTTCAAACATCTTACTGAAATTGTAAGAACCGCCTGTCCGCCCGACAGGTTTTAGGTCGGCCCGTCCGCCGTCCACCCGTCCGCTAATCCGACGGCTTCAGTCCGCCGTCCGCTGTTCGGACGGACCAGATTCCTGTCCGCCGTCTGCTGTTCGGACGGACCAGATTCCTGTCCGCCGTCCGCCGGTCCGCTGTTCGGATGGACTAGATTCTCGTCCGCCGTCCGCTGTTCGGACGGACCAGATTCCCGTCCGCCGTCCGCTGTTTGGACGGACCAGATTCGCGTCCGCCGTCCGTCGTCCGCTATTCCAACGGCCCAGTTGGCCGTCCGCCATCTGCCGTCCGCCGTCCGCTGTTCCGACGGCCCAGCTGGCCGTCCGCCGTCCGCGTGACCGTTGTGGGAGGATTTTTTTTTTTCCCATATTCAACGGTCACATACAGATGAAGACTATAAGAGTCCTGAAATTGACATTTGCAAACACTCCTAAGAAACTGAACGTTAAGATTTCCAAGGGCTAGGCGCTGCAATTTTTTGTGTCCCTTGCTTGGTAATGCATAGTTTAGTGGAAAGGCGGGCCTTGTTTTCCAAGGCTTTGTGCATAAACATTTGAATGATTTTACCCAATTGTTATCATTACGTTTTGAATTTAGGGTTTCAATACACAGAGCCTAAAACAGCCACCATGATCAAGGATTGGTCTTCTTGATACGAAACCCTATCAAATGGAAAAGTACAATGCAAGGCTTGCAAATTGGTATTTGCCAAAAAGCCGGTCCGTATGTTTAGTCATTTGGGATATGTAGGCACATCGGGGAGTCGTGACAAAGGAATCAACCTTTGTACTCAAATGACATCTGAAGTTCGAGGTCTATTTGTTTGTTGCAATGGAGTGATTCCACAAAGAGGTACTCCACACAATGTGGATGGCAACAACACACCTATGTCTATGGTTGTTCGTGCTATGTCAAATGCGAGAGACACTGTGAACTCTACCGAAGAAGACTCATGCACGGCACTAGAGGAATATGTTGGTGGTTCTTCCCAAGGAAATCCAAGTACACAAGCATCAGGTGGACGTGGAACTCAACGGACATCAAGCAGTAGGCCTCAAAGACAGAGTAGGCTAGTAGAGGAATTTGACGAAGCAAATAAACGCATTTTGAATGCAATGTGGGCCAGTTTCTTTTATGCGGCAAATATACCATTTGCTGTAGCCCGAAATCCAGCCTTCAAAGAAGCAGTGAAGAAAACGGCGGAGTTTCACCAACCTTATAGCCCACCATCATACCATGATCTACGTCATAAATTGCTTGACCAAGCTAAGGTAGACTTAGAGGTCAATCTCCGTAAGCGGACAGAAACCAGTATCAGGAAGTTTGGAGCCACATTGTCTATTGATGGATGGACCTCGGTTTCGAATCGGCCATAGATAAATGCCATGCTTGTGTCATCCGCGGGTGAGCAATTCCTAGGATCGGTGGATACAACTGGGAAAACGAAAGATGCTCCATATTTGGCTTCTATATTAGAGAGTTTTATAGAACAAGTGGGCCCTGCAAACGTAGTGCAGGTGAGTACAGATAATGCGGCTGTAAATCCAGCAGCATGGAGTTTGGTATCTACTACCTATCCCCACATTTTTTTCCAAGGTTGCGTGGTACATGCCTTGAATTTGTTGCTAAAAGAATAAAAGATTGGGCAAATGAACAATGGATTGATGACGTCGTGAAAGATTCCCGAAAGATAGTCAAATTCTTCAAGAAGAGGCACATGCCGCTTGCGATACTTCGGAAATATTCGACGCAGTACAACTTGTCGTTGGCGGTGGAAACAAGATTTGCCTCGAATTACAACATGGTTGCACGTATGCTCAAGGTGAAAGCACAATTGCAACAAACTGTGACGGACCCGCAATGGGAGGAATATGCTAGAAAACACTCGCGAAAATCCAAAACTCGTTTAGAATCCGAACGGGTGAAGAAGACCATTCTAAGTGGGCATTTTTAGCATCGTTGTCAAAATTTTGAAGATGTGACAGCTCCAATTGTCAGTGCTCTTTGTGATTTGGATGCAAAGACACCATGCATGGGCAAGGTGTTACATATTATGAGGAAACTAGAGAAGCACGTCCTCGCTTTAGACAAAGAGCCTTTTTGTTTGGCTTTGGATAAAGCCATCCCGTTGGTGAAGGCGTTCTACGAACGACGTGATATGGTGAAGACCGATTTACATTATGCAGGAGCACTTTTGAATCCCTACCTTCTTGAAGACAAAGAACTAGCCGACGACACCGATGCCATGGCTACATGCAAGCGCGTTTTGATGCAAATATGTACACCTTCAGAGTATGCAAAGGTGGTGAAGGAATTTGTAGCCTTCCGCCATAGGGAACCTCCATTCCACAACATGTTGGATCCGGGTGAACAACAATTGTCGGCGCATGCTTGGTGGGATTTTGAGGGCGCGTGTGGGAAGCTCATTGCTCCAAGTGCCAAAAGGATTTTGGCCCAACCGGTATCATCGTCTTTATGTGAACGAAATTGGAGTAGCTATTCTTTTGTTCACAACAAATATCGGAACAAGTTGAAGCCACAAAGAGCACAGGATTTGGTATATGTGTATACCAATTCCAAAGTCCTCGGTGCATCAAAGCAAAATGACAAGAAGAAGTGGTACGATGAGAACCTCGAGTCGGAGGATTCGGCCTTGTCTTCATCGGAAGACGAGGGTGGTGAATCCGGTGAAGAAGTTGATCCCCTCATGAACGATGAAGATGACCACGGCATCCGCAATTTCGATGATGAACCGCTTCGAAGCCCACCTCATTATGATGCAGACATCGGAGATCATTGTGAAGACCCTTACAAGTTTCCGTTGGATGAGGACGACTATGAATATGACGAAGGTGGACCTTCCATAGCTAAATACTTAGATGGAACCGGATTGTTGCATAGTGAAAACATTCTAGCAAATAGGGAAAATACTCATACGAAGGTAGCGGAGGAAGATGAGGAAATGGTTATAGGTGATGAAACTCCCCAAATGGATGAAGTGATTCGAATTCCCGAGTGTCTATTTATGACAACGGTAGGAGCGGAAGAAAATGATCAACATGAAGACATGAGAGAGTGTGGGGTGAAGTCCCACACAAATGTGATCAACCAAAATATTGAATTACCAAGGGCATTGACAAGTGAAACTATTGGACTTTTCGGCATTCAAAATGCCCAAGCACCTTGAATAGAGGGAAGTCAAGATCCATGTGTATTGGAGTCCGTGTGCCCAATGCCACACCGCAACGCCAAAGACATGAAGCACCTCGTGCGAGATCCTCAATTACCATCACGTAGCGGTCCTCGACATGCACTATATACAAGCGGTAGCACGACTTTGAATGGTCCTAGAGACTCATGGTTCAAAGAACAACATTTGAGCAATTTGAAAGAATTGCATATTGGAGCCAATCCCAATCCATCCGTTTCATCAGACAACGATGATGTGCAAACATTGGAGTCTATGTTTCGTCTATTTTTTAGCCATGCAAAGCATTCTCCGATCAAATTTTCAAACCCTACAGTGGAAGCTTTGTCCGCAGAGAAGACAAACATTCCAGGAGGTTCGGAAGCACGTCCACCCGCGGTAAAGGAGTCCAAAAAAGCTAAGAGGAAAAGAATAATGGAGCCTTATGCAATCTCTCCATTGAAAAAACAAAATGTAGGTAGAACCCCCCTTGATGCAAGTCTGCCTCTAACCAAGCGAAAGGTGAAACCAATCCACGATCTTAAGGGAGGTATTGGAAAGTCTCTACTAAAAGTCAAAAAGGATCATAAGTTAGGTAGACTAGTGAGATCAAGCACATTGAAACAAGTACAAGAAGAAGGAGGGAAGATTGTACAATCTTCATCAGATAGTATGCAAAATTCATCCAGTGACGATGATTCCGGATGGGATACAACAGGTCATAGTAGTAGGGCTGAAGTCAAAGGAGATAGTGACTATCAACCATAGTTTATAAAAATTGAGAAGATGTAAATTTGGGTGTTTAGTTTTTTACCCTAAACACATTATGTTATGACAATTCATTGTTCAAAATTTAAGTTTGTAATACAAATTTGCTCATTCATGTTGTACACACCATCAAAATTTTGTTTTTTCAAATACCTTAAAACTAGCGAAGACCGTCTGTCCGCCCGTCCGCCTGGTGGCCCGTCCGTGCCTTGGTCACTTCCATCCGATGGGCGGACGGTCCGACCGACCGTCCGCCTGGTGGCCCGTCCGCGCCTTGGTCACCTCCGTCCGACGGGCGGATGGTCCGACCGCCTGTCCGCCTGGTCTCCCGTCCGCGCCTTGTCACAACACGGAAACCTAAGTTTCGTATAGATAGAGTAGAATAGATGGAATAGATAGAGATTTTTTTATTTTTTTCGGTTAAGAAATGGTAGATGTCTTCCGGAAGAGCTTACGATTGGAATAAGCCTTCATCCGGAAACCAGTTTCCGATCCGGCCAAGTTAGGGTTTCCGGAAATGAACCGGAACGCCGCCACCTACGGACTAGGGATCCGACCTACGAGGCTAGGGGACGCGCCTCGGGAACAGAACCCTAATTCGGTTTTAATCCGGGAACTGAAGGCGTTGTTCTGGCTATTTAAAGACCACCACCCGCCTTTCTCTCTTCATCTTTTGAGTTTTCAAACTTGTTCGCGCTTAGCTAGTTGAGAGAAAGTCTGGTGAGAGTGCGTTTACGGATAGCGAGAGGTGAGGCCAGTAGTTTCCGGGTTCCGAATGGCGGAAAGTAGTAATCCGAGATCCGCGAGGGTGTCGGTCATCGCCCGGATGGTCTGTCCGGCGATACCAAATGACCCGGAGGTCCGGAAGGAGTTGGAGGAGGATCTCCGACGGATGGGATGCGTAGGGCTGATAGAGAGACCCTGGAACTTGAAGAAGGATGAGTTGATTCAGGAACTCATTGATGGGATGGCGAATCAGTACGAGCTGACTGTGAGAGGACAGAGGAAGGGATGGACGGAAGACATCTGGGCGGAGGTGTATCAGTTCCGGAAGTTCGGGAACGGCTTGGCTTCCAGGGCGGATAAGTTCGCAACAGGGAAGTTCCGGAATCCACCCAACGCCAAGGAAAGCTATGCAATCGCGGACTGCATCAACGAGCGTCACCGGAGAGTATTGGAATTTATGATTCCGATACTCTATCCGGAAAAGCCGAGCCGGGTCACCGTAACAGTGGCCAACACGATTTTCGGAAGCCTGGAGGAGAGGGTGGTGCATTGGGGAAGAGTTATCGCGACGGTGGTCACCAAATTGGCGGATCACGTCAGCAAGGCTAAGTACAGCCCGATCTGCCCCTACCTTTTCCACCTGTACCATCATGGAGATGTACTGACGCCGGATGAGACTCTCATCTACGAAACCGGATGCAAAATCCTCAAGTACGGATTGATGGATGAAGTCCAGGAGGATGTCCCAGTTTCGGAAGAGGAAGAGGAGGAACTTGAGGAGGACCGGATCAGGCGGAGGGGAACCAAGCGGAAATCCACGGATCCGGGTTCAAGGGGGAAGCAGCCCGAGAAGAACCCGGTGGAGCCGGACCAAGTTCCGGAGGAGAGAAGAAATTTCAGAAAGGAGTTCTTCGACGTCGGGGACCAGTAGATGGTACAGGCGCGACTCCTACATGTGAGGACGACCGCGTTCATCCAGGAGGTCGCGGACGAGCTGAAGGTTCCGCCCGAGGAGATTATCGATGAGATCCGACGAAGGCCGGATTCGGATACGATCCGCCTGAAGGACGAGGAGATCCGGAATCTGGAGAAGACCCGGGATGAATTCCAAGCCCGGACCAGTTGGACGGAAGGAGAGTGTTCCTTGGCAAGACGGAATGAGAAGGACGCCCTCGGCATGGTTCGGAGTTTGCAGTCACTGGTCACCCAACCGGCGGATTTGGTTAACAAGGCGGCCCTTTACGACATGCAGCTGGTGACGGATGGACACATCACCGGATCGAAGGTGGTGATGATCCTGATGGACTTCCAAACGAGGATGGAGAGAGTCTTGAAGGAAATGCAAGCGTTGGTGGCTCGGGTGGATCCGGAACATGCGATGAATTTCTCATCATTTTCAGATCTGTCAACCAATCCGTACCTTCAGACTCCGATGAAACCTGTGGGCGAGAGCTCCATCCGCTCGAAATCAGAAGGACTTGGGTCACTTCTTTGGCCACACGAAATTCCACAGGGATGGTTGGCGCAGAGGAGTCAGATCGCCGCGAAGATTCCGGCCCAAGGTACTCCGACTCAGGCGGAAACACCAGTGGAAGCGGTAACCCCCGCACCAGTACATGGCGGAACTTCCGATTCCGTAAAACAAACACAGTAGATGGTGGATAACAACCTCATCAGGAGGATGGGGTTGGTGGCCAATCCGGCCCGGACAAGTCCCCAGGATTTTGTGCATATGCGCGAGACGGATGCACCAGAAGGAGAAGCACCAAAGGGGAAAGAAGCTCCCATCGACCTGGACGAGATGGAGGATGTAAACGAGATCGTGGATTTGGACAAGGACGACTACGAATCCGGATCCATGACGGAAACAGATGAAGATCTTCCGCCCCCTCCCAGGAAGATTCAGACTCGCGCGGCTCTCCGGTCGACTCCTGTCAAGGCCAACCTGAAGGAAGTTACGAATCAAGGCGGAAGTAGTTCAAAGAAGACGCGCCGCGGAAAGTAGATAGGACGGATAGTTAGGATTTTTAGCTTTTAGTTTCCGGAACGGAATTTTCCGTAAGTGTGGGCCCGTTTCCGGATTTTTAGGGATAGTTTTCGGTGCCGGGTATCTCGGCTTCTTTTGTAGTTGGTTAGCTTGATTTTCGGTCCCCTTTTTTCCTTTTTGTTTTGGTTTTAAATGGTGGGCAGGTCTGTTGCCCATTCATTCCTCCTTATGCAATTTGAAGTTTCATTTCAATTTCCTCATTTCAAATCTGAGACACCGAGTATACTTTCCAGGTGTTTAAGTATTTTGGAGGACTTGGGTGGTGTGTGTGTGTTTTCTTGGAGAAGTTGGGAGGGACTAGGAAGGAGGAATCCGGATCCCATAATTGTTTGGAGTGAGACAGTAAGGGAGAATCTGTGACAAAGTTAGGACGGATATGTGGGACTTGTGCATTTAGAATCTTTAAAATACTGGAACGGTAATCCGATTGGAGTGTTGAGGGTGAGGTTCCGGAACCACTTCTGGTTCCGTGCGGAGTTAAACAGCCGCCAAGGGGAAAACCCCTACTTACCGGAAGATCTGCCAACTGCAGTGTCGCCTACTATCTCATAGAATTTCTCTTGTGTTAAATCCGGATAGTTATGTATCTGTCGTTGTAGTGGAGAGGTGAGACCGGATTCTGTATGACCTGCTTTCTGGATAGGCCATCCGAAAAGTCGTGAGGAGACGGAAACCTACTTTATTGCAACATTTAGATCTGTTGAGTGTCTTAGGTTGTTTTGTAGGTGTTAGATTGTGTAACTGATAAGTGGTGGAGTCCCTGCCCCTTCAAAGAGTAAAAGAGGACCCCCTGAAGGTAAAACAGGGGTATTACAAACCGAAGAGTTACTGTATCCGGATTCCGGAAAAGGACGGATCCGGATTAGAAACCGGAAAGAAGTAAAGTTCCGAAAGAGGGAAAGAGAGGTTTTAGGTTCCCTTGGGGTGTTTTAGAGATAATCCGATTAAATCCAAATTCATAGCAACATAGTAGAGTCCCTGGGACGATTTTCTGTGTCATCTAACCACAATTGTGTGTTAAAGGTGCTTACCTCTAGATTACGCGTACGACACGCCTTGGTCACCTCCGTCCGACGGGTGGACGGTCCGACCGCCCATCGGACCATGGCAGTGCATGTTATTTCTCATTTAGTGCAGCATAGGTTTTCTAAAATGGCCAGGTCATCTCCAAAGAGTGTGCCTTCATAACAACAAGCATCCAATGTGAATACTTCAAAGACATTGAACTCCTCATGGCACCGACATCAAACTTCATTCATCAATGTGCACATCATATTTTTAGGTGCAATCTTGAAATTAAACATCTCAATGATATTTTGAAATGACCATCTTGAAAGATCAAAATGAAATGCTACCTATAGTTCTAAATTTTTTTTTCTAAATTTTTGATGATAGATCGTAGATTTAATTATATTCAAAAATTTATTTGGATTTTAATCATATATTACTATATACTGTAAGACATCTCAATTTTAAAATAATTGTTTTTATAAAGAAATTTGTCGAAGTAAGCGAAACCCGACTTAATGTCATGAAACTAAAAACAATTGCTATGTACTTATATAATACTATTGCATCAAAGTCACGATCTTCTAAGATATTTGTATGCAAAGTTCTAATATAGGATTTAGGATTTAGGATTTAGGGTTCATGTCATTCATATAAATGTTGTCCAAATTAGAAGTGTATTTTGAAAATGGATGTGTGATAATATTTTCATGTAATATTAAAAAATCATTTTGGTCATGATAGTATAGATTGATACCTAATTAGTAATTACCTACTTATAAGAAATTGCCCCATTCAATGTCAAATAATGTTGTCAAAAATCATTTGGAGTTATATAACTTATATGTTGCGGACTTGCGGTCTTGCGGAGTGCGGATCATGAAGTTAGAAAAAGCATATAGAGTTGTCTTATGTCTCTAGAATTCAAAGTTTGTTATTCAAATTTGATATCAAAGAATATTAATTGTCTATTAGAATTTTTTTTTCATTGGGATTAACAATTCTTCAATTCTTCCAAAAGTTATTAGCATATTATTTTTCATTTAATAGTGCATCAATTTCTACTTCACAAATTTTAAAAAATGAATGTATAGTTCTTTTGAGTTTAACCTCTAATTCTCTAAAGTCCCATTGTCCTATCGGGGGCCAAAATGGATGTAAGATTTTTATGCAGGCTCCTATGGCCTCAATATTTTTTGTAATTTTCTGAGTTTTTTGGTATCTTTTAGAATAAATAACTTGAAGTATTCATTTTTGAATTGAATTCTAAGAGTTAAAATCAAAAATATAAATTCATGAGGTCTAGATTCTTTGCTAGAATAATCTCAGAGTGGAAATTAGTATATTTCAATTCTATCTTATTATCTTAGAGCTATTAATGATTTAATTTTTCCTTTGATCTTGAATCTACTTCTACCTAACAATTTCTTAATGAGTGAAAACTAAGTGTTTCTTTTTAAAAATCTTTTTTTTAGATTCTCAACTCAATTGTTTATCATATAAAATTAAACATTCACCATCACTAGAGTAGCCTTTTTTAGTTAAAAAGGTTCATCACAAAAAAATGTAGTTAAGCAAGGTGCCAAGGTGCCTAAAAAGTAGGGGTTAAACATTTCACATTTAATCATTTATTCATAACTCAATTGCCTAAATTTTGGCTAAAATGCACAAGGTGAAAGACGTACGTGAATATTCCTCAAAGGGTTGAATGACCAAACATCCCAATTTAGAAAAGCTAGAGAAGTAAACATTTAATTTTTAAATTCCATGCACAATTGCACATTGGTGAATTCTTTGAGGTATAAATTCATGCAACTAATGTGGGACAATGGTGTTGATAAAGTTACATAAAATGTCTATTGTTGAATTTGTTTAACAAAATATATTCACATAAGAAATTAAAAAATTGACTTCAAAGCTTTATTTGCGAACTTGTGCGTGCTATGAATTCAAGAAACACCTAAACCCAATCAAGAATCCTCAAGTTAAGTTCTTAATTGAAGATGGTCCATATATTTCTTGAGGAACTTAATTTGCGTTTGTTTTCATATTTTTAATTAGTTATGATTTCTTACATTTGTAACTTTAGAGTACAATTTAGGCAACCCGGGTGGGTGGGAGGGACATCCTCATACAAGGCCCATCCTATTAATTTCAAAACAATCATAAACTTTACAGGACTCATATATTCCAAAATCTAACCAACAAGACAGAAGCCCCTCATATCAAGCCATCAAGTCACAGATACCATCAAATCATCTCAAAGTTTCTCAGTTAACTAATGCACAAATTTATTTAAATAAACCAATATAGATCAAATCAGGATCATAACATGGTAAGATTCTTAATAGAATCAAATGTCAGGTGATAATCAACTAAAAAATCAAGCCACCATCTAAATCCTGCAAGTACAGTGACTTAGAATCCCCTAATCAAAAGAAAAGTTGCCATAGTCTTGGAATAAGCTGTCTGCTTGGTGAATTAACCAAAGAGGCTGTGGACCTCACCTGCACCCATGACATCCAACATCACAAAATGAGGTTAGTTGCCGCATGCAAGGTGTCTACAGCCCACAACAGCTTGTTATTGCAATCACAATAGAAAAAACACAACCAGCAAAGCTCAAAACATCACACAAGAAAAAATGGCCAACAACTCCCAGTCTAACAAATTGTGCATCACAAAAAGACCTGTGAAGACGCCATCTCTGATCACCAAACTCCAAACACCTGTAAGCCTTGCTAAATCACTTGTGGAGACTAGCCAAAACACCAAATTGTGCTGGTACCAGAATAGATTTAGCCCTCTCTTTATATTATAGACTTCTGCCATGGCTTGATTCAGCCATGGCTGAGAGTAGTTTATGCCTTGGGCCCCAAGATAGCCAAATTGGAGGGAAACAGGCTCTAGTCAAGTCAAACTTGTTCTAGAAGGCAATCCCATTGGTGGATTCAAATCCTCCCACCTATGGAAAGAACCTGGACCACTCATTCAAATTCACATTCACCAACTGTCATAATGTCAAGTTAGTCAAGTGTAATTATACTCACCGCTTAATGTACAACCAATAAAAAGAAAGAAGCCAGTCAAGTCAACCAACTTGTACCAAACTCCATCTAATGTGGTTATTCTAGCTTTAAATCATAAAGACCCATGATTAAATTAGGACCACTTGAAAAAACTCCATGGTATAGCATGGTTGAGCCATGTAATGTAAAATCATCATTTTAACATGGTCATGTTAAGTTCAAGCTAATGGCAAGTCAAGTCATACAATGCCATCAACTCATTCAACTGATTGAGCCTAAAAAAGCTTCAACCAAACCTCAACAATTGAAATAAGCTTAGAGTAATTTTTATAAAATATCAAGAAAGATGGGAGGGTGGGAGGGGCATACAAGATACAAGACTTTAAAAGGTATAATTTAATAGCCTCAATCTTCCATGGTTGTCATACTGTACGGACGTCCGGTTTGCCCGTCCGTCCATCCGGGACGTCCGTTAGAGGTCTCACCCGCCCGATACAGTCAACACAAAGTTGACCTTATGAAACCAAAAAAGTAGGCCACGTGGACGCCACGTGGATTTAGGAACATGCAGGGCGGGGACTCCAGAGTCAGGGCGGGGACTCCATTGAGTGGGGGCAGGGACTCCATCCAGTAGGGGCGGGGACTCCAAACAGTGGGGGCGGGGACTCTAGTGAGAGGGGGCGGGGACTCCAGAGAGTGGGGCGGGGACTCCAAAGAGTGGGGCGGGGACTCCTGCGTGGGGGCAGGGACTCCAGCGACTAGGGCGGGAACTCCAGCGACTGGGGCGGGAACGTGAGGAGGACGGGGCGTGGACGGCACGTGTCGGGGCGGGTACTTGAGGAGCGGGGGAACTATATAAAGCGAGTTCCCGCCCTCATTTCTTTGCCAAGTCCGCGCCCTACGCCTCACATACACTAGTTCGTCCCCACGGCCTATGTGAGTGAGTTTGGTGGGTGGTGGGCTTGGCCCTCATATGTGACCCGGGTTTTTTCAAATTTTCGGGGCTTTTGTGCTTGCAGAGGCCCATTGAACAATTTCTTTTCGTTATGGCGGGGGAAGGGAGTGCATCGGCGGAGAAACGTCCTATGTTTGTAGATTTAGATGATGTCGGTGAGATGGTAATTCCATCCACGGACAACTTGATGGCCTCAGGTTCATCGAACCCTTCTTCATCAAGCCAAAAGAAACGCAAGAAAGCACTCAATCCCCATATGCCTCCACATGAATTCATAGTTGAAGGGAGAGCAATAGTTGTGGAGTTCTACACTCGTCGCAGTACGACTATGTTGACCAGGGAGTATGTGGCGCTCAACGAAGAAGGGTACCACAAACTCACGAGGGACCTGCGAACGGAGCTGGAGTCAAAGTTTGAAGCATCTGAGAAATTCAACAATTTCTCCGATTATTGGTTGCACCAAGACTGGCTGGATAAACAGGTGGTTGCCTTTACAACCAATATAGTGTCAAATTGGTGTTACCACATGGGGAAGAAAGAAGATGGTAGCGATTGGGACACACAAAATAAAGAGGTGGTTGCAAAGTTGAAAATCATTCAAAACTTTGCTCAACAATTTTCTTCATCACGTAAGAAAAAGCAAGCACCTTGGAAAGCGACAATTGAAGACACCATAACAGCTCATTGTGTTAGTGAAACATTCAAGTGGCTTGAAAATTCAGTAAAAGTCATCCCCATGCCGGAACAGAGTGCCGTTGGTTCATATAGGACCGTGAGGAAGGTGATGCTTACAAAACTTCAGAGCATTCCTAGTTGGATATTTTTTGCTGGGAAGAGCTTGAAAATCACGAATGAAAAGGAGAAGCGCCAAAGAATCATCAATGAGGCGGGCGGGTGTCCAGTGAGACATCCTGGCATCATTCGAATTGCGTACCTCCACCCTAAAACGATGGAAGGCTACACGTTATGGTGGATTGGAGGCTATCTAATTTCTTTCTTATCCAAATACAATTCGAAAGTAAGCGAAACATTGGATGTCGATGAGATTAAGCATGAACAAGGTACAGGTGTCGCAGTCCAAATTTTTGGTTTTCAGTTGTTTATCTAGAAAACGGAACGGAAACTATCGATTAGTATGTAGGTTTTGTCTAGAAACAGCAGAGGACGGAGAATTAGGAAAGACATTGAAATAGTGGAATAGTTGGCACGTATCCAATCCTAGCGGTGACACCTAGGAACCGGATTGGAATCGGACCCTTGTCCGGAAGTAGCAGAGAACCGGATTGGGGTTAGAGAACCGGATTGGGGTTAGAGAACCGGATTAGGGTTAGACCGGATTGGTGGGACCGGATTGGTAAACGTCATCATGACGGCTTTTAGGTCAGGAGAGACTATAAAAGGCCAGCACCTCCTCAGTCGCACTCCTTTTTCCAAACTCCGTTTGGTGAGAGTGTTTTGTCGCGCTCCTCGTGTTTCGGCGCTGTGTGAGTGTTCGCGTGTGTGCGTGAGTGTGCGAGTGGTAGAGGTGTGTTGCAGGGTAGGTTTCCGGTTGCGTACTGATCGCTGTGCAGGATTCCGGTTGAGATCGGAGAGAGAACGTGAGAACGGGACGTGCGGCTAGGATTGTGTGAGGTAGAATCGGAAAGGACTGTCTTAGATCTAGTCTGTGTCCATGCCGCAGCTTAGGCGGAACAGACCAGGCCCATCCACGTCGTCGGCTCCGGTCAAACTCCGGAAGGTCGTTCTGGTTCTCCCTTCGACAGAGGAGGAGATGGAGATGCTCCGGTTGGATCTCAACTGGATGGGGTGCCAGGGTTTGCTCGGCAAACCCTGGGGTTTTAAGGACGAGCGGATGGTGAAGGAGATCCAGGGGAAGTGGACGAACCAGTTCGACAACACGATCCGCTGTGTTCCACATCAATGGACGGAAGAGATCTGGAGGGAGGTTTATAAGTTCCGGGCAGGAGGCCACGGGATGGCAAACCGGAAGGACGAGTACGTCCGGGGCAAGTTCCGAGGAGCGGTCAACCCCAAGGACAGATACGCGGTGGAAGACTGCATCGACGATCGGCACTGGAAACTGTTACAGTTCCTGATCCCGATCCTCCATCCGGAGAAGCCGACAAGGGTGACAATCACCCTCGGCAACACTATTTTCGGTGCCCTGAGCAGTGACCGGAAAGCGGACTGGGCCCGGATCATGTTCGATCTGGTGGCCCAGTTGGCGACGAGGGTCGGAAGGAGTAGGCCGACACCCGTGTGTCCCTTCCTCTTCCACCTCTATGAGCAACACCAGCTCCTTTTAGACTTGGAAGAGAAGGAGTGGAAGGCCCAGGAAAATTTCCTGAAATACGGAGAATCGAAAACGGACGAGGAGGAAGAGGAAACCGGATCCGAGACCGAAGAAGAAGAAGAAGATGAAGAAGAGGCGGAGAGGCAGCCCAAGCGGCACAAGACGACGTCTCTGACCGGAAGAGGATCTCCACTCGGTGATAAAACCGGAAAGAAGAAGACACTGGAAGGGGAGAAGGTAGGCTGTTCGAAGAAGGGACCGGTCGACCCGTTCGAGAAGTTGGTGAAGATCCTCGTCGACATCCGCCTGGACTGGGAGGCGAAGAGAATCGCCCTCATCCAGATCGGAGAGTTGGTGCAGGCAGCACCGGACAGTAAGTTGCCGGGAAAGGTGGCGGATTGCATCACCAATCCGGCCGAGACCCGGAAACAGGAAGCGGAGATCCGTCGACTTCAAGAGGAGGTCGACATGTTGAAGGCGGAAGTGGCCACCTTCAAGGAAGATATGGCCGCCACCCGGATAATGGCGGACGAGACGCAAAAGGTGGCGGAATCGGTAAAGGCGACTTTTGGAGAGACCGGAAGCATGGCAGTCAGGGCCAGACTCTTCGACGAGAAGGTCTTGGAGGAGAAGAAACTATCCAGTACCCGGATAGTCCGGATCCTGACTGACTTCTCCGAGCAGGTGGAGAAGAATTTGGTCTTAGCATAAGGAGCGGCGGACCGGATGGAGGAGTGTACACAGAAGCTGACCGGATCGATGAGGGTCCACCTATCGGACATCTCCATGCCGGAATCGTTTCCGGAAGTGCCAGACCCAAGGGAAGGAAGGGACCAGACTCCGCAGTCAAAGCCGAGTCAGCCTTCCCAGACCGCGCCGATCAACATCGAAGACTCTCCCGGTTCTGACATGCCAGATCCGATGGCCGGAGAGCGGAACAAGAACTTGGAAGAAGTCTTCGAGCAATTGGAGGCGGAGCCCAAGAGTCCTTTGTTGGGGCGCGGGATAGCGATGTAGAATAAGTTAGGAAGGATAGGATAGGAACAGATCCGGATTAGTAATCCGATCTGGTAGTGTTAGGAGGACCGGAAGTTAGGATCCGGATTTAGGTTGACTTTTAACGGCTCTTTTTGCCTTTTGTTATTTTTGGAAGTTCTCCAAGTGTATATAATTCAGTCCTTGTGCTGAGGACTGGGAGTCTTTCCTTCTACATTTTCTTTGTGTATTCTCCTTGTGCTTCTTTGTTGTACGTTCTCCCAGGTCTTGGCAGGATTGTGCGTGAGGGAGTTCGGAAGGCGCGAGCGGATGCGATGGGATTTCTCCCTGTGATGTTTTCTTGGTTCTAAGTGCATGTGAGCGGATAGGATAGAGTTGGGAGTGAACTTCAGTGCCTCAGCGCGTCTAGAGTTTGAGATTCCGGGTGAGAAAGCCGTTGTTAGGCTAGGCGGATAGGGAGGGAGTCCTTAGTCGCGCTAGAACTCCTGGGTGAGAAATCCGGTTGAGTGTCCGATCTCCTGTGAGGTCTCACCATCTTAACAGTAAACGGAAGAATTCTAGTTGACGTTGGAATGGACGGGTGCACTTGTAACCGCCTTAGCTTCGCACGGAATAGGATGACATCAGGGTTGTTGTAGTATTGAGAGGATCGTACGGGGGGTCTTTGTGTGACCAGTGGACCGGATTGCAATCTGGATTGCTGTGAAGGACCAAACCGGATCCGTACTAGCCTAGGAAGGAAGAGATTTGGAAAGTGGGTCTTCAGCCACTATAAGTCACGGAAGGTGTGGTGGGCCTACCACTCTCAAAAGCAAGCGGCGAACCCTCTGATGGCTAAACAGAGGTAAAATCAAACCGGATAGGAGAGGAAATGGTTGTGAGTTGTTTAGAGCGGATTGGCCTAGACGGATACCCGGACCGGAAGAGATAGGGTCCTGGGGTTGTGTTGGATTCGATAACCGGAAGACTAGCTGGAATCGGAAGATAGAAAGAATCCGGTCCTTTGTTTTCTGGGTGTTTGAACTTCCGGTCATAGAAAGAGGACCGGAAAAGATGGATATTACTACTGACTTGGCTTAGTTCGTTAATAAGGCTAGATACTTCACAGAATCTCGTGGGTTCGATCTTTAGAGTCACTTTGTTATGCTTTAGAGTGGTTTTTGGGAGTATAACATGGGAATTGCTTATCCTGTGCTGCGACAACAGGGTTGACAAAAGAGGAGCTTACATGGGTTGCAACTTACCGACGGAACCGAGTGAACTTGGCACTCTCTTTGCTTGTCATTGTGGGGAAATGCCACGATGCGCAGTACATGCACAACGACATCACTCCATCCAATATTTTGCTCCATTTTGATGATTATAAAGAGCACACGGTGTATATAGGGATATGTGATTGGGGACTTTCTAGCCGAGCTGTAGAGAAGGAGCCGTCAAGGTATGGCTTTCCCAACAAGGACATCCTAGTGAAGGAGAAGAGAATGCGAAGGTTTGCAGCCCCTAAATTGTTTTATATATACGGAGAGCAAGGTTCGGCAAATTCAATTGAGGCCATGCAAAAAATGCATTTGTATTCCATGGCAGCTGATGCATGTGTGGCCGGATGGATAGCAGCACAAATTTGGAAGGAAGAGTGGGACTCCAAATACTTTACAACGAAGAATCCAGAGCAGTATCAGAACCTCAGGATCAAATTGGAAAGCCTCGTAAAAGAGGATGTGAGTGCAAGGGCGTCAGTGCCAGATGTTCTCGACGCATTGAAGAAGGCCCCCCATTGTTGGACTATGCCAGAATGTTGGTATCGTATATAGTATTTAGTTTTTTTACTTTTTGTAGCTTAGCATATAGTTCAGGCATAGAAGGTAAATCATCCTCATAGAGGACCATGTGTATGTACTTCGCAATTGCCGAACACCTCATATATATATGAAGTCGGATGCATTGTACATTCAAAATCTCATGTGAATATATTAACCTGCTATGTCATTGTTCTTTCTCATTGCATGTTTATGATTTCTATGAATTGATGATAAAACTTTTATAAAAATAGTGAATGCAATAGTTTGGTATAAAAATACATACACTTTATCTTTTCACTATGTCTATGTTTTACAGTTTTAGAAGTTAATGAAGCCCCCCCAAAATAAAATAAATGATCCAACAAAAAAAAGAATAACATTGAAGTACATTGGGATAATTTTAATCATGAACACAAAAAAAGGTTCAAAAAAATTAAAAATTATAAAACGAAAAAAAGAAAAGGAAAGGGAATGATGGAACCCAAAAATAAGATTAATGGCTTTGAGTTGAGGTGGAAGAACTTTAGTAAATTAGAAAAAAATAAAGTAGCGAAAAGAAAGATTGAACGAATAAAGCTAAACTATGAATTCGAATAAAATAGTCTTCTCACTTAATGAACGAAAACAAAATAGAAAATGGAATGTTTGAATAAAAAAAAAAAAATAACTATGAATTGGGATGGGAGAGTTTTAGGAATGAAGCGAACAAAAAAAGATAATCATCCAAGCCAAAAGGAATGGCATAGAGTTGGCATGGGAACTCCTTTGTTCATTAATGAAAAAAAAAATAGGAAAGGAAATCATGGAACAAATCCAAAATGGCTTGGGGTTGGTATGGAATAATTTTGTGAGAGACATAGACCCACAAAAAATAGTGTGTCAAAGTGATTTCAACTAACACCCCAAAAAATTTACCATTTAGTTCGGATAGATTTGCGTTACCACAAAAAGTAAATGGAATTTCCTTTAGATGAAAGAGCTTGGCTAATAAAAGCAAAAAATGAAATTAATAGGAATGATCATTCAAAAATAAATGGCCTCGAGTTGGGATGGAACAATTTTGCTAATAGCGGGAAAAAAAAATCATTCCACCTTACACAAGTGGCATTGAATTCAAATAATTCTTTTTGGTAATGATGCCCACAAAATAGGGAAGAGAATGAAAACACCAGAAAAATTATGGCAATCACTTGAAATGGAAGTGTGCTTTAAAAATCAATGTCTAAAAGGGGAGATGGAGTGACCAAAGCTTTAGAAAAGCATACCAATTTATTTTAGGATTTTTAGCGGGGGGAATTATTTTTACGGACTTAAATAATCTAACATTAAAAGAAATATGAATGGTGGAGTGCTTTCTTATATGAAAATGATTTGGGTGTCACTATAAAATAATGTAACATCCAAAAAATCTATGGAATAGTGGAGTGATTTGGACATGAAAGTGGTTGGGGGGTTACAAACTTATAATGAAGCAATTTAACACCCAAAAAAAATATGGAATGGTGGATTGATTAGGATATGGAAATTATTGGGGTGTTAGAGTGATATGATCTAATATTAAATCTCAATATGGACTGCTAGAGTCACTTAGAACATGGAGTAATGTAGAAGGCTCAGAAATCACTCATCTAAGGGCTGGTTCGCATTTCTACAGTATTTCTTTACATGGGAATATTTTTAAGCTCATCCTTGAAACCAAGAAAAATTGATGAGGAATGTAGCCCAATCGGTTTCATATTTTTTTAAACATTATTGAATTAATTATAAATTTTCAAAGGAGATGTGTCCTAGGTCCCTATTTATATTCTTACGTCCTTCATATTGCAATTCTAAAGAAAAATGGGGATAGCAAAGACAATGATTGGCTCTTGTGATAAAGAATGTTTTTTTCCTTCCTTTCTTTTTGTCTTTTGAGGTCAATTTGAAAACTGCATCATGTCCATTCTACAACCACTTATAGGGGCAGTTCTTAATGCCAAAACTCTTTTCGAGCCTTCTACCTTAGGAAATGGAAATATGTCTAAGCACATTAACTTTGTATATTTAAATCATGTCCGCGCCTACTCTCTGGAGTCCCCGCCTCCACTGTCTGGAGTCCCCGCCCCACTGTCTGGAGTCCCCGCCCCCTCTCGGTGGAGTCCCCGCCCCCACTCGGAGGAGTCCCCGCCCCAACTCGATGGAGTCCCCGCCCCAACTCGATGGAGTCCCCGCCCCAACTCGATGGAGTCCCCGCCCCAACTCGATGGAGTCCCCGCCCCAACTCGATGGAGTCCCCGCCCCAACTCGATGGAGTCCCCGCCCCAACTCGATGGAGTCCCCGCCCCAACTCGATGGAGTCCCCGCCCTGGCGTCCCCCAGCTGCAACTATATAAGGCCGTCCCCGCCTCATTTGTCCCCGCCCTGCATACTCTCAGCCTTCCATCTCTTCATTGAGCTGGTTGTGAGCGTTGTGCGGGGTCTACTTGATTGCCACGTGGAGGATTTCGCTTTTTTCTACAAAAATGGATACACCACCAAGAATGACCAAGGAAGAACGAGATAGGACCCGACCACGAGCCGGAAACAAACATCGCAAGCGACTACATGTTCTACGAAACCCTGACAAGCTTGCATTCAGGGGGTGGGAGGGCGTGCTTGAACCATGGACATATGATGACTGCGCCAATTACATTGAGTGGTGCCACATAGACAAGTTGTTCCCGGAAGAGCGACACAACTGTCACAGACGCTTCCACAAGGCAAATTTAAAATATTGCCTGGACGAAGAGTTTACAAACCGATGCATTGAGGTGTACCAAGTGTTGTATGCTCTCTCAAACGTCATACGCAATGAAGTGCAACTTTTCCTTGCACGAGGGATCTATGCGGAGCTGAAGTTGAACAAAAGAGTGGATTGGTCAACTTTGAAGCAAATGGGAGAAAATGTCAATATTCCTACTTCAGCAAATGGATTCATTCCAAGGGGGGTAAAAAGATACCCGGAAGGTAGTCTAAGGAAAACAAATACGCAGGTTCAAGCACCACGAAGATATGACACTGAAGACTCATCTACGGACGACGACTCAGATGGATCTCGTGTACCAGTTGTAGTCAGCCATAGAACTCAACTACTACGAGCTAAAAAGAGGAGGGCTTCGCGTCAAATTGCTGAGGTTTTACACGAAAATGTTGTAGAGGAACAGGTGCCACCTATTGACGAACCAGTGGTAGGAATTGTGGATGTTACAGCTGCTACAAACCGAATCCAGGGTTTGTTGATTGAAATGAATGAGAAGAATGAGGAATTGCATTCTTTGTATAATGATGTTAACAAAATGAGAGAAGACATGCAAGAGAAGGACAACATTATCAATCAACAACAACGTGAGATGGAGGTACTTCGACACGCTCTTGAGGCAGCAACATTGGCCAACCGTGGTCAAGATCCACAAGGGGAAGCGCAAGGGCCTTCAAATAATTCTCAAATTCCATTGGAACCTACAGAAGTTGGTGCAACAATGGATACTCAGGATGATTCTTTGTCCTTTGGAGAATTACCCGCAAATGTAGGTGCAGCAGGGCCAGTGGACCAAAGCATCCAACTGACGGACGCGCTTGCAATGAATTTGACATTGAAAAATCAATTGCATGCATTGATGGAGCAGTATTACCAATGGAAGCTGGCATGTGTCTTCAGTGTTGACAGGACTAGGCAAATGGTGGAGGAATTCAAAAAAATTGACCACAATTACGGCGCACATAATCAAGAGAGGGTTTTTGGTTTGACATCGTGGGCCCTGGTGGATGATCATTTCAACATGGATGAAATGGCAACCATTGACATTGCTGGTGGACAAACAACCATCGACTGGTCCAAACATGATTGGGATTTCAAGAATGAAGTTGGCTCTGCCGTGGACCATGAAGGCAATCCATTACTACTGTGGCCAAACCCTTCAACCTTCGTACACGATGGAACTACATGTCCCATTTGCCTTAATCCATTTGGCCCGGAAGGTGGAATGCACTTAGGCACGTGTGAACATTTGTACCACCCATTCTGCCTAATTAGCTTGATGATTGTCCGCCGACGTTGTTCACTATGCAAGGCTCCTTTCCATAAGCGCTTGTATGAGTTGTTTGGATTAGTTCCCTACATGCCACCGCATTGGGAATTCAATGCTGAAAATGCCCCTGATCATTCTCAGAAGTGGGGAACAGACTTGGTGTGAAGTTGGAAATTGAACATCCATTCGTTGGGCAAACAACAACTTTGTACCGAATGGGGTTGGGAAAAAGATCCGGCTCAAATTGTGGAGGTGTGCCACCACTTGGTTCCATTGAAGGACAACTTTAGCCAAGGACGACGGAATTTCTTCTTCCAATGCTTCAATGGGCATTGGAATGAGGCACAAGAATACTTCCAATTTGGACCTCATCCTCTTGGATGGTTGTGGGGCGTTGATGGAGTTCGCATTACTAACGACCAGGGGATGCGGAGGGGGGAAGACATTGACATGCCAGACCCTGCTGAACTTGCACAACTATCGGAGTCAGAGTGGCGAGAAACCTTTCGAAATGATGGGATGGACTTCTTGTTGGAACAACATAGCCCGGAAACTCTCCAATGTCTTCAAAGCCTCAAGCAATCACAAATATTGAAGGCTCTTTTAGAGGAAGACGGACCAGCGAGGAGAACTCGATCCGCAGTTCATAGACTTCGTTTGGGAACAGATGAAGACCTTCCAATTCGCGCCGGGACACATGACAATGAGGCTGGACCAAGTGGCAGTGCAAGTAGTCCAATGAACATGGACTAAGTATAGTTTTGAGTATAGTTTTGAGTGTTTTAGCTAGTGAGCTTAGGTTTTCTTAGAAGACTTATTTTCCTAGCACTACAATATTATATAGGCTTATATACTTTCCTACTTTATATTACACTATGCATATGAAATATATTTGATTTTGTTTTGAATGATTTTGCCCAAAGTGACTTCATTTATTTTTTGCACGTACTCATTTGAAATTTGAATGGACTTGTGGACTTCATACATATTAAAATTATTTATACCATGAAATGAAATGTCACTGAATTGGAGTACAATTCATTCCCAATTTCCACTCAATGAATAGAAGTAGGGAAGGTTGGACGGACCACGAAGGCACGAAGTGGCCCGAACTTGAAATTAGGGGAAAAAACGCTTTTCAAATGTCATTAATGCCTTGATGGAAATATATATATGCAAAGGAATGATGGAACTCCCCCCCAAAAGGGATTGAAATAGGTAAAAATTCACTTGCAAAATAGGCAAAGGAATGATAGAGAAAAGCAAAAAATAGGGAAGTAATTACCTACTTAAAAATGAATGGCATTTAGTTGGGCTAGAATAACGTGACAAATGAAGCCCAAAAAAATTAGAATGGGTTTAGAGAATACAAAATTTAAATGGCCTTTGATTGAGAATTTTAGATGGAGCAATTTTGCTAATGAAGCACAAAAAAAGTAGGAAGGTAAACTGAATGCCAAAAATTGGCATTGAGTTGGAGAAAAATTAGGAAGAGAATAATAATGCCATTTAGTTTTTATATAACTTGGGATGTAACAATTTTGCTAATCAATCTAAAATAAATTGGAAAAGAAATGAATCCAAAAAATTAGGAAAGGGAAAGAATCCCCCTCAAAAAGGAAAGGGAATGAATCCCAAGAAACATTTGATAAGGGAATGAATCCCAAAGAAATAGGAAAGGGAATGATATACAAAAAATAAAGGGCATTGGCCATTGGGATGGCATGGGATAATGTTGCAAATGAAGTTCAAATAAAATTAGGAAGTAAATGATATACCCAAAAAAAAGGCATCTATTTGGGATACAATAATCTTACAAATCACTAACAAAAAATAAGAAGGGCTTAGGTAATACAAAAATTAAATTATTTAAATGGCCTTCGGGCTCATGATGGAATGGAGCCATTTTGGCATTTTGCTAATGAATTTTACAAAGATTAGGAAGGGAAAGAAATGTAAGTGCATTTTAAATGTTGCTAATAAAAACAAACAAATGTGAAAGAAATATGAAACAAATATTGTTTCACATTACCTCTTATGTCATATGAAAAATGGGAAGTGAATGGATAGACTTCAATTTCGTACCATAAAGAAAAAAATTTAGGGAATCCCTTAGGATGGAATAATTGTGCTAATAAATAAAACAAATAGGAAAGGAAATAAGCAAAAAAAAAATGCTTACCGTTGGATTAAACAATTTTAGGAATTAATGAAGAAAAAAAATAGGAAAGGAAGTGAGTTGGATGAATAAATATTGGCATGGAGTTCACATAAAAGAGTTCTATGAATTAATGAAGAAAAAAATGGTGTCTTTGAGTTGGGGACTTGGGGTGGGAGAACTTCAGGAAATAAGCGAAAACAAAATAGAGATGGAAATGATTCAACAAAAAAAGATGAATTGAAAATTGGGATGGAAGATTGTTAGGAACAAAATAGAAAAAGGAATGATTCAACTAAACCAAAAAAATTAAATATAATTTGGGATGGGAGAGTCTTACGAATAAAGCATCTACAGAAAAAGAAGACAAATTGATCCAACCCAAAAAGAATGCCATACAATTGACAAGTTGGGATGGGAGACCTGTGCTAATTCCTGGAAAAAAATAGGAAAGGGAATGATGCCCCCCAAAAAAGGACAGTGACTTAGAATGGAAGACTTTTAGGAATGAAGCCCGAAAAATTAGAAAAGGAAATGATGGAATTAAAAATTGCAGTTGCATATTGAAGGCCTAGAATTTTAAATAACTCCCCTACTATTTCTTTCATTTCAAATACAATGCAGTTTTATCCTTTTATCTAGTACACTACATTTCAAAAATATTGATTAAACATTTACTAAATATTTCCTCAAAGTGTCCTAAACATTTCCTAAATCAAAGAATTTACATTGTTTTTTACAACCTAAATGATATGTTTGTTCAAAGTAGTTTGAAGTGTTAGAAGAAGTAAGGAAAAACATTTCTCACCACAACAAAGGAGACATCCTCTTCCATGGATTTTCTTCCAAATCTTAGGCCATGGACCTCTTTATTCGACATCTTGCTTTCATTGTCTTGTCAGAATCCAAAATAAGTTGTTGAGGCTAAATTAATGCTTCCCACTCTCCAAGGAAAAGGGCGGTTCAAGGATGTCGCATTTCAAAGTCTTGCTTCCTGTGCTGGACGAGTTAGTCCCCGCCCTGGAGTCCCCGCCCTACCTTCGAGTCCCCGCCCTGGAGTCCCCGCCCTGACTTCGAGTTCCCACCCTTATTTGAAGTCCCCACCATGGAGTCCCCGCCCTATTGTACAGTACCCTCCAAAAAGTCTTGCAACCCCATTATGAAGTCCTTCAAATTTTCCTTTTTAACTCCATTTTAAGAACATATTATGAAAAGTATCCTATTAAATCTATTGCTTTATGGAACCTTCACCAACATATGAAATTTCAATGTCTAAAAGTAGAAACTCTATTTTTGGTGAATTATTTTATTTATTTTTCACGATATTACATAATAATTAATTAGAAAATGTGTATGATGATTTTTTAAGATCTGATTGCGTATATATTTAGGAAACATCATTGTTCACATCTTTCATATTACAAAGATGCACACTATGTAGGTAAATTTTTTGTCTATTTGGCTTTAATGTATTTTGCAATTTCCTTTCATACATGTTCAAGGCAAAGGTCATGTATTCAAAAACATTTGAATAAATATTGTCAAATAGGATATCATTAGGAAGCTATGGTATTGTAGAAGCCTACTATATCATGAATTTTACAGTATGTCTCGATGACTAGCAACGACTTTGCAACAAAGTGTTACACCTACTACCATCAAGTACTACCACCTTGAGCTGCTATCTTAGCTTTGATTTGGTTTGGCATCGTAGAAATTGACTTTTGAATACTTTCTTGAGGTATATCCTTGCATGCCATATTCACTAATGTCCACATTTAGTCATTGTTGTAGGATCTACATCTTTTTTGTACTCGATCTTTAGCTTGCTTCTATAAATTCTCTATAGGATTAAGGTCAAAAGAATTTGGTGGCCACTCAATGAATTTTACATTATGTCATGGTGCAAAGTTGACCAACATTGCTTAGAACTTCACAAGTTTGCTTATAGAACTTCTAGCAACATCATATATACAATATTTTAGACAAACATTAATTTTTTCTCACAAAACTTCTAGGCTATGTCTACAAGCAACAATCACTAGAAGCATGCATGCACTAATGTTGATCCTCTCAACCGCAAAACCGGTTGAAATCCACTACCTATGATCTTCTACAATGAAATTTTCAAATTAGCATTGTCCCTTTAAATTTAGCTTAGTGTTTTCAAAATCAACCACCTTTCACAAAGAAAGATTTTTCTAAGAAGTGGAATGAGTTACAACAAGGTGCATGACTCACCTAGTTTGGGGCAAAAAATCTCAATCAAATATCTAAATTTACCTACCATGAGTTTGATTTGTAATCAAACTACTCGGATGAGAACTAGACATGGGGTTGCAAGAGTTCTTAGAGGGTACTGTACATTCAATTAAAAAAGAGTCCCTTGTGCCAAGTATTCCAAACAATGAATCCCTTTACATGAAGAACAAACTATAACTTGTAACTTCTCATTGTTCTAAGACAAGAATGAAATAAAAAATCAATAGGAATATGAATAATGGATTAAAAAACAAATGGCATTGAGTTCGGAACTTTGGATGGAAGAATTTGTTTATGGATGAAGCAAAAGTGATAAGAAAGGGAATGATTCAACAAATCAAAAATGGCAATGATTTAGGATGGAAGAGTTTTTGGAACGAAGCAAAGAACAAATATAGGAAAGGGAATGACTAAATAAAAAAAGATTGGCATAGACTTGGAATAAAAGAGTTTAGGAATTAAAGAAGGAAAAAAATAGGAACGTATATAAAAATAGAGAATCGAATGATTCTACATATAACTATTGGCATGCAATTGGAATTAAAGAGTTTTAGGAATTAATGAAGCCAAACAAAATAGGAAAGGGAATGGTGGAACAAAAATAAAATGGCATTGAGTTTAAAACAAAGTGCTTAAGGAGTTCATGTAGCCAAAAAAACTAAGGGGCATTGAGGTGGAATGGAAGAATTTTAGAAATGAAGCAGAAACAAAAACGAAAAAAAAGAGAATGATGGAACAAATAAATTATGGCTTTGAATTGAGGTGGTAGAACTTCAAGAAATAAGCAAAAATGAAGTAGGAAAGGGCATGATTCAACAAACAAAGATCGGCATGGTGTTGGAAGAATACTACAAAAGAGACTTGCTAAGTTTTGAAGCAAAACAAATTAGAAAAGGAGATCATTCAACAAAACAACCCAAAAAATATGAATTGGGATGGGAGAGTTTTAGGAATGATCCAAATAAATAGGGAAAGGAATGATGGAACCAAAAATGAACATTTGGCTTTGATTTGAGATGGAAGAGTTTTAGGAACAAAATAGAAAAAAGAATGATTCAACCAAAAGAAAAAAAATTAGAATAAGTTGGAATGGGAGAGTTCTAGGAATGAAGCCCAAAAAAAAGGAGAGAGAAAGATCCGACCTCGAATGAATGGCACAAACTTGGGATAGGAGAGTTTTCCTAATACCTTTCATCACAACGAAGGGGACATGCTCTTCCATGGAGTTTCTTCCAAATCTTAGGCCGTGGAGCTCTTTATTCGGCATCTTGCTTTCATTGTCTTGTCAAAATTTGTTGAGGCTAAAATTAATGCTTCCTTCGCTCTAAGGAAAAGGCGGTTGAAGGATGTCAAGCACAAGCGCATTTCAAAGTCATGCTTCCTGGGCTGGACGAGTACGTCCCCGCCCTGGAGTCCCCGCCCTGCCTTCGAGTCCCCGCCCTGGAGTCCCCGCCCTGCCTTCGAGTCCCCGCCCTGGAGTCCCCACCCTGCCTTCGAGTTCCCGCCCTGGAGTCCGCGCCCTGCCTTCGAGTCCCCGCCCTAGAGTCCCCGCCCTGACTTTGAGTCCATTCCATGGAGTCTGAGATTGAGCTGCGCTCTCTCAAGTTCCTCCATTTGTGTGAATTGTCCGCCCCGGAGTCCGCGCCCTAGCACAATCCATTCAGCAAAAACATTGGGGAGTAAAAGCCATTTTCTTTGCCCACGAATTTGGGGGCGTGACGACATTTAATGTTCCCCTTTTTCCATGAAAAGAAGGGACACAATCTTCCCAGACCATTAAGGATGGCGAAGGTCAACGTACTTTTCGATGCATCCCCGTGAGCACACCTGCATTTCTGTACTGGAGTCGCGCCCTGGAGTCCGCGCGTTCGAGTCCCCGCCCTGGAGTCCCCGCCCTGCCTTCAAGTCCCCGCCTTGGAGTCCCCGCCCTGCCTTTGAGTCCCCGCCCTGACTTAGAGTCCGCGCCCTGACTTTGAGTCCATTCCATGGAGTCTGAGATTGAGCTGCGCTCTCTCAAGTTCCTCCATTTGTGTGAATTGTCCGCCCCGGAGTCCGCGCCCTAGCACAATCCATTGAGCAAAAACATTGGGGAGTGAAAGCCATTTTCTTTGCCCACAAATTTGGGGGCGTGACGACATTTAATGTTCCCCTTTTTCCATGAAAAGGAGGGACACAATCTTCCCAGACCATTAAGGATGGCGAAGGTCAACGTACTTTTCGATGCATCCCCGTGAGCACACCTGCATTTCTGTACTGGAGTCGCGCCTTGGAGTCCGCGCGTTCGAGTCCCCGCCCTAGAGTCCCCGCCCTGTCTTCGAGTCCCCGCCCTGGAGTCCCCGACCTGCCTTCGAGTCCCCGCCCTAGAGTCCGCGCCCTGCCTTCAAGTCCCCGCCCTGCCTTCGAGTCCGTGCCCTGACTTAGAGTCCCCGCCCTGACTTCAAGTCCGCGCCCTATACTTTGGTGACGAAGACGTCCGCGCCCCCTAAACCGCTAAGTATATAAAAGAAAGGAAGACCCAGCATTCTCCACATTTGTCACCTGGCCTCTATTTCTTGGACTTCAATTCATTTTGAGCTCCTTGTGAGTCTACTTGGGTGGCAGATGGCCCTAGTTTACTGCTGAGGTGATGTCAAAATCAGTTCAAGCAGTGGAGTAGCGCTAACTGCTGTTACTGATACTGTGTTTGGTATATCTTGGATCCTTTTAACTTCAATATAAAGGAGGAGGAAGACGGAAGAAAATATCCTTGGATCGTTGAACGCAATGGCAAGTCAAAGGAAGCAGACCAAGGAATGGGAGCCGTGGCTTCAGTTTACGGAGAATGGGGTTAAAGTGACTTGTGTTTTCTGTGCTGGGACCTTCAGTTACAAACGTGAGCGTGCTTTTGCACACTTTGGATATGGCTCCAAATCGGAGAGGTTAATTTGTCGAAGTATGCCTCGTCCAGTGCGACATAGATTTGCCAATTGTGCAGGATTTGTCCCGCTACGAATTGATGTCGGGGACATGTATGAAGGAGAACCAATTCAAAGTGCGCCATCTAGAGCAACTCCTCTTGCAAGTTCAAGTGAAGCCACTGAAAATGAGGTGACGGGTGGGATCAATGGTGGAAGAGCGGAAGAAGGGGCAAACGTTTCAGAAGGAATTGATATTCTACAAACGTCAAATAGTTTTGCTGGATCCAATTCTACGAGATCTGGATCATTACGTCAACAATGCATGGCGGACGCATTCAACATTGCAAAGAGGAAGGAGTTGGATGAGAAGTGGGCAAGTTTTTTCTATGAAGCGAATGTGCCATTTAATGTGGCAAGGCATCCAGCCTTCATTGAAGCGGTGAGGGCAACCTCAGTGGCAAAGTTTGAATACAGTCCACCTTCTTACCATCAATTTAGGACTAATTTGATTGAACCGAGGAGGTTGCAAATTGAGAAGCAGATTCAAGAGAAGGTTGGATTTGCTGTCAAGCACTACGGGGTGTCGATATGCACCGATGGTTGGGATGATGTCAATCGGAGACCCCTCATGAATGTGATGATGTCATGCCCCACAGGTGATGTATTTTTGGGGTCAATTGATACTACCTCGCAAAAGAAAACCATGCGCTACATATCGGACCAAATAAACGTGTACATTGAGAAGGTGGGTCCCAAATATGTAACACAAGTGTGCACAGATAATGCAGCAAATATGCTTGGCGCATTGAAGAACATCACTAACACATACCCGCATATTTTTGCGCAAGGCTGCATGGCACATGCACTAGATCTCATGTTGGAAGACTGGGCCAAAGTCCAAGAATTTTCCGATTTAATTGCCAGGGCAAAAAGATTGTGCCAATACATTCGAAACCATCATGCGACCATGTCGGTTTTCCGCGAGTTGAGTCCGAATCTGCAACTCGTAGTGCCTAGCGAAACCCGCTTCGCTTGTAATTTCCTCATGTTGCAGCGATTGGTGAAACTCAGAGGAGTCTTGGAGCGGTTGAATAACCACCCACGTGTTCTAAATTTCTTTGATACCCTAAGGAATGAACAAAATGGACCGCAAGCAGCTACCGCTTCACATAATGTCAAAAGAACCATTGAAGATGTGGCTTTCTGGCAATGGTGTGTGAATTACGTGTATATGACTGAAGACGTATTGAAGGCTTTGCGTGTGTTTGATGGACGAGAACCAGCTATGGGTCGAGCGTGGCTCGTAATGCACAATTTGCGAGGGCATGTGTTTTCTTTAAGAGAACCACCTTTCAACTTATGTGATGACATAGCAGTCATTTTGGAAGAATCTTTCAGTGCAAGATGGCACATAGTTTTTGAAGATACACACTACGCAGCGGCCCTTTTGAATCCATACCTCTTGGATAACGTGGCGCTCAGGGAAGATCAAACTGCCCTATGTGCATTGTACAGAGTCATCCGCAACATGATGGGAAACCTGGGTGTCAATTTTGATGATGTGATGGCGGAATTAACAGAATTCGAGGAGGATATTGGACCCTACAGTCCAGCTGAGACACCCAACATCCGTGCGACACAAATGCTTCCCCACCAATGGTGGCACAGGGTTGGAGATCGGGCTCTTTCAAAAATTGCCGTGCGTGTTTTATCCCTCACGTGTTCCGCCAGCTCCTGTGGAAGGAATTGGAGTATGTATTCCTTTGTTCACAATAAGATCCGAAATCGATTAGCCCCTGAAAAGGCAGAGTCCCTGGTATATATTTATACCAATAGCCGTGTACTTCGCCAACGACCAGGAGCCGATCCAGTTCGTTGGTATGATGCGAATATGTACTCAGAGGATTCTGATCCAGATGCTCTTGGACCAATCCCGGTGAATGAACGCAATCAGGAATTTGACGCACTGCAATCAGAGGAAGAAGAAGAGGTTGATGGGGAAGCCAACCGAGGAGCTCAAGAGTATCCGGCAAACCCAGATCTTTGGAGGCAAGGAGCCGATCACCTCGAAGAAGCGCGGAACTACTATGGAGATGCTGATGATGGAGAGGAGGAACTCCTTCGTGGTCGTAGGGGACCACCACCACCAAATCCTCGTCGTAGTCTTTCACCTCCACTTCCTCAAAATGAAGGGGTTGTAGAAGTCCCAGCTTTGTCGTCTTCTTTGGAGACCGACAATCCAAATGACGATAACGTTGATGATGGTATTTCCCACAACAACAACGACAATGATGACAACCTCCCTCCAGGAAATGGCGGCGGAAATGGCGGTGGAAATGGAAATGGTGGTGGACATGAAAATGGCGAGAGAAACAGGGGGAGGAATGCGAATCCAAATCATGGAGGATCTTCTCACAATCGAGATGACAATACACGCCCTACGGGAGTGGAACCAGCAACTCGTAACATTAGAGCTCTAGAAAGACAGCATGATAGAAACGTTAGAAATGCAAGAGTGCCACGCCCTTTTGCAAGAAATCAACCGGCTGGTAACATGATAAGGCCTTTTGATCCAGAGCATGTGGACCATGATGATGTTTTTGCTTTTGTAGAACCACCCGAAGACATTGCCCCTGTACCGGCTCCAGTTGCGGGCCATCTTGCTATTTCTGAACATGGTACACAAGTGCCACATTCCCTAGATCCATCTTCAGGAACAATTTCCAATGCCATCCAAAGACCTTCTCAAGAAGGATTAGGCTCAGTGGGAAATGTTGATTTGACTCTGCAAAGAGTTTCACGTGGTAGACCACCTGTGGCCCCTCGGCCCTCCGTTCATCATGAAGTAGGTCAATATCAACAAGCCCGTGGACGGACGAGAGGCCATGGTAGAGCTGCAGGCCGTGGAGGGAGTACATGCCGAGGACGAACAGAAGATCTGCATATTGGAGAAGCATCATCGCCAAGGCATGCTAATTGTTCACCCCTCGGAATTAGAGCAAGAGATCCAAATAGGGTGATAGAACCGTTCCTAAGTACATACGTACCAGGACCTAGCCGGTCAACTCCGGCATTTGTTGTTCGAACAATTCCAGGTGGGCCTACTATAAATTCTGATGCAGAAGACTCCAACGCACAACGACACAAGAGGTTGAAGCGCAAACGTACTCATGGCCAAACAACTATAGAGCTTCGAAATGAAAACTCGGAAGTTGAGGAACATTGGACCACCGACAGTGGTAAAGCAGAAGATGAATATGACAGCAATGAAGATGCCAATGACGAGGCACCAGAGGATGATGATGTTGTTGTTCGAGATGCTAATGCAGCGAATCCAAGTGCCCAAGAAGTTCGTAGGTCGAGTCGTTTGAATAATTGAGGTTATTGAGTTGCATCGATGGTAGATCTCGGATCTTTAAGAGTTGAAGACAATTGTAGCAATTGGAAGAAATATAGACGAGAAGCCAAAAAAATGTTTTGGATAACCTATGAGAAACAGAGAAAGTGAGCGTGTTTTGGAAGTATAGATTCATTGTATTGATATTGTACTTTGCAATGCATGAATTTTATAAACTATTTTGGTTATCACAAACATTGCAGCCTACCTGTATTTTTTTTGTGTATTTTATATTTGATGGGCCTCCTGGAAACCTTGGTGGGAAAATCATGTAAAATACATTCCAATTACTGGTTCTTTTTAATGCAGTGAGGTCTCCTATTTGTTCCGAATTTTTTTTATACATATATATATATATATATATATATATATATATATATATATTGTAGAACACATAAATTTAATCCACCATTGCCCGTCCGCGCCTTCCCACTCACGTTCAGGTCCGCGCCGTACCTGAAGGAGTCCGCGCCCTAACGCGCTGAAGTCCGCGCCCTGCCTAAAGGAGTCCGCGCCCTGCCTAAAGGAGTCCGCGCCCTGCCTAAAGGAGTCCGCGCCCTGCCTAAAGGAGTCCGCGCCCTGCCTAAAGGAGTCCGCGCCCTGCCTGTCACAGTGAAGTCCCCGCCCTGCTTGAAGGAGTCCGCGCCCTCACTGTCACACTGAAGTCCCCGCCCTTCTTGAAGGAGTCCGCGCCCTGACGCGTTGAAGTCTGCGCCCTGACTGAGGGAGTCCGTGCCCTGACTGTCACAGTGAAGTCCCCGTCCTTCTTGAAGGAGTCCGCGCCCTGACGCGCTGAAGTCCGCGCCCTGACTGAAGGAGTCCGCGCCCTGACTGTCACACAGAAGTCCCCGCCCTGCTTCAAGGAGTCCGCGCCTTGTTAGCCGAAGTCCGCGCCCTGCTTGAAGGAGTCCGCGCCCTGACGCTCACACTGAAGTCCCCGCCCTGATTCGATGAGTCCGCGCCTTGAAGCGCTGAAGTCCGCGCCCTGAATGAAGGAGTCCGTGCTCTGACGCTCACACTGATGTCCCCGCCTTGCTTGAAGGAGTCCGCGCCCTCACGCACCGAAGTCCGCGCCCTGACTGAAGAAGTCCCCGCCCTAACGTCCGCGCCCTGACTGAAGAAGTCCCCGCCCTAATGTCCGCGCCCTGACTGAAGAAGTCCCCGCCCCTGGATCCAGCTGTCCAAGCTGACGTGTCATTGAAAAAAATTCCACAACTTTAAGAAATTGAGGCCGTCCAGTTGATCCGGACCGTCCGTCCGTCCGGTCCGGTTTGCCCGTCCGTCCGGAACGTCCGATGACCCTAACTCGCCCGTTATGACAACTCTGCAATCTTCATACCATTAAAATATACTAAAAAGCCCATCATATTGCTTAGGCCATTAGCATAATATATTTATAAAAATAACAATATCTTCATAAATATAGCAGAATCCTAAAGAAGTGAAAACATCCCTTTTCTTTAGAGAAAACAAAAAACAAAATGTACCAAGATTGAGGGTTTAGGGTGTAGAGTTTAGGGTTCCCGTCTCCACCCCTGGATAGCGTCCGTTAGTAAGTGTACTGGTGTACCTCTTACCAAGAGGGCACACCAGGCTTACTTTAAAACAAAGAATTAATTCTTAATGTTTTAGACCCTAAAGCATGACAAATAGTTTAAAGAACCTGACAAGTACCTTAAAGCAGACAAGAGTTCGTTGACATCAAATCGAACCCCTGGAAAGTTGCTGGTACTAAGGAATCTGATAACAGATTCCACTAATCTTTTACGATAGAATCCATTTCTCTCTAAGATAGAAATAAGTAAATGGATCTCATGTGCTGCACTGGAAACATCACTAGAGAGATATATGATGGGGACAGTTTGAGAAATAACTATCCCATAAGATTGCCTCACTGGTCTATTAGACCGAAAGACTATATATTGTGCATAAGAGAATGGTAAATCCCTTCTCTTATCAAATTTGCTTAATTGATAGTTGCCTGGCACCTGGTCCATGGTAGTCATGGAAATATTTAGGTTCATGAAATGTGCTACAATGCCCCTTGTTGGGTCAGACTCAGCAAATTTGACTATTTTTGGTTTAATTTCTAACACCTGCAAAGGGTAGATCCAGAAAGGGTTGTCCATCACCCGCTCTTGCAATGGTGATAGAAATTGTGCTGCCATGCCATTGTTGATTAGACATAAATCATCAATGTATCGATAGGCAAATCGGAACCTAGCCATAAGATCATGACGGTTCAAACGTGCTAATCTTTGGACAAATTGGGACTCATAATATAATAAGTACATGTTGCACCATAATGGTGAACATGCAAAGCCCATGGGTATACCAGTAACTTGTTGCCAAACTCGATCTCTGAGATTGACAAAACAATTACGCATCAACCAACTATGTAGGTCAATTAGACGATGTGCATCTAAACTAAACCAATTGCCAGGAGGGGCTGAAGTTGCCCACTTGGCACGAGCCGCCTGTCCATCTTGATCCACTCTAACCCATATCTTAGGAGTAGCTCAAGGATAAGATTTTTTGTTTTGTTTAAACCCTAAATGGATTAGGTGTTCAATAGCTATAAGAAGATTATCATCTCCTTCCAGCGGGATAGACTCATAACATCTAGTGACATCAGCAACATAGATGTCAGAGATAGCATCTGGTAGGTTAAGGGCCACTTCCACAGCTTAATTAACCATCCAAAATAAAGAAGACTCTACTTGCATGAAAAACTTGTAAGAAGATGAAACTTCAGCAGCCCATAGCTTAACTGAGTCAAGTATTAGCATTGTAGCTAAAGTTAACATATGTGCAATTCCAGAATAGGAAGAATGAAAGGCATTGGTTAACCACCTGTATTTACCTTTATGTTGCTTATAGGTCGCCATTAAATATGGCAAGGCCTTATACTGCACAGATAATTCTGGTAACAGATCTTGCAAATCGCCCTCAACTTTAAGTAACACATGGGACCGCAAGAGCCACATACCATCCTCCATACAGGGCTGGAAGTCTGGACCTGATAGTCTCTCCGCAGCCATAAGCCGGACATGGCGGATACATAAAAAGCAGCAATTATTATTTGCTTTGTCTAATCCCAAACAAAACAACTTGCTGGTGATCTAGGCAATCTCGTCCTTCACAGCCTTGATCGAAAATAAGTCCTCTCCTGACATTCGAAAGCCAAATTTGTTTTGTCGCTGTGCCACCTTCAAGCGATTTAAGGCAGTTTCGTGGAGCCAGGTGCGAGCAGCATCGACGGGAAACTCCAATTCGGCCAAACCCAAAATACCAAGTAGCTGTTCATAAGCATCCATGAGCGTACTGATACACAAGCTGATCTTGGTGGGCTTAAGAGGGATGTGATTAAGACCCTGCATTACAGCTTGACGCAATTGAACATTTTGAATAATATCAACGTTCATAGTCCGGACATGCAGACCGGCAGGAGCATACTTTAAGGTCTCATTCACCGTAAGAGGATCCAAGAATCTGTGAAATCTCTTAACTTGCAAACAAGCACACATATCGTTAACATCAAGCAAATCATGAAAAGAGAATAATTTAAAAACAGTGTCCGGCTTGTATAACATAGTGGCAATATTGTCATGATAACGCCATGCAATTACAATATCGTGCATAGTTTCAACTAGGCTCTTAAACCCAAACTCAATCAGCATCTCTTCAAATAAATTTCGTATACTAATCCACTCTAGTGCTCGTGACTGGTACGTGAGCGTTATGTAGCCTGCCTGCTTACGTCGCTCACTCTTATCAAGCCTGCGTCGACCCAAAGGATCCACAGATAGGATCCTTGAATTCTCTGTCCCCCCTCACAAAGCAGGGAACGAGATTAGCAAAACTTCACCTACTGCTCTAATCACCGAAAATAACAAAAAACAAGAAACCGATCCCTGGACTAACGACTGAATGCTAGACTGTCGATCACGGGTCATTCTCAAAACTGAGAATACGGCCCTTAATCGGAGACTTCATCGACTTGCGAGGAACCAACTTGTTCGATCTTGTATCGGCCAAGTTCGTAATCATCAGCTGGCTAGGCGGAGTCACCGGAGAAGTTGAAGAAAAACTCGGACGTGAGCCACGCGGTGTCGATGCTGCACCACGACGTCCACGAGCTGAGTTATATCCACCACGTCCCCGCCATGAATTCTGCTGATTCCTGGACTGTGCAGGTTGCGCGGTATCAGCAGGGCGTGTGTTCATGTTGAAGCGAGCTTGCTTGTTGGCTGGAGCTGGGCTGGGAACCAAGGGATTCGCAATTGTAAAACAACTTGGTTTCAGCAGCCTTTCAACTTTGCGAAACCCAGGGAGATCCGGGTGCCGTGTAAGGAGAGTCGCCGTTGACACTGCAGCAAAGAGAACGGCAGCTTCCTCCATCCATGAGCGGCTTTGTAAAAATACAAGGTGGCTCTTAGTGGCAATCCGTCCGGTGCCAGCCATCCACACACAAAACGCCGCAAATTTTGAGATAAGCGACGGGTGGAGATCATCAGCAAAAAAGCGCTCTAAATTATTCACCATGAACCATATGGCGTGGTCCCACCACATGATTGCACCCTGGCACCCTTGCGTTGCACGAGGATTACAGTGGCACCGCATGTATGGGCGCATGGAATTCCAAAATTCTGTCACGAATTTTTCCTTGCGGTCCTTCCCTGTTGACAGGTCTTGCTTAATTTGGACTTTAACTACCGGGGTGGCGCACTTGCCGTGGTCGAACATCGCCAGACTAAAGGGCTGCGCCAACTCATGCATGCCACGAAAAATCGCCCGATTCTGCATAGCTGCCTCCGTGCAAGCCTTCAGTTCGTCACTCTTCAAGCCAGCCCAAATCCGCCACACATGCGGAGGGATCGGGGCGAGCAAGTTGATGTTGCCGATAGTCCACACTCTGTGGTTCCTAGAAGCGATCAGATCCTCCACAGCACGCGGTGGCATGAATGGGATCGAGAGACTCTGCGAGTTGCTGGACAATGACGCCTGCTCTTTTTTCGCTTGCGTCACCATGAACCCGTCGTGCACATCTTCAATAGCGGCTTTGTGTGCTTCTTCGAGGCCCAGATTGCGCAGGAAAGGGTGGGCCATGCCCAGACCCTCTTCATTCACATCCTCGAGACTGGTGGCAGGCTGCATCATCGCCGAGTCAGCACCAGCACTGGGTTCCGGCGCCTGGGGATTCACGAGCTTGAGATAAGCCTCAACCACTATAGTGTTTCCCCTTGCCTCCTCGTATTCTGCCATGTCCCTGTTTGAAATATCCTTAAGGCTAAGCTGCATATCAAGCAATCTTTGCATAGCCTTCGGGGTATCGGCATTAGCATATTCAAATATGCACAGCCATTGGCCAAGATCCAAAATGCTGAGCAACAATAAACTCTCACCATTTTCATTTGCTTCATTCTTATCCAAAGATTCGTTGTCGTTGTCTTGTATAAATTTGTGAATTTCAGGTGGTCCCAAGGCGGCCAGAGTGGCTTGAACAACAGGAATCGGTGGTGGGAGCGGGTCGCCATACCCCCGAGCTGCCAAATCAGGATGCCATCCAAGCACCGTCTTGGAACTTTGAAAACAGTAGAAAAATGCTAAAGGTCAGAAAAAGATCGTTTAAAAGAAATAGGAAAGGGGAAATCTTCACTAGATTTCCATGGATATATAGGTTTTAGGCAACGCGGGTGGGTGGGAGGGACATCCTCATACAAGGCCCATCCTCATACAAGGCCCATCCTATTAATTTCAAAACAATCATAAACTTTACAGGACTCATATATTCCAAAATCTAACCAACAAGACAGAGGCCCCTCATATCAAGCCATCAAGTCACAGATACCATCAAATCATCTCAAAGTTTCTCAGTTAACTAATGCACAAATTTATTTAAATAAACCAATATAGATCAAATCAGGATCATAACATGGTAAGATTCTTAATAGAATCAAATGTCAGGTGATAATCAACTAAAAAATCAAGCCACCATCTAAATCCTGCAAGTACAGTGACTTAGAATCCCCTAATCAAAAGAAAAGTTGCCATAGTCTTGGAATAAGCTGTCTGCTTGGTGAATTAACCAAAGAGGCTGTGGACCTCACCTGCACCCATGACATCCAACATCACAAAATGAGGTTAGTTGCCGCATGCAAGGTGTCTACAGCCCACAACAGCTTGTTATTGCAATCACAATAGAAAAAACACAACCAGCAAAGCTCAAAACATCACACAAGAAAAAATGGCCAACAACTCCCAGTCTAACAAATTGTGCATCACAAAAAGACCTGTGAAGACGCCATCTCTGATCACCAAACTCCAAACACCTGTAAGCCTTGCTAAATCACTTGTGGAGACTAGCCAAAACACCAAATTGTGCTGGTACCAGAATAGATTTAGCCCTCTCTTTATATTATAGACTTCTGCCATGGCTTGATTCAGCCATGGCTGAGAGTAGTTTATGCCTTGGGCCCCAAGATAGCCAAATTGGAGGGAAACAGGCTCTAGTCAAGTCAAACTTGTTCTAGAAGGCAATCCCATTGGTGGATTCAAATCCTCCCACCTATGGAAAGAACCTGGACCACTCATTCAAATTCACATTCACCAACTGTCATAATGTCAAGTTAGTCAAGTGTAATTATACTCACCGCTTAATGTACAACCAATAAAAAGAAAGAAGCCAGTCAAGTCAACCAACTTGTACCAAACTCCATCTAATGTGGTTATTCTAGCTTTAAATCATAAAGACCCATGATTAAATTAGGACCACTTGAAAAAACTCCATGGTATAGCATGGTTGAGCCATGTAATGTAAAATCATCATTTTAACATGGTCATGTTAAGTTCAAGCTAATGGCAAGTCAAGTCATACAATGCCATCAACTCATTCAACTGATTGAGCCTAAAAAAGCTTCAACCAAACCTCAACAATTGAAATAAGCTTAGAGTAATTTTTATAAAATATCAAGAAAGATGGGAGGGTGGGAGGGGCATACAAGATACAAGACTTTAAAAGGTATAATTTAATAGCCTCAATCTTCATACCATTAAAATATACTAAAAAGCCCATCATATTGCTTAGGCCATTAGCATAATATATTTATAAAAATAACAATATCTTCATAAATATAGCAGAATCCTAAAGAAGTGAAAACATCCCTTTTCTTTAGAGAAAACAAAAAACAAAATGTACCAAGACTGAGGGTTTAGGGTGTAGGGTTTAGGGTATAGGGTTTAGGATGTAGGACTTAGTGTATAAAATTGAAGATCTTTGCATTAAAAAAACGCTGGAGTTCTATTTAATGATTCAAGTTCTTTAAGTAAGAAAGTGAATGTCGATGAGATTTTTGTCTTTCCAATCCTTGTCATTATTTGCTCGTCAAGGTCGTTTTAGGAGTCAGATGATGCAGCCGTCCGCCTAGTTGGACGACCTCGAAAAATCTCTCAATTTGATCTCCACTTGAGAGGGGCTGTCCGATCAGGCAGATTGCCCAGGTCGGACGGCTATGGGCGGACGGTAGCCGTCCGATGAGTCAGACGGGCGACGGGCAGCGTCCGCCTGATCGGACGGTCCTTACGATGCGGACGACTGTCCGTCCGCGTCGTCTCGTCCGCCCGATCAGGCGGACGAGCGAGGCGTCCGCCTTCGATTTTAGGGTCGGACGGCCCAGAGCGGACGGCGGCCGTCCGATTCACCGGGGCCGTCCGATGTGTCGGACGGGTGGCGTCCGCCTGATCGGACGGTCCTGACGAGGCGGACGATGATCCGTCCGCCTCGTCGGGTCCATCCGATCAGGCGGACGGTCGAGGTGTCCGCCTTGCATAAAAGAGTCGGACGGCCCGTCCGCTCCTCACTTTTATCTTCCCCCTTGTGTCATGCAAGAGAGAGCGGAGAGCTTGGTGGTTTATCCTCCATTGGCTCCTTTCTAAGGGAAGATAAAAGTGTGATTTCTAGGGGATACTTGTTGCTTTTTTTTCTACATTTCGCGTATGATCATTTGGCAAATCGTATATTGCCTTGTGGATTACAAATTGCAAGTGCACTTCTAAACGTGATTTCATCACGATGCCGAGATCAAAGAAGGCTGCGAAGGACAAACAAGTGAAGTCGGACAGTGAGGCGAGTATGGATGCTCCTTCTCTCGCTTGCAAAGCATTTCTCATTGAATGCATTGTCAATTTTTATGAGTCGAAAACCACTGCGTCGTTGTATACCAAATATGCGAGGTATGAAGACGAGTGCCCAGCTAAATTCAAGGGAGATATGGCACAGAAGATCACGGATGCTTTAAACGTACCCTACTGGATTTATGAAATGGAGAAGAAGGGCTTTCAACAATTTTTGAAGAACAAGGTCCATGATGCATTGTGGAATGCAAAGGTGATCTTAGAGAAGTACGGGAAGCAACACCGCGTAGGTGATGGCGCTTTTGAACAGGTCATTTTGAGGGCAGACTTGTTTGTTTGCCAGTGCGCCCCTTTTGCAAAGAATCGAAATAGGCGAGGTTCAATGGGTTGGTGGAATAGTGATGAGGGAGTTGTGGAGTTGCAACGTGGGCGACGACATCTCTTAGTGCTTCCGGAAACAGCAAGGGTGATTCCACAAGATGATCAAATCCTGAGGGGTGGATACGCAACAATTCGGAGGGTCCAAATTGAAGGATGTCGTGAGATACCCACATTTTGGGAGTTTGAAGTGAAGGTATCTCATCAACAACGCATACGACCTCCGCTCGCAAGGTTGGAACACCAAAACGAGTCAATGGCAATGAGAATTCCACATGATGGAGTTATCCGGTTTTCTGATGTTCATGCAACGCAAAACGAAGGATACTCGTATTGGTGGAATGGCGGAACATTGAAGCAAATGTTAAAATTGGATAAGGAATATCCCGATAACATTGGCATTCGGTTGGCTTATTCTCAACCGACCTCGGAAGAGGTGACGAAAGCTTTTTTTCTTGGTCGTTGGAGGAAGAAGCGCACGGAGCTTGTATGGGCATTGGTGCACCTCATGAATGCAGTGCACAGCGCTGGACATTTGCACAATGATCTTTCACTGGACAACATTATGTTTCACTTTCCCAATGATGAGTCACGTGTTTACATTGGAGTTTGCGATTGGGGCATGACTACTTTATGTAATGAACCAATGAAGTCCTTGTACACGTTCACCTCTCAGAGTGAGCGGACTGAGACTTTGAAAAAGAGGTGGTGGGTGGACCCTTCTATTGCATACTTGCACCGAAGAGATGCGGATGTGTCAATGATACCGGATTTATCACGTAAATTGGAGGAATATGCGGTTGGTCGAATAGCTCAAGCCATCAACAATGGTTGCATGTCGACGGACTACGTGAGCTTACATCGGGAAAATGAAGGACATACAAGATTTAGCCATGAGGATTTGGCAAGGATTTTTCACCTTTACTTGGAGTGCCTTTGTGATTCGGTGATTGATTCTCGCGGTAGCTTGTCCAAAATCATCCATCGATTTATCAATAATTACAACTGGCCTATTCCGGATGAACACTTCCGCCACTCATATTAGTGTCTATGGTGTTAGTGGACGACATAGAAGTGATAGAACTATAAAAGTATTAGGTAAATGTAGAGGCGAGTACATAAATTTGCATGATTGTGTACAAGGATTTTCTAGTATATATATGCACCATCAATGTATGCCAATATATGTGCACCCTTATAATTCATATAAAGTTTTGAAATGTTTGTGTGTTTTGAAACTTCCAATGTCCAATGTCTACCATCTATTTATGCATTCATCATATGTTTTGCTTGAAATCCTTGAATGAGAAGTGCAATGCAACAATTATTGTTGATGGATGTTAGCTTGGTCTGGTTGGGTTCAAAATTGTATAATCAATGTTGAACACATATAACCCCTAAAAGACCAAAGTGATTTTTTTGGCAACACCGCGATTTTGGACAGCTCACTACAAATGAAATTTATATTTTTTTTCTTTGAAATTTTCATACAACACGTGCCCAAGGAGTAGCTTTAAGGCCCAACAATTTTCATACATTTAGACTACATGGTTAAAAAGTTATTGCATGATATGTCATTTTCAGTCCTTGGCAGGCAGTACGGGCAGCGAAAAAAACTTCTTCAAAAATCACTTTTTAAGAAAATAAAAATTTGAAATTGGCTCTTTAGATTTATATGTACATGGGAAGCTTTGAATCATTCCATTTAGATCTATGAGTCAAAAGTTATGAGGATTCTTAGTTTAAGGGTAGTTATGGAATTTCAACTCTAAAATAAACTTTGAAGACTTGAAGTCTTTTATTTAACTCAATTTTCAATATTTTTGAAAAAAAATAAAAACATTGGGTGTAGATTGTTTATTACAACATTACAACCGTTGGATTGGCATTTTTCAATTCCATAAATAAATTCTTCACAATTTAGTGTTTTGAATCATTCTCTACCTCTTCCTACTTACTATTTTTTTCCTATATGTTGTACAATTCCAAATGATCTGAAAATTTTCAAGCATGTAGCCAACTTGCCTTCAAGAATAAATCCCAAGAGTAACCACCATTTTGGACATTTTTTCATATAAATGTGACCTTGTGAAGGGCAGCTGCCCGTTTTTTCGCAGGGACAAAAAAAGGATTTTTGTCAATTCAAACACTATTATCTTGCAATCCATATGGTGGAAAATTCTGAAATTTTTTCCACATCTTCTTAAGCAAGTTTACTACAAGATCCTATGGTTACATGTGTCCAAGAATGTTTTTTTTCTAAAATTTGACACTAGTATTAGAAATGGCAGTTTTGGAACGTTTTTGGTGAAAACATAGTCAAAAACGATTAGGGAATAATGATAATAGAATTTGGTCATGCGCAAATATTTTTTATATTGAAAAGCAATACAGTTGATACTTGAACGATACCGCTATGATGATACCAAGTACCAACCTCCAAATACATTTTAATACAATATATTTACATCAAAATATTTTAGTACGTAAAATCGTAAATGCTATTCGCCGAGATGCCGATATGTTTGTACTATGATTGCCACACTCTATAATCCAATAACAAAAGATTCCAAGGCCCACTCGATTGTGAGACAACAACTAAAATAGCTCTACCTACTTTACTCGGAATCTGAATGGATGTCATCTCTACGTTTTGGTGGTGTGGAACCGGATCCATAAGTGCCAAGATATGGTCCTCCGCCCCAAGTGCATCCATAGTCGCTTGGCGTAGCTCCTTGATTGGGATTTCCATAGTAAGGACCTCCAAAAGTTGGAGGAGGAACTACATCACGGTGCTGAGACCTTCCTTGCCTTGGTTCGACATGACGAGAGTCTGTGTGACGCTCATATGAACCACCCTAGTAGATCCGGACAAGTATTGGGAGCCTCCTTGGCTAGATCCAAAATCATGTGTGGTTCCATGGCTTCTTTCTGGGTTGTAATAAGTACCTCGGGGGTCGTTAGCGTAGTGTAAGACCCCTTGATCATCTTGTGAACCAGATGCAGTACGATCATATTGGTAGGACCTGTCATGCCCGTGTTGTTGACCCCGATCCTCCATGCTCCTATGCATAGCTTCTTGCATTTGTTGATTGAACTCGATGTCTTCCCGAGCTTCTTGACGCTCATGTCCCATTGTAAATGTTACGGGTGCTGGATTGTCTTCTACATCATCGTCGTCCGACCATTCATCCTCAGCATCCGGCAATACAACCGGCGGAAATCCAAACTGCCCTCGATTGGACCACATTCGCATACAATCACTTGGTTGAGTCCAACTCGTATAAATAACAGCGTCAGTGCGCTTCATATTGTCAACATTTTTCCCGTAAGTTGTGCGCCAATCTACATCTTTGTGGAGTACAATCTCTGCCCAAACCATGGCCATGTTAGAATAATTCATAACATTTGGTTTGGAGTCAGGCAGCTCAGCGCACCGCGTTACTTCCTCGTATCGGTGCACAAAGTGTTGGCTCTCGCACATGGAAATTTGTCCTTTCTAGCGTCGAACTTGTTTGTCTGCTCTTTCTTGTAACCACATTTTGGAGAAGTGCGTCATTTTGACGTACTTTTTGCACATTGTGCAATCCCAAACCTTCTTGGGCTCTTCTTCCCATCCAGGTTCAGCTACACACATTGGATTTGCCCAATCTCCCCAGTTCATGTCCTGGGATTTGCCTTTGTTACTGGACCTTGAACTACTATTGCGAGGCATGATAACCTTGATTAAAATTAAATGATTTGATGACAAAGTTCACATGAAACTTTAGAACAACTTAACAAAATGTTTGACACTTGCCAATGAAACGAGGTGAAGTTGTTAACAAGGCCTTCAAAACCAAGTAATCACCAAAATAAATTGGTGCAATTCAGTATCCGAGCACAATCGTTCATGCACCAAAACGAAAGGGGCGCGCAGAGCCATTGAGAGGCACTGGATCACCCACTCCGCAAGGGAAACGATTGTGAGGAATGAGCCGTCCGCCGCGCTATTTATGGCGTCCGAAGGCGGACCAGGCAATGCGGACGCGGACGTGCGAATCGGACGGGCAGATCGTGCGGACGTCCCGTCCGCACGTGCCCGTCCGCTCGATCGCGTCCGTCCGCCGTCCGCCCTATCCGCGAGCCTCCCGACCGCGCGGACGAACCGACTGATCGGACGGCCCGTCCAGGGATGTCAAAAGACGTCCGGGGGTCAGCGTCCACGTCCGGCGGACGTGGACGCGGACGTCCGAACGTCCTGTCAACCCTGCCTGTTGGCAGTTGTCAGAGGCGTATTTAGAATGTCGTTACAGAAATCTAGCATAGATTTGGTAACATTTCAAATTCCATGTAAGTGAGATGGTAGGAACATTCAAAATGCAATCAAGCATTGCATCCGTTGAGAGTTTCCAAAATGTTATCGGCGGCATACTAGTTAAATTAGTGAGTATAAGTTAGTCAGTAAGAAGTCAGTTACATGGCAGTATAAAAAGAGAAATAGAGAGACTAGCAATAAGCAAATGATGCAAGTAGTTATGTGGGTCAATGGGAGTAGCCATATAGAAAGGGAGTAATGCAAGAAGAGCCAAAAAGAAAGACACGGAGGGGAGGTCTCAGGTTTTCCACTAGGAAACAACTTCAGAGGTCTAGAATGGCCAGACGTTATCAGACCAGGTTTAGAGAAGGGAGAGGAACATCTTTGGCTGCTACGTTCGAGTTGTTGGGTACTGGAGCCGAAGTGGAGGGGGGCAAGATTGAGAGTGCTAGGCAAAATGACAATTCCGAGAACGATTTGATAGAATCACAGTTTGATTCCTTAGTTCACTCTGAAGATGAAAGAGGGCAATCCAATGGTGCTGAAGAAGAGGAGTTCAAATCATTGACTCAATTATCCGGTTTTCTAGAAAGTGCGTCGGACCAAATTTGTCATGTAAGTTTTAAAATCCATTGTTCCCTTTTATGTTTTGGTTATACAAGTTATTGGTGAAAAGTATTGCTCGGGAAATCTTTGGTTGGCAGCCTATTATTTTTATATATTTTTGCGTTTCTCAATAGATATTATGGATAATGTGCTCCTATAGAGGCTGGGTAGAGACTGGATAGTGTTAATGATATAAGCAATGAACAATAACCCTAGATTTAAGTGGTGATTATAAAAGACTGACTTAATTGTAACCATAAAATTTGTAGCCATTGTCGAAGAAACTGTGCTTCCTTGATCAAAACTGAGAAGGTGATCATATTGAAAATTTAACCGTAGGATCTTACTCTTAAACTATTTGGAGATGATGTAATGAAAATGCCTTCACTTCTGATCCAATGGCGAGAATGAAAATTGCGGAAATAACATACATAATTGTAATCCGTAGGGACACTTGGAATGAAGGGCTCAACCCCTAAAGAACCGTTGTTACCTCGAGGGACAAATGCGTTTAGTAGTCATAAGCTTTGTAGTCATATAATTGCTTTCACAATCGGTACTATGCGGCAGAAGTTACGCCCAAATAAGATCAAAACAATGGACGGAGGGCAGTTAAAACAGCATAAGGGATTAGAACTCTTATTAATAGTATTTTATTTCCATCGATTATATTTTCGACTATCTAGAAAGCCTTCATACATCTCATTTGGGTTTGATAGTAGAAAGTTTAGGACATTCTTGGTTTTTGAGTAGGTTGAGCATCTTATTGAAAAAAAGAACTATTAAGATTCTCAGTTGGTCAAGCATCTTATTGAAAAAAATAACTTTTAGGATTCATTTCTGAACGGATTTTATAAATGGGAAACTTAAATATGTCTTTCAGTCCAGTAGTAGAATTTCCAAGTTTTATAACTTTATGGTGGCAAATGTGCTCTAACAATTATATTACAAATTGTGAATTTTTGGACATTGTTGCATTGTAACACTATTTCGGGATTAGGGCACATCGCACTTTGTCTTGAAATGTCTTACAGACATGAGTAAAATAATGCTAAATATGCTAGTTTTCTAAATTAAAAAATGATTGTGAATCTTTTGGGCAACAATTCATAATCAAAGGCATTGGATAATACTGAGCAAAATGGAAAAGTTAATTTTCACTCTACAGATGCTTATATTTTTGAATCCATAGGGTCAAATCTCCAAAAAACTTTACAGCTTCATGTACTAGTGTGCAACAAGATCTTTAGGCTTGGTTAGAAATTTGAAAGTCGAATAAATTGAGACATCAATATTCTCGCATTTGTATAAGATGTTACAGTAGCCATCAAATATTTCTGATGGAAATGTAGCATCAAAATTTTTACATCAATGGTCTTAACGTAGCCATGGGTTCATATTGAAAACTTAGATGAAAATCATTGATATCATTATAATTCATAATTTATTAGCATCCAATGACCGTTGAAAAACCTTAGGCACTGCAAGGACCAATATTATGCATTTATCTCTTATTTTTTAATGTAAAAATAGTAAGGTTAGCTATTAGTGTAGCTTATATCGGTTGCGATTTGAGGATAGAACCTTGAGACCTTCCGGTTATTGGTGTCCATCAAGAACGAGGTAGGGTTCCTTTCGGTGCCGGTGACCATTGGAGGTGTTCAGCGATTTAGCGTGGATTGCTTTCCGAACGGAGTTGCCGTTCCTCAAGAGGGACTGCGGTACTTGAGAGGGAGCTGAAGAAGGACTGCGATACTTGCACGGAGAAATTATGCATGCTGGGTCACCAGTGAACATCGACACCAGTCCGATTTTGTGACAGGGAAGGAGCCTTGTGAGCGAAAGAAACTAGTCCGAGGTAGCCGTTATTCCTCTTGTTTCCGCTCGTCTTAATTGTCCAATTCTTCCTTGTCAGTGTTCTTCGAGCTGCTCAAATTATCTATTTCTCCTGGTCAGTGTTGCTTAAGCTGCTTACGATGTTAGATTCTCGCGTGAGAGATTGACAATAGATGATCCAAAAATTATACCATGCATCTTCTGCTCTAAATCCTAGAAAACCTGTAGTGACCAGCTTCGACGAGCTTGGGGTTCGTACATCATTTTTGCGGAGAGAATTTAGGGTTCCACGAGCGTTAGGGTTCCGCGAGGTGAACATTCTGAATTTGGTCCTCCTCGGCACCGAGGAACACTTGCGGTGACTTGCTTGATTCGTTCAAAGCGACACAAGCACTTCGCTGTGACGGGGAAGGATCGACACTAGTGTAAGTTTCTGGCGGGGAAAGAGTTTGGTATACGATAGAATCCAGTCCGAGGTCGACGTTCCCAATCTTCTTGGTTAGTATTTCTCGAGTTGTCCACCAGGTGCATCGAGGCCGTTAGTTTGGCGAATCCCAAGCATTAGGGATTATGCCTCCAGCACAGCATTCAAGGGTTTGGGAGCTCCCGTGCCTGCTTCTGTTGTCATGCTTGCACTGTGATGATTTTGGTATTCCAGTGTGGTGCTTGCTGTTAAAATTTCCAATTTAATGTAATCTTCAGATCTGCAGTGTACTGGATGTTCCGAGTTCTGTAATCGCTAGTCAAGTTCTGGTAATTGCTGGTACTGTGAAGGCTTTGAGATTGGATCGCTGGTATCGCAATCCTATCATTGGTCCCCGTTCTTCAATCGAGTTTGAGTCTGAATTCTATGTTACCGCTAGTATCACTGATCAATGGTCCGAGTTCTATAATTTAGTTCTGGTTTTTGAGTTCTGCTCTATTGATGGTATCGGGATCCTACCATTGGTTCGGGTTTTTGGTCGAGATCATATCAATGGTCCGAGTTCTGTAATCATTGGAATCGAGATCCTATCGCTGGTACTGTAATCGCTTTTAGTTGGAATTCTTGTGCTTGGCTGGACAGTGGGACCCCATAATGATTTGAACCTCCTCGGCACCGAGGATCCCTAACTGGGATTTCTTGAATTGTACCGGCCCCTTTGTATCCGAAGTGTATCGGTTAGAATCATATTGACTTCCTCTGAAACTTGTAGCTTTCCCTGGACCATCCCGCGGTTTTGAAGTATAGGGTCGACCCTCCTCGGTGCCAAGGAATCCTGATAGAGTCGTCGATTGATGAGTTCACCAATGCACAAGGCAGACAGTTCGGGATTCACACTACAAGCTGTTCATCAGTTCAAAAAGCAGGTAGGTCGGGGATTTCCAACGCAGTCAGTTCATCAGTTCACGAGGCAAATTCAAGAGGCAAGCAAGCAATTCAATTGAAATTAGTGAGTATCGATTGAAACCTCCTCGACACCGAGGAACCCTGAGGGAGGTATCGAGAATTTCACCGATCATGTGAAGATTTGCAGGACAGACTTCTTGATAATCAAAAGTTTTCATGGGGTCCTCCTCGGCATCGAGGAGGCCTTACGGAGGCTTCTGAGATTCTTGTAAGAGTCTTCTGAGAGCCTTACGGAGGCTTCTTAGAGTCCTCAGATTCCAAATTGTTCCTCCTCGGCACCGAGGAGGCTCCCATACAGAGGATGACAAAATTATTTCAAACTAGTGTCGAGTTAGAAATGGATAGAAACTAGACTACATATTCTTTGTGTGATTGCAGATATGGACTAATAGAGTGCATGTATCGACTAGTGAACTAGGTGTGATTATCAATTTCAGTGGGTTCCCGTGACATGGAGAAAGTCAATAAGTAGTTGGTAGCATTATTGGAATATATTCGGGAGAGCTTCAATATCGTTCTCGGCACCGAGGAAGTTCAGCGAGGATTATTATGGTGATGCTATAATATGGATTACGTGGTGGAGCCTGAGAACTGGTGTGGGCGCCAGATTACCCACCCTTGATAATCGGGCGAACACCGACCAGGTTCTATGCCTTTATCCACCTTTTAAATATATGGGGGTATTGTGAGCGCAGTCCACTGTGCCTTCCAAGCAATGGATCTTTTTATGCTAACGTTTTCTGAGTGTCGTGGATGGCAGCGAATACTACTAGAATTGCATGGATAACTAACAAGCTGACTGTAATGAGCAAAGGTGATTGGTAATTCCTAACTCCCTAACTGTCTATCCTATGTATAGGGTTGGCTGGGTAGTTGGCGTCATTTCTAACGTCCCTAACTACGTGAGCAGGGAACCTTTGCGTTCCTTCCATGAGTGTTGAAGACTATTTTTGGAGGTTTGACACTTCTCTCAGAAGTTTCAATCCTACGGCTAACCCTAAGCTTAATTTTTTCCTCTAATTCCCAACTTCTAAATATAACTCTAGATTTTTACTCCTAAATTTAACTCTAAATGTTTACTCCTAAATTTAACTCTAAATTTGTACTCCTACTTTTAACTCTTAGATTTTTACTCCTAAACTTAACTCTAAATGTTTACGCCTAAATTTAACTCTAAATTTGTACTCCTACTTTTAACTCTAAATTTTTATCTTGACTTATCTTGGATCACTATTCACTTGAACAGGCTAATTAAGGAAAAAAATCAATGCTAATAAGGAGAAACACCAAGTTTTGATTCAAGGACTTATCTCGTCACTACCGGTGTCGGAAATGCGCTCGTCCGCATCCGCGCGCCCATTTCCATACTCCATGGTGATCCTTGGGTCGTGGGAATTTTCCCCCAAGTTTACCCGCTTAAGTTATAAAAATTGTGGATCCCGTGTGATCTAAAACCTTTTGTTTCCTTTCCTCCTTCCTTCTCCTTCCCTTTTCTCTCTTTTTCTCTCTTTCTATACTAACACTATTCTACCTAAACTTTTAATATGGTCTTACGCCTATGACGCTAATAATTGAAAGGCTAACTACCTTCTTACGTTTGTCATTGCGTCATCCTAATCCTCCTTCTAATGGCCGTGAGGGACTTTTGAGATTTTCCTACAACTCTAGCCTAAGCCACTATTGATCGTCTCTCTCCTTCTTCCGCCTATTTCAACTCCTTCCTAATCTCTTTCCATTCTTGTTTTGTCGTTTCTGTGGTGGTGAGAGAATTGGAGGTGCTTGTTTTGCAGGTGTGCGCGTAGAGATGTCACTTCTATTCTCTCCCTTCCCTTTCTTTCCTTTTCCTCCCTTTCCTCCTAATCTATTTTCTAATCTCCCTATCAAAATGCCTTAGCTCTCGGTCTGACTTTTGACAGCTTACTATTTTTAGACTTTCAATATGTTTTTCTTGTAGAGGCTAAGACTAGCTTTCTAAGTTGATGTGCAACTTGCAAATCGGACTTTCCTAGCAAAAGTTATGCATGGATGAAGTTTTGAGTACTAATTAGTGATTGAAACTTCATCCGCTTATATCTCTCTCAATTCAACTCGGTTTTCTTTGTACTTTATGTTTTTGGAAAGCTCTTGACCTCTGCTCTGAGACTCTAAACTTCAATTTGTACTAAACCTTCTTCTTAGCGGTCTGACCACACCCTTGGTCTCGGCCCTAAAGAAAGACTAATATTACAATAACAATTTGACCCAAATAAGGCAAAAAGGCCTAACTACGTTGAAATGATCAAAAGAAAGGGGGGTTCAAAGCTTCGCCATATTTTTGATGACACTCTAAATTCTATGACAATTTTTAACACATAGGTTCAAAGCTCCGCTGTCCCAAAGAGGGGTCCACCCAACGAGGGAGACTTTAGAAGAAGGTAGGAAAACACACTCTAAAAAAACCACATAACAAGGTCAAAGCTTCGCCGTTCCGAAGGGGGGTCCACTTAACAAGAGAGAAGTTAGAAGAAGGTGGACAAAAAACACTTAAAGAAAACACTCCACAAAGTCAAAGCTTCGCCATCTCGGAGGGGGACCACTACAATGCCGACAAAAGAAGGACAAGGTTAGTTTCTAAATAGTACCCACAACACGCATAGAATTCAAGTAATCACAAGAGAGTTAGTAATAAGGCAACACTCAAAGACTAAAGGCCCTCCAAAGCGGCATCGCCAAGGTATGGTGGGGGGTTGCTCTAGGGTTAGTACAATGACAAAAGACTCTCAACAAACAAGTTAGTTCACAAGGATACACCAAAGATAGAAAGACTTCCGAATAACAACAAGAGTATACACAAACACACACAAAGTGTGTACAAGGCAAGGTAGAAGGACCCTCAAGGACCTTCAAAGTTCGAGATATAACAATAATAGGAGCAAAAAGTGCTCCAAAAACACCGTAGAGGTTTCTTGGCTAAAACGCCAAAAAAATCCCAACATAAGTTGGATCCACGGACCCAAAACAAGATTTGGGGGTGATCTTGAGAGAAAAATGGGGACCTTAAATAGGTTTCCAAGGCCCCACCTTCTCCTCAAGAGCTCTAAAGTAACCTTATCAACTTGGATTTTCGTCCTCATCTCCAAAGATTTTCATCCTAATCCCTAAAAAACTACTTTTACCTATCTAAGCTGGACCAACCTCCTAACTTTTGGAGATTTACTCCAATCGTCAAACGGATTGCGCCATTGGCTCCAGATCGCCGTGTTTAGTCCAAGACTCCCCCACCCCTCGTACCGAGGACAAAAAACCATCATAGGCTAATTTAGTTTTAAAAACTAAACCGTGGTAAAATCCTAGATATTGGGGGTCTCCTATTTTGAGAAATGTAAATAGCTTAGGGTCTCCGGTAGGTGTGAGGGAGTCAGAAAAGACTCTTGGTTGACTTCGTTCCGCCGTCGTATGGTCCCGGAATGCCGGTCAACGTGGCAGGGACCCCGCCACGTGATTAATTTTCGAGGAATCTTGCCGGTTCGGGTACTTGCTGCTATCGGAATGTCGCAAAACTTCACGGAGTGCATTTTTAATATAAAACAAGCTAGTCTAATTTTTAGTGAGATTTTCTGGCAACCTGGGTAATTTCCATGAAATTCCCGTTGGAGGTTACCAGGGTTGACCACCCGCAAAAGGTTCTTCTGCAAGTCGGAAGATGACGGGGTTTTTCACAGGACCTCTCATGGGGTCACATGAAAGATGTGCAGGTGCGTTTCCTTACCTGGCACAATTGGTCAGTGGAGATGAATTGGCCATCTCCTTGAATTAGCGACGGTGCGGGAATCTTTTGCGGATAGAGGAATCTTGGTGAATCGATTTCGTCGTTGGACTCTTGGCATGGAATTTACCCTAGAACACCATCCTTGGGCTGTAGATTCCTCCACGGGCCCAGTCTTGCGTTAATGGCTCCTACATGCTAACAATCAGGGTTTGGGGAATTCTAAACCTAACTCTAGGACCCGACCTAGTGGCCTCGTTGTGGATCCCTCGGACCAACTTAGCCATGAATTGCCACATTCATGGTGGGATTTAGCCCTTTTGAGCCTATGTGACTTGAATCCTACAAATCCAACCGTTTCGTTCTTTCTACCTATTTTTAGGCCCGGTTTGGTGGGATTCTAAGTCTAAACACAAATCTAGACCAAATACTATAATGGGTATGTTACAACCCTATTTTGGTTCTACACTCTTTTTATGGCTTTTTGTATATTTTTCTTAACTTAAAATTGCAAATTTCCAAAAAATAATTCTACGAGTCCCAAGTGACAAATTGGGAGCTCACAATTGGCAACCGGATTCATGAACTGGGGCAGTTCTGGTGCCATTAGCGTTTTGGTTTAAAGCTCCAGTAGCGAATACTTTTATTGAATTCTAATCGCATTGCTGTTGTTTCTTTCTTTGGACCTCTTTGTTGTCCTCTTCGGCACCGAAGAAGCTTTTTTAAGCTGATATTGTGTTTTTGCGATCCAATGGTGATGATACTTCATGGCCGCTTGCCACGGCTCAATTATAGAAAATGCAATTTTGAAATCCAAGGAGTAATTACCATCATTCTATCCTATAAATCAAATGATACTTCACAAATTAGGTTTTTCATATTTAACGTTAATATTTGGTTATTTTGTAGATGAGAGCTGAAGAAGTTGCTACATACGAATCTCTTTCTTTGGGCAATGATTCTGAAGTAAGCTTCTTTTTGTAGTATTTCAGCTTGGGATATAAAGAAGTCAATGTAATGGACAGTGCCCTAATTGGCTGCTTTGATGCATTTGGTAGATGGAAGTCGGGAACAAGGAGCACGAGTTTGTGCCATTGTTGAGTGCCGGTGATGACTCTGCTCCGCAGCTTGAGTCGATGCACAGTGTCAAAGAAGAGGACTTTGGCTTCAAAGGTGATGGGACGTCTGAAGAGATCCAGAAAGACGGTGTAGTGGAATCTCATGTAGTGTTGACTGCGGGTGATGAGACCATGTCAGGAAATGAGGAGAGTTTGGCAAACGATATGATGGCTGGACTCAGCATTGATGAGGCAGAGAATGCCTTCCGCATGAAGGGAAAGCTTGATTCCATTTCAATAATCCAAGAATTGCAGTTCAAGCCAGTCGAATCCTCTCGCTTGAAAATTCCACTTTGTAGAATGATTCCGCTGCCGTTGGTCCGACCACTTCTCCACTCCGATGTACGGCGTTTAGAGGCGGAGTTTGTCCATGGCTATCGCGAAGGGGACATGGTGTTCTACGTATCAGTATCAGATGATACTGGAAAATCTCAGCTTCTTACTGAAGAAATTATGGGGACTTGGGACGTGCATTGGGTTAAAGAGAATGAAGCATTTGAGCAACAATTAACTGATGATATCCACTTGTCATCACTTTCTGGCCATGTATTCTTTGTTTGGGATGGAAACCATAGGTTTCAAGCTTGGAGTAATTATATCTCACGTTTGCATTCAGATGAGGCAGAATGGCATTTTTCAGTGGACTCTATTCTCTTGGCTTCGAAGGGCAATACTGGCATTCTTTTGAATGCTATGAACGACGTAAACAGGTAAGATTGTATGAATTATCTTCTAACTTGAGTTTGTAGAACCGATTTTGAGTGACCCTCTAATTACTTTGGATTATTTTTTAGGTCCACAGAGAATGTGCATGTGAAAACAAACCTGGTACATAAATTGCATCGCATAAGCTCGTACGAGGTTTTGAAATTATCGGATTTCAAAGAGTTACTCACAACGAATGAGTACAAAGCTTGTGAGACAAGACCGAAACCATATCCATGGTACCCATTGACTTCAGATGTCTTCATCAAATTCTTGAATCGGGTAAGACTTGTTTTCACGCCAATATGATATGTTGAATTCTCTTTTGTAATTCATGTAGCGTAGTCTTATTTGTGACGTGATATGATCAGCAAGATGTCTCTGCCGCTGCAGATGAAGCTACTCGATTATACATGGAGAAGATTGCAAAGGCAGACCGTACTGCTCGTGGAATACACGATGCAATGGAAAGTGCCTCACAGGCAAGAGTGAAGTCCTATCAAACAAAGTTTGACAAAATGATAAGCGTGGCCAATCCCAAGCATGGCCCGAAGTTCCTAGAAGCGGTGAGAGTATTACTTTGTCCTCAGATTCACTCAACTTATTGTGGACCCTAACCCATGGTGAATGCGCACTCTCTGTATTTCTATTAGCCTTCATAGAAGTGTCGCTTTCCTCTCTAGCAAGACTCCAACTAATAACGAGTGATGTTGTTGTGTGTTTTAGAATCTCGTAGCTTCATATCATAGTCAATATTTTATCCATAAAATTGTCATTGTTCGAACTTGACCACATACTTTAGAAAATAAAGTCTTGTCTCCTCAACGATCTGAGCCCTTTACCAAATTTGTAAAGTCAAATAAGTTATTGTCTTTTAACCAATGAGTCGATTATATATGAATTCCAGATATATTACCATTGGAGCCAGTTCGAGAAGCCTGAGATGTCATTTGAAAAGCTCCAAAGGATTTCAACTACAATTGTGGAACCCCAGTTCAAGACAAAGTGGTTGAATTGGTGGAACTCCGGAGATATGAATCGTGTAGCGTTGCGATTTCCGGCAGTTGGTGTCACAGATGACAAACTGGAAGCCTGGTTGACAAAGGCTGCTTTCTGGGCCCAGGTGAGGTATTTGATTTGAGATGTTTCAATCTCAGCCGCTAATCGCCCAACCTAAGCCGTGAAACAGTACATCGAGGTACTTGTACTTGTCATGCAACTAATTTGCTTATTAATCATGGTTGTAGTTGGAGTTTGTTACCGTTCAAGCTGTGAACGAGACAATGAAGTCAAAGGAGATTATGGTGGACTGGAAAGAGAGAGATGATGTGGACGAAATTGAGGAGTACATTGAGAAATACCGCATTATATTGTGGGATCACGCTTTCTTTTTCTTTTTCCAAAAGACAGGGGAATACTATCGGTCAAAGCCATTTCTTTCTTAAGATGGAGCTACAAGAGCAATGTAACGTCTACAGTACTGGTACATTTTTTACTGACCTTCTCAAATGAAATTTCATACGACCCAAGTGCTGTGGATCAAATGTTAGAATTGCATATAAGCTAGATATGATATGGCCTCCTCGGCACCGAGGAGGCTGTTTTGGTGACTTACGTAACATATTGTTTGGCTTGGCTGAACAACGGGAATTTTTTAGGATTTAATTTTTCGGAGAATTGACAGCTTTTTAGTTGTTTTGGTATTCAATTCTTGGTGGTCCATGTCAATTTTTAGTTGGATTGATTTTATAATTTAATTCCATTTATGAACTTGATATTTATATCTTGACCTTGACGTGTTGCATTTCAGACATCAATAATGGTTGACAGAGTAAACCGATTGTTTTGTCCTCTGATACCTTGAATGGCTTACTTCCTATGGCAAGTACTTAAATTCCCAGAGGATCATAATTATCATATTATTCTCTAACTTTGCATTTATCTCTGCTGAAGGTACTTCAAAAGGGAGCTCCTTGGAAAGAAAGCAATCGAGAAGAAGTCTTTTCCAAAATTATTTAGAGGTTGGTTGGAGAAAACATTGAAGGATGCATATATGTTTACACCTGGGTAGGTACGTGGATTCAACACTATCGAGCACACAGCATGTCCATGGTATTTGGAATGCCCGAAGAAGTTCGTTCCGAGCGAAGAAGAATCTGAGAAGGCTCTTCAGGCATCCTCAACCCCAATGGTTGTGGAAGATTCTGATGCAGATATGAGTGAGGATCCCCCATCCGAGACAGAGTTGAAGAAAACTACCAAGAAAGGTAGAATGACTAAAGGTTCAAAGAAGACAACTGAGACCAAGAAGGCAATTGAGACCAAGAAGGCCTCAGATAGTAGTTCAAAAGGCAAGGGTAAGAATGATGCAGTAGTGCTTGTGAGTGCTTCGGAGACTATTTTTGTGGCCCCCATTAACCCTTGCATGTTTAGTAATTCAACACATTGTCTCCCAGAATCGCTTTCAATGTCCACGGAGATCTTTGCACCATCTCAGCTTTATGAGAAGACTGCTAAACGCATTGACACACATGGAGTAGATGCCAAAGTCCTCCTATTGAAGACTTTTTTTCACTCTATTATGTAGTTCATGGTCAAGAACCAGAAACCTTCCCCTGAATTCTCACAGCTTTTGACATTTGCTCAGAAGGTTTGGCTCTAATACTCTTCTGTATTTCCTTAAATTCTTCGTCATATTCTTTGTCATGTGCTAATACATGTTCTATATATAGTTCTCATTGTGTTGATACTTGCATAGGTGGGTCGTGGTCATCAACAACTCCTTGGCGGTGTGCCCAAGAGAGAGGCTTGTCTTGATCTTATTGTGGCAGATGTGCCAAATGGTCTTCGAATCCCAGATATGGGATCTTCGGTCCCTACATGGAATACATTAGCAGAGGATTGGCTAGAGTCCATTTTTGAGGTGGCTCGTAATACTCTCCAAGATGATGGGGCGGTTATGATTTTCCACCCTGATATTCCAAATGTCCGGCAAGCAACGGATGCTCTTGCAGAAGCTTACGGTTTAACCACGTTGTATGATTGGTGGGGCGTCAACGATATGGTACTCACATCATACAGAAACCACACTCGCACGGTAATAGTTTAAAGCCTTTCCATTCCATCAATTTATCCTTTTATCCTTCGCCTTTCATTATTGGGTCAATTTTATATCATTTGAGACTTTTCTTCGAAGATGGTGTTTCTGTATTCACCAATTATTCACTGTTTGCCTTGAACTTCAGCGCATTCTGTGTCTTTACTTCATGGAGACGTTACTGATTTTTTTCCTGCTAATATGTTTATATTTTTTTTCCAGACTAAGCGGTTTTGGATTATCCTTTACGTGAAGGAGTCATACTTTGACAATCCAGTTCAATCTAACTTCTCTATTGAAGTCAACCGGGAACTCAGTAATTTGGGCACTGATATTGTGGGGCAAGGTGCCCTTTACAACTACACTAATTCAATTACGGCCTTGAAGAACGGGGATAATATGTGGAGAGGAGCTCGTGAAAAAGACCCAGTTCTTGTGCAACTTCTTATTGAGAGCTTTTCCAAACCTGGGGATGTAGTGTTGGATTGCAATGCATCAACTGGTAGAATCTTCACTCTTGATTTGTTTTTAGTTTTTGTGGATTTCTACCATTCACCAATTTGCTTTGGTTTTAATGCGACATATTTGTTTTTTTCTAGGCTCCAACGTTCACGCTTGCCGTCGAAGTGGACGTCACCTCATTGCTCTCGAGTCTGATGAAGAAATCTTTGAGGTTGTTCTAGTTCCACTCTGCATTGCGGTTTCTTCCGAGGGCTCCATGGGGAAAAAACGGAAGGCACCACCATCTTCAAAAGGTACCCCAATGGAAAGACCTATGAAGAGGATTGCGAAGAATCGCATGTGTACGTAAGTCCTAACCTTTTTTGATTTGCATCTATTTCAATTTTATTTCCTTCAACAATAAAAACTAATATCTTTTCATTGTTTTCCATCTCCACAGGTTGGTAGACTTAATTCCAAGTCCTCCAAGTCCATTGTCATTACCATGTTACATTGAGGCAATGGCCGTTGACCTAGTGAACAAGGATAGTCCTACAAAAGTCACTACTTTACCTCGATATGATCCGAATGTGCGTAGGTACATTGACTACAAGGCAAAAGAGGTTATTGTTGTTACTAGCAGTGGCAGCACTGAGAGCGGATTTAGTGCCACTTCGAGTGATGCATCTTTTGTGTGTGGTAGCAGTTCAACATATGTTTCTAAGTCTTGACTCTTGTCATTGTATGCTTTCCTTAATTCCATGTAGTGAGACTAAAAGGGCCACTACACTTTATTTTGGTACTTTATCTTGTCTAATTCTCTTTCATTGCTTCCATGTCTTTAGAACTTCACTGGTAATGGATTCTTTCAATATGCTTGATATCATTCGCCACTTCTCTTATATACCATCATCATAATGCCTTTTTGGTGTTTATAGAAATTCATACAATACATCAAGTCATATCTCTTTGTGTCTACTTGATTCTTTCATATTATTTACCACCAATTTGTGTCGCTGCACGTATTGCAAAATGTTTAGTAACCCCTCAACGCATTGGAGGCTGAAATAATGACCCTGGGGTTGTAGCAAATTTTTTTTGAAAGTCTGGATCTTCAAATCTTTTTTGATAGAATTACGCACCTCATGACAACTTTAACACAACCAAAAAATAGAAACTTGTGTTGAGGTAGGGTTGTGGTAGAGCTCAACCCAATTCACGGTCAAAAAAAATTAAAACTTGTTTTGAGGATACAGTGTTTATGCCCCTAAAAGAATTTTAACCATTGAAAAACAAAACATTGAAATTAACACAAAAACTTTGAGGGCCAAAAGGCCTCCTCGGTACCGAGGAGGCCTTGTGGCCCTCATAATTTACATATAATTTCAGACCTAAACAGTAAAAAAAGGCAACAATCAAGTCCCACACATATTTACATTTTTTTTTTTTAGATATTTCATTCATCCTTTTTAATCCACATTCATCCACATTCATCTTTACCAATTTATCATCCATCCACTTCCATTCGACTTTTTGGAAATAATGATTCCTACTATTTCGAATCCCCTTTTTGCCAACAATTGTTTTGTTTTTTTCCACGGATATGGGGGTTAGTTTTTACCAAATTACACACTTTTAATCACCTAAATTCCGTGGTCATAGGGTCCTGCATCCAACTCAGAAAAAGTGCTCACTACTCACTGCTCACACCGCACTACTCACTGCTCACACCGCACTACTCACTGCTCACATTCTAGCATTCCTGGACAATGAACTACAACTTGAATCGAAAACCTACCAATGGTGCAGTGACCTTTGGATGTGATTCATGCATCGCATCCGCAATTTCTGTAAGGCCAGGGCTGCGATCTCTGCCTTCTCTCTGTATTTATAGCACGGAGGACAATGTGAATTTCGATTAAAACATACATAAAATCATGTGTAAAATATGCAGAAGTGTGAACTCAAAAAAATGCTTTGGAATCACCAAAAAAACTTACCAACTGAATTTCCTTCCCTGCTCTTCCCTTCCTACCCATGCAGTTGTAATCCTTCACATGGGCACGGACGTTGACCATCTTTGTTGTTTTTGCCATCTGGAGTTCAGTCTTCTAGTATGCCACCAACTTATCCCACTGCGGAGGGTCTATATGCATCGGGCACACCTCATTGCCGGCCATGAATTTTACTTTCAGCCTTGCCCTTTCTGCCTTCATGTATTTTTTGATAGCAGCTCTAAAGCCATGCACGGTCAAAGAGTACCCAATGTACTCAAAGTCTACATCCAATGTCTCACAAAGAATTGCCACTGTTGCAGGGTTTTGAGACGCCCAATCCACCACACTCATGTCGAGAATGCGTGGAGTGCTCACACGGACGGCATTGTCCCAAGCATTCTTTCCTTCACAGCCGTTATCAATCTCCCCTCCAACCTTCACAACAAGTGGTGAGGCTTCTTATCCACCGTGTTTCGAGCTACAGCAAAGGTTTCGTTTCTGCGCCGCTTTTGTCGTCGAGAGGCTCTCTCTACACTGTCCGGAGAGCAGCCATCATCCGCACGCGATGAAGTTGGCCAAGAAGGGTGGTAAGGGAGAGAAGGTGGCGGACACCCCGCATGCCAGGGCTGTGATTGCATACTTGGAGGCGGCATCCAGTGTGACTGCATCCACGGCGAAGTCCCCTAGTATCCTGGAGGCTGCATCTAGGAAGGGTCGACGTGGCCTCCGTGAGCTGCACGAGTTGGCCCAGCTAGTACTGCAGCAGCCCCTTTCCTGGATCGCTTTCTAGTAGTCAAGGCCGGTGACGCCTTCAACTCTGAATCTGAAGAAGAGGTCATATTCTCTGCTACTAGCAAAGGCGTAGTGAATACTACTGCTTGCAATTGAAGATACAAGCACACCTACGCTGATCTACGACAGCAACTACATTCAAATGAACATAATCGTAGTGGTATATATGATTAAATAAAGACTTGTCTATAACTACAAAAGAACCATAGAAGTACTAAACCTAGACGACTACAAGGATGCATTGGATGAAGACGGCCATTAGCTACTGTGCATGCCAATGGAATAGGCATCTTCATTTCATTTCACTATATGCACAACTGCTCGCAGCTACCAATCATATTTAGCTTCATTCCCTAGAACGAATACCAAACCAAAAAAGTAGCCAAACTTCAAAAAACATACGGTGGAAAATAAAAAACACTATTCTAGCTCTGTGAAGTGAGTCAATCCATGAGCTACAGAGACACTGCCAATATGGACTTGGATAAAACACGGCAGACACTAAAGCAAAGGCACAATTTCCCGTTGAAATTCCGTATGGTTTACACACAAACTTAAAGTTGAACTGCAGATGCATTAAACTCTGCACATCACGGTACAGTCATCTAATTAGCGATAGTCAGCAAAAACTTTGCACATTCTCCTTTATTGTAGTTTACTCAGCCACTTGCAAAGATTAATGATAAAGAAATGGAGATACAATCTAAAGCATGCTTCTACCTATACATTCAGCCAACAAGAAAGATGGACATCATATAGAATTGCATAGGGACTCACTTCTGTTTGAGAAAAAAGGCAGGCAGGCAGGCAACCAATGAACTCCAGAAACTTAAAAACAAAATGCCATACTTGCCCTAACTTATAACTAGAAATAGCTTGGACATCCAAGAAGCTAGATAATGCTAATCAATGCATCAATGTAGATGCAACTTCCCTGGTTATTGCAGCTCGATCTGGCTGGGTATAAATTCAGGATTTGAATGCAATTCCCTCTGAGATAGCTAAGGATTTTGGAATCTAAACTATAATGTTTAAAAATGCAAGTTCGGTGCAGATGTGAGAAATAACCCACTACATTCAGCCATATAAGGGATCTAATAAAACAAAAGACACAAACTATGCAAGCGATTAAAAGTTAATTTCCACTTCAATGGAGGTATCCAAAATTATTAACAATTACTTTGTTGCTGTAACGTGACTTAGTTTTCTACAGGCTATAGCACATAGAGGCAAGAAGCCTTATTGCAGAAACATGCAAGTAACAGAATTGTTCTACAAAGAGGGCCGCTGCAAGCATTTGTCAAATCCGAATCCCTATTATAATATGAGGCAAATTCTGATGCACTTAAAGCAAAAGTACTATAAAGAAGCTACAGACCAATGGCAAGCAAGCCCACCCAAACAATCCTCACTCTAGTAGCACCCTAATAAAATTCTCATGCACTCAAAACAAAGGCACGGAGAGGAACTACGGATCAAAGGCAAGCGATAAAACTCAAACAACCCCGTTTCATACTTTCATCATCATCGGCACCCTCATCAGATTCTAAAGCACTCAAGAAATGCGGATTTAGAGGCAAGCTGAGGATCAGTGGCAAACGAGCCCACCCAAACAGCCCCTCTGATCATCGGCACCCTAATCAAATTCTCATGCACTCAAAATAGAAGGCAACCAGAGGAACTACGGATCAAAGGCAAGCGATAAAACTCAAACAACCCCGTTTCATCATCATCGGCACCCTAATCAGATTCTAAAGCACTCAAAACAGAAGGCAACCAGAGGAAGCTGCGGATCAGTGGCAAGCGAGCCCACCCAAACAAACCCGTTGGAGGATTGGCACCCTCATCAGATTCTAAAGCACTCAAAACATGCGGATTCAGTGGCAAGTGGGGGATTAGTGGCAAATGAGCCCACCCAAACAGCCCCGTCTGATCATCGGCACCCTAATCAAATTCTCATGCACTCAAAATATGCGGTGGTGGTGGCAAGCTGGGGATCAGTGGCAAACGAGCCCCACCCAAACAACCCCGTTTGATCATCGGCACCCTAAGCAAATTCTAAAGCACTCAAAACAGAAGGCAACCAGAGGAAGCTGCGGATCAATGGCAAGCGAGCCCACCCAAACAAACCCGTTGGAGGATTGACACCCTCATCAGCTTCTAAAGCACTCAAAATATGCGGATTCAGTGGCAAGCGGGGGATTAGTGGCAAACGAGCCCACCCAAACAGCCCCGTCTGATCATCGGCACCCTAATCAAATTCTCATGCACTCAAAACGTTGTTGCAAACAGAGGAAGCTACGAATCAAAGGCAAGCAATAAAACTCAAACAACCCCGTTTCATCATCATCAGCACCCTAATCAGATTCTAAAGCACTCAAAACATGCGGAAGTGGTGGCAAGCTGGGGATCAGTGGCAAACGAGCCCCGTCTGATCATCGGCACCCTAATCAGATTCTCATGCACTCAAAACAGAAGGCAACCAGAGGAACTACGGATCAAAGGCAAGCGATAAAACTCAAACAATCCCATTTGCTAAGGATCACCCTAATCAGATTCTCATGCACTCAAAACGTTGTTGCAAACAGAAGAAGCTGCGAATTTAGGGCAAGTGAGCCCACCCAAACAATCCCGTTTCATCATCGGCACCCTAATCAGATTCTAAAGCACTCAAAACATGCGGATTCAGTGGCAAGCTGGGGATCAGTGGCAAACGAGCCCACCCAAACAGCCCCTCTGATCATCGGCACCCTAATCAGGTTCTCATGCACTCAAAACAGAGGCACGGAGAGGCAGCTGCGGATTTAGGGCAAGTGAGCCCACCCAAACAACCCCGTTTCATCATCGGCACCATAATCAGATTCTAAAGCACTTAAAATTGGACCCAACCTGCGAGAAGGCAATTTTTTTACCTCCTGCCTCAGCATCAAAGTCGGAGGGTGTCTCCTCCTCCGTGCTGAAGTCTTTATTGCTCCTCGCCATCTGATGCGCTGGCTTTCCCACCTCCAAGTGGCCGCTGCTGTCCTGCAATCCCCACCGAATTTGGAGTTATGATGAGCGACGGACGGGGTCGGCAATTCCACTGCCGAACTTCAACGCTGGCCTCCTTCCCTGTTGTTCTTTTGCAATACTGTCAAAACTACAAGCAAGGAAGCGCACATTCACTCCCACCCACTTGATGCTACTAGGAGACAATAGTTAGAATGGAACTTGGCCAAAACGCAGCGCAGGAATCCCAAAACAGCGGTGGTAGCTTCTGTGAAGGAAAGAGACGAAATCCTGGCCGTCTGTCTGAACCGTAGAGTGATGGAGATTAAGGCACATGGACAGTAAGAGAGAGGACGTGGGCGACGTTTTATGTAGTATTTATGGCTGTAATGACGCAATCGAAACTTGTAAATGACTAAGTAAACGGAAGTTGCTTCGTATATGACTCTAGAAACACACAAACAACACTTAGAAATGACTGCCGCTAAAATTCCCGCTAAAATGTAGTAATCATTAATGCTGATATTTGAATGCCAACACGGCAACAGGTCTTGCACTCCCAGACTTCTATGGTTTATCCTGGAAGCTCAAGAAACTGAAGTTCATGGTTAGACTCACACTACAGCTGCTGCCTCTTTCATTCACAGCCTTTTACGGTGATCCCTAGAAGCTCAAGAACCTGAAGTTCAGGATTAGACTCACAACACAGCTGCCGCTTCTTTCACTGGTCCAAATCGTTTTTCCATCTCTTTGATGTTTGCATCTCTCTGGAGCTCATACTCTGATTTCTCAGGAGTGCTATTGTCTTCCATATTCACAGATGTGGTCACGGATATAGAGAACAGTGAATGTGAAGGGGAGTGGTGCGTTTGAGCAAGAAAGGCTGATGAGTTTGCTGCTGAGGGAGAAGCTAGAGCTGATCGATGAGCACCTGAACGCATAGAGGAGGTGGACCAGATCAATTCTAAAAGCAACCAGCCTAGAAGGTATTGCAAAACTGAACCCTCTCTTTCAGTCATAGAAGTTTGGTGATGATGACACAATCTGATTTTGAACTAGCTAGCACTCAAGTAATCAATCTTGCATGCTGATTTTGCTGTAATTTGATCTCAAACTGTATATATGGATTCTAATGGAGCAGATTAGGTGGCCATACTTGTGATTACAAAATCTCATTGATGGAACAACCACAATTAACTTAGAAAAAGATCTAGTATGTCTATTCAAAACTTTACCAACAACAAGCAATTGCTGTAAATTTGAAGCTGTATAGTAGATCATGGAGAGGAGGACTCACTTCTTTGTATGCTGCTTTGACCTATACACCTATGGCCATATGGAAGTGTCATGAAACTAGAAAACAAAGTTCTTTGGTAGCCTCCATTTCTATGATGACATTTCAGCAATTATGCACTAGATTGCAGAGGAGCAACAAAGAATTGGAGAAATGTGAGTTCAGTGACTTGTCAAAAGAAGAACTTCTATAATGTTGTTGGTGTATACAGTACTAGCCTAAGAAGGGTTCGATTCAAACCAGAAGTTCAGTGAGCGGTTTAGGAAAACTGATCTGTACAATGCAGGAGTCTGTTTAGAAGTTATAACCACTGCCATGTCAGAGCCTCCATATAATGAATGCGCTCATAAATGAAACCCACCGCCGTCTGTAAGTAATCCATAAGTCATTGTAACTTTAAAACAACTATTGTAGTCCTTGTTTATGACTGCTTCCAAGCCTTGATGTAGAAGTGGAGTGATTTTATAGTCATTTCTTGAAATATGACCGTCAAAATGACTGCGTAGTTACTCATATTGAATCAAAATGAACAAGATACTGTTGTTGCTCATTGAATGAAGATTTTGTACGATACTCCTGCTTGTTGAGAAGCAATAATTGGAATTTCAGATTGAATTGGGTTCAATATACGAATACGCTGTTGCAAACCCCATGTGCTTCATAAGAGCATGTGCATAGCTAGTAATTGTAATTTTATAAATTAGGGTTGTCTTATAGAATATTTTGGGGCACAAAGCCTTTGTCAATACATGTGTAAGTTCCTATAGCAAAATTTTAAGCGTGTCGTATATAATTAAGTAGATGAAAGGTGATCTCCAATTTCTTCAAGAAAAAGCCTTCAAATTCATTGAAGTGGTATCCACTACAGGTTTTGAATAATTGTTTTGAGTAATTGTTTTGAGTAATTCATATAAATCCAGTGAACATAGAGAACATTGAAGCTTACTTCTTCAATAATTTTTTGATGAGGTTTGTCCATTTGCTGGCTTGCATCCCGTGCAGGTCTTGCAGGTTTTAGCCTTTCCAATCATTTCATCTTTTGTACAGCATGCAGCCTGCAAGTGCACCAGTGTGCGACTGAAGGAGGCAACAACTACGAGATGATCGCCTATGGGTTTGCGAGGTGAATAGAACTCGATTGCTGAATATGGAGCGTATGCATTGCTCATGTTCATTGTGTAAAGGTCGACGGACATTGTTGCTTTCCAACGTGAGGCTTCACCTCATCCGCAATGGTCGAAGTGCTGCATTTCGAGTGTGGAGAGGTCCTGGGGACCGAAATGCATCAGATGACGAGTGGGAGGATGCTTTTAGAAGGTCAGCAGACAACATTGAACCCATTTTAGATGAATACATTGATACTCGACAAATGATTGATGACGCGTTCGACACAACGGACGATCCTCCCGACTTGGAAGAAAGAGCTCGTGATGCAGTTATGGATGCTTTTGAAGTTGCTGATGCTGTCCAGGAATCATTTAGTGGCAATGCCAATGGAGGTGCACAATTCGTGTTTGCTGGTGGAGGACCAGATGCTGCTGACGAAATGGATAGTATTGAACGTGCAGAAGATGTGGACTTTGATCCAATGGTGTTGGAAGATGCTTTGCACGAGTTATATGTTAGAGCAAAGTGTACAACACTAGCAGCCACAATATTGGTGCTGAATCTATGTACTGTACACGGGACCAACAATTGCTTTGTGGACGAGTTGTTAACTATACTACAGAGTCACCTTCTTCCAGAGAAGAATTCTCTTCCAAAAAATCATTATGCAGCAAAGACGTTAACACGAAAGCTTGGCCTATCATACAACAACATTCATACATGTTCTAACGATTGTGTGCTTTTGGGGGGAGAGCATGCTGCTGCGCTCCGATGTCCTAAATGCAACGAAGCACGTTACAAGGATGAGCAACGGAGAGTGCACCCGGTGAAAGTGTTGCAACATTTTCCAATTATTCCAAGATTGCAAAGAATCTTTTGTAGTCCTGCCATTTTGAAACTCATGTTGTGGCATTCTGAAAATCAAAGCAACCGGGTAGGAGGAGACAATCTCATTAGACATCCTTGTGATTCGAAGGCATGGCACCATTTCCACAATAATGTGGACCCTGAATTCAAAGCAGACCCACAGAATGCCCACTTTGCTTTGGCTGCAGATGGAATCAATCCCTTTAAACAGACACAATCAACATGGTCGACATGGCCAGTGTTGTTACTGAACTACAACCTACCCCCTTGGCTGAGCACAAAGAGGTTTTTTGTGTTGTTGGCTTTGCTAATACCTGGTAAATCTTCAGTTACGTCGGAGGTGTTTGATGTGTACATGCAACCTTTAATAGAGGAGTTTCTAGAACTGTGGGCGGGCATTCCAGCGTATGATGTCACAAAGGATGTGAGGAGCAAAAATTTTAGCCTGAGAGGTGTACTGTTGTGGACCATTCACGATTATCCAGGGTACGGCACAGTGGGAGGTTTTGCCCACCAGGGGTACGCTGCCTACCCATGTTGTAGATCTGATCTGGTATGTGAACATTCAATTGACTTGGGAAAACAAACATACGGTGGAACAAGGAGGTGGCTCCCAAAAAGCCACCCATACCGAGCACATGCAATGAAAGACCACTTCAATGGAGAAATGGAGCATAGAGGTAAGCCAAGAGTAGTACCAATGCACGAGCAGTTACAGCATGCTGAAGAGTATGAAGCATGGAAAGCAGCAGGGAATCGTGCTGGTTCAACTGGTGATCCATCTAAAGTGCATGGAGTGAAGAGAAAAAATAGCTTCTATATACTACCTTACTGGAAGGTGAGACTTTCCTCCCAAAATTGTTGTAGATGTGCATTGCAATTGAATTCCTAAAGTTCTATGTATTCAATTCAGGATGATGGGAGTATTGTTGACTCCTCATAAAAGTAGTTATAATATATGACTAAAGAAAGTATGAAATGGCACTTTGGAATGACTAGGAGGTGGCCACATATGAGTCATTCCTTTTTTATTGAGTAGTCACGGAGTCATTCATTCTTATTGAATAGTTATAGAGTCAGTCATTTATTTTGAGTAGTCATAGAGGGCAGTCATTTCCGACTAGTTCTTTGCATACAGACTCCACTACTAGGAGGCTTTTGTTGTTTTCCCAGGAAATTGATTTGCTCATGGTATTTGTGGGACTATACGCAGGATTTACTTATAGGGCACACACTAGATGTCATGCATTGCGAAATGAATTTAGCCAAAAAAATTCTGAAGACAATCACAAGGAAAAAAGACATAGGAAAAAAAGACACAATGAAAATAAGGAGGGATTTGCAAAGAAAGAGAATACGTCCACATCTTTGGCTCCAAGTGAATCCTCGGAGGGGAGGGAAGATGATGAAGCCGGTTGCCCCTTACGTGCTCTCCGACACTGAGTTTGACAAATTTGCTAGTAGGATAGAGTTCTTGAAGACACCTTCTGGTTACTCATCAACATTGGGTCAGCATATTAGGAAAAGGAAATTTGGCGGTCTGAAATCGCATGACTATCATGTGTTGATGCAGCAAGTGATGCCACTGGCTTTGCGTGGCTTATTGAAACCAGGTTCGCGGATGGCCATCATGAGAATGTCAAAGGTGTTTCGGAGGCTCTGCACAAATGTCTATAATCCTGAGCATTTTCAATCCCTGGAGCTAGATGTGGCAGAGAGTATGGCGCTCTTGGAGATGGAGTTTCCACCATCCTTCTTTGACATCATGACGCATTTATCGTACCATTTGGTACAGCAGCTAGATATATGTGGTCATGTGGCAAGTAGGTGGATGTACCCAGTCGAAAGGTACATGAAGACATTGAAGGGATATGTTCAAAATATGGCGAGACCTGAAGCTTCAATGGCAGAGGGTTCATTGAAGGATGAGTCCATTGGCTTTGTAACTGAATACCTACAAAGATTTGATGTCATGCATAGAAGAGTGTGGGATGCCGAGGAGGAGTTCGGGGATGCAAAGGAGGTTCTAGAAGGTGCTGGGCAAACATATATGATGACAGGCGTACAGCGTGACATTGCTCATCAATATGTTTTGAACAATGCAGTTGTAATGCAACCATGGGTCATGTAAGTGAAGTTGTCTTGGCTTGCTTCCATATAATATCCTCCAAAAATATGCTAATGTAACTGTACTAAAAGGTTAGGTAGGCGTGTCTGATGGACTGAGCAATCTGTAGTCATTGAATTTTTAATGCTGATTGAGACAGTGCTCATAGAAATGACAACCACATTGAGTGCGTTCTTAGTCATTTGTGGAGGTTCCATAGTTAACATTCCATGCTAGGACAAACTTTTCTACGGGAACCCCAACTCCAAAAGTGTTGTTTGCCACTGATAATGAATGTTGTTTTGTAGTCTAGAGTATAGACTTCATATTTTGATTTATTGTTTGCCTCATTCTATGAATGTATACACAAGATGTGGAAGTCAGATCGTGAAGCAAATGGCACAGTTGAATGTTTTGAAGAGTGGGTGACAAGGCATTCCACCAACGCAGTCATTGATGTCTCAAATGCAGAGGACGTCGACAAATTGTTGCTCTGTAGGAGACCCTCTCAAAGAGCAATGCGATATGGACGCATGAAAGCGTTTGGAAACCACTATCGAGTAGAGGATGATGCATCTTCTGTAATGTTGACATACGATAGTGGCATCGCATCTGTATTTCAGGTGCCCACAGCGGATGCACAAGATGTGGCCGTCCACTACGTTGGAGTGCTGAAGGATATTTTGAAACTAGATTATGGGCCGTTGAATGCACCCGTGGTCCTTCTTCGTTGTAAATGGATGAAGAGATCAGATAATCAAGGAAGTGATACATATATTCGTGATGACGCAGGTTTCTTAATGGTCAATTTCCGACACAAGCTTCCGCGCATGGCGGAGCCCTTCATCTTTTCAAGCCAAGCCACCCAAGTATTTTTCTCTGACATTGTAGAGAAACCTGGGTGGAAAATTGTGTTGCGGAAAGAAGCTCACTCGAGGAGGGAGGTGGTGGAGCCACCAGATGTTTTCATCACAACGACAGTGGAATGCAGCAGTCTCAGTGCTCCAGAGACTATGCCTGCAAGGCCAATTCATACTTCTCTGGTTGGAGCCATAGAATTATCTGCAGAGGATCATTTATTAGCATCTGCGCAGTATTAGAGCGTTTATGTAGTCTACAGATATCTATATGGAAGTTGTCTAAACCATAGTTTTGTATTTGCCTACAATACAAATGAAGGACTGTTTTTTACAAATAGAGACTGCATACATGTTGAGTCTTACTCGTGTGGTTTGCACATGATTAATATTGCAATGAACTGCCAGAAATATTCTATGCAATTTTGACCCTAATAGCACTTAGCAAATTCATTTCACAGTATTCCTGTACTTAGACACGTGGCTCAATTTAATAACCCATAAATGACTAGAACGTAACCGTTGGCTTTATAGAATTTAATAAAATGCCAGCACATAAATGAATTTCCAGCGTGTCCCATCTGTAAGTCATTCATCTGTTATTTTATAGTCACAAACTGTACTAAGTATATGACTACATAACTAGAATATGACTTCCTGTAGTCCACATCAACGACAGAGCCAAAGAACATAGACAGAACCATGGATGACAACAGATTTTACTAGCACTCTCATTTGGGCATCATCCACTACTTGGATTCATTACTGGTAAATGACTATACCTCACTACACGTCAGCTTTGGCACCATTTTTATGACTGCTAGTTATTGTTCAGTGACGAAATAGTCACCAGTCATTTATTCACTGGTTACATTTGACCATGTTTTCTACTAGTGTATATTTCAAGTCTATCTGATGTATATTATGAATTTGTAAAAGATACATATAAATAAATACTACCATAAATACCAATTTTATCTTCAATTGAAGGATAAGATTCTATGATTGCATTCTGCATAAAATTTATATCAAAAATGGATAAATGCAATGAAATCAATTTGACAGAATTGATTTACGACAATTTATCTTTGACTTGAAGATAAAAAAACAAAGTACAAACATGACGAGGATCCTTCCGAGAGTGAAAAAGAAGAAGAAACCAAGTATATTCATTGGGAGCATAGTGTATCCAATAATTACTAGTTACTAAATTATTTATCTTCGTGTCGAAGATAATTGCATACACTCCAAAAAGTATATTTTGGCCTCTTCAAGTTTTATATTATTTTAAGGATCATAATGTGCATTATCATAAACTAATGACACTTATCTTCGACTCAAAGATAAATAGAATAGGGATTGTTGTTCATGATTATCCTTGAGTCGAGGATAAATATGATCATTCTTGGCTGGTACTGACGTTGTCTCTGGATTCTTCGACGTAGAAATAGGGGAATTCAAACCATTTGAAATTCTACACAGACCTTGGAATCTATGCCGTCCAAATGCTTACTGCTCAAGACTATTACTTGTAGTTGACGGATGGAAAATAGAACACTGTACCTTGTACAACAATACGGTTTATAATCAAACAACTCTCAGTGAATGACACCAAACATAGAAACTTTGACAAGAAATAATGAAAAAAGAACCTTGAACTTACGAGACCTCAAGTGATACTAAGCCGCCAAGACACTACTAACTTTGCAAAGACAGAATGAATTGAAAATGCACACGTTTAGAGGCCGCGTCGTAACAATGCATGCAGGAGGTAAAGGAAGAAGGAAAGACTGGAAAACAAGAAAATGAGGCGATATGGGGAACTCACAAGAGAGAGACGATGAAGAAAGTGGCGGGATGACTAAGCGGAAAATTTGAATGTTCAAAAATTTCAGGAACCAGGGGAGGAGTATCTCCCTGCTTTGGAGGTGTTGACAATCCTATCCCGCAACTGGTGCAAATGGGGTGAAATGGAATCCAATGTTCCACCAACCTTTATTTTTATAAATAGGCGGAATTTTACCAACGGAATTATTGGCAGCCGTCTCTTGTCAAGGAATGAGGTATTTACAGAAATACAGCCACATGTCATTTGTCACAAAAAGTGAGATTTTCTTGGAATGGGATCTCAGATTCAGCTAAAAATTCAGATTTTGAATATGATATTTTTTGGAATTGGATATTTCTTGGAATTGAAATTTTTTAGCTTTCAGCTGAATCTGAGATTCCATTCCAATCTGATATTTCTTGGAATTGAAATTTTTTAGCTTTCAATTCAATCCTTCAATATACTTTTGAGGGTAATTCAAAGTTTATAGTGAAAAAATTTAATGTTGAGGATTCAAAGTCTTATTATCCTGCGTAGTAAAGTAAAAAAACCAAAGCTTGTTTTTATTAAAATATAAAATAATGAACAAAATAAAATTTTGGATGAATAGACACATAAATTATTTGAACACATAGAATAAATTATAAATTAATTTGTGCCTTGAAATAGATCTTCAACTCTCGAAGATTTAATTATTTTTAATTATTTGTTTTTATTAAAATATTATAATTGTAGATGAAGGAACATTCAAATTATTTGAAGCAATAGTTGTGGTGGCACTTTGTGTGCCTTCATTTCCTGGCCTCAATTGTGTGACATCATGAAACTGTTGATTCTTTATTTATGTTGTGGTTTCATTTTAATGGCTTTAGTCATTTGGCCTTAGAATTTCATAGTCAAGCCATGTCTTCATTTCATAGCCTTAGTCAAGTGGACTCAAAATTCTATTGCCTAATCTTGTATATTTGTCTTTTCACAAGTTGTATACCATACATTTGGCAGTATATTGATACATATCACCATATATCAACTAAAACAATTCCAACCTATATCAAGTACATTGGAAGATATTTGCATTTAGAGTGAAAAAGAATTTTTTTTCCATCTTGCTACAGTAAATTATAAGACTTTGAATACTCTTTAACTTATAATTTATGCAAATGAATATGGATTTTGAATTAATTTTTTTACTGGAGACATGAATTGATAATTTAACCTCTAAAGGACCAAGGCCATTTTTTGGGTCGAAATCACTCAAAATTGTCATTTCTATTGCATTCATCCAAAAAAAATTACATTTAAAATAATCTAATTGTAAGATCTTGTACTTCACCTATTTGAGATCATGTGGTGAAAATTGCATAAAGTTTGACTATACAAATTGAAAATTATCAGGATTCAAAGTTGGAAAAAAAAGGTTTTTTTGAACATTGACTTGCAACTCTAGATGACTTTGACTATTATTTGTGGAATTTCTTTTTGGAATCTAAACTTTGAAGTAAAAAAAGATTGTGGTAAATAATTGATTTGATAGTCTTGGAATATTTTTTCAAAGAACACGCACTTGATTTTCATTCTTTAAAAAACTGTTAGGTAGAAGATTGAAAGAAAAACTAAATTATTAATAGCTCAAAGATGGGATTGAAATACAATAATTCCAATGGTAAGATTGTTTTAGCAAGCAATCTTAACCTTATTAAACAATTTTTTTGAAAAATTATAAAAAATTTCATTCAAAATGAATCCTCTAAGTTAATTTTTCAAGAAGACGCCTAAATTGCCCTTTAACCCCTGAAGTCCCATTGGTCCTACTACGGCCAAAATGCGACTTTGGGTACTAGGCTCACACGGTTTCAATATTCATCATAATTTACTAAAATTTTTTGTAAAGCTAGAAAAACACACAAATTTCATGGCAATATGATTTTTATTTCAATCAATGCCTGGAAGCAAAAGTTATTGCACAAAAGTAAAAAATGAAGGACAATTGGCAAATAGCCCCCCCCCCAAATCACAAAAAATCACAAAAAATCAAAATAATTTAAAAAAAAATTCCTAACACATTATATTTTTTTGAATTATTTTGTTCACGATGTAAAAACTCCTAATACATTAATGTAAAACTCCTTAACACATTATGTTCTTGATAAAAAAATCCTTTTGTCCAACTTTGATTGTTAACCCCTAAAGGACCAAACACCGTTTTTTGACAACATAGCATTTTTGGGCAGCTCACCATAAATGGAATTTTTATTTTTTTTCTTTGAAATTCTCACACAAGATGTGCCCGAGGAGTAGCTTTAGGGACCAACAATTTTCATAACTTTTGACCACATGGTTAAAAAGTTATGGTATGGTTGTAGTTTTCATTGTTCGGCGGGCAGCCTAGGCAGCAAACAAAACTTCTTTAAAAATCATTTTCTAGAGAAATAAAAATTTGAAATTGGTTCTCTAGATTTATGTGCACAAGGAAAGCTTTGAATCATTCCACTTTGATTTATGAGATGAAAGTTATGAGGAATTTTAGTTGTGGGTAGTTTGCGGGTAGTTATGGAATCTCTACTCTAAAATAAACTTTGAAGTCCTTTATTTAACTCAATTTTCAATATCTTTGGAAAAAAATATAAACACAAGGTGTAGATTTTTTATTACAACATTTCAATTGTTTGGATTGGCATTTTTTAATTCCATAATTAAATCCTTAACAATTTAGTGTTTTGAATCATTTTCTACTTCTTTCTACTTACTATTTTTTCCTATATGTTGTACAATTCCAAATGATCTGAAATTTTTCAAGCATGTAGCTAACTTGCTTTGAAGAATGAATCCAAAGAGTTACCACCATTTTGGAAATTTTTTCATACAAATGTGACCATGTGAAGTGCAGCTGCCCGGTTTTTCGCAGGGACAAAAAAAGGGTTTTTGTCACTTCAAATGCTAATTTCTTGCAATCTACACGGTGGAAATTTCTGAAATTTTTTCCACATCTTCTCAAACTAGTTTACTACAAGATCCTACGGTTACATGTGTCCAAAAATGTTTTTTTTCCAAAATTTGGTACTTGTACTAGAAATGGCAGTTTGGGAGCGTTTTTTGTGAAAACATAGTCAAAAAACTTTAGGGGTTAACATCTTCCAATCCGTATGGAAAAATTTGATGAAATTTTTCTCACATGACCTTGGACAAGTGAAGTATAAGATCCTATGGTTAGATTCTAAAAAAATGTCTTTTTGCTGTCTTAAGTGAATGCAACACAAATGACAATTTTGAGTGTTTATGACAAAAAAATGGCCTTGGGACTTTAGGGATTAAACAAGATTGTCCTTAACCTTTTCATCACCAATCCTATTTGAATAAATCAAAGATTCATATGAAGAAAAAATATAATATTTTAGGAAAAATATAATGACTAATTCATATGACAGAAGTCATAATTATTATGACTTTTTGCAATTTTTCTAGATTGCCCATTATGTTAAGTTCTAGGCTTTTTGTGGTATGACTTTTACTCCCAAGCAGGCAAGCACCAATTGAAATAAAAATTATATTTCCACAAAGCTAATAAATTTTTCTATTTGATCAAAAAGTTTTGAAAAGTTTCACCAAAAATGGAGGTCATAGGAACCGATCCAAAATCTACTTTGTCCCCTGAAGGGACAATGGTCCTTTAGAGGTTAAGAAAAATAAATTGAAAACAATATATTCATTCTTCAAAAAATAATCAATGGAATCATGTACCAGATTTAAGGAAAAATTAAATCAATAATAGTTTTAAGATGGACTTGAAGTATACTAATCCCAATGGTAATAATTTTTTAACAAAAAAAATGATCCTTGTGCAAAATTTTCTTTCTGAAATTGGTATAATTGAGTCCAAAAATAGATCTAGCACATTATTTTTCCAAGAAAATGCTATAAATGCCTTTAAAATAAGATGCTCCATAGCTTTCACAACACTAATCCAAATGAAATGAATCAATCTTTATATTACATAATTATATAGACAAAAATGTAATCTACAAGAAATAAATTTTAGAAAAATTATTTCAAGTTATTGTGATTTCTTTATTGCTTGTGGTTGACTACTTTAAGCTTTGTGCAACATAATTATTGCTATTGGAGAATCAATTTTATTAAAACTATATTTACAAAATAAAATTTCAAAAAAACTTATTCCCAAAATTGAGATAATAGGAATTGCACGGAACCTTCAATTGTTACCCAATGGGACACTTGGGACTTGAGGGGTTATGGAGTTAATAAAAATAGAATGAATAAAAATCTTTTGAACAAACATCAATCCATGCAGTAAAATACAAAAATTTAGTGAGTTTTTAAAAGTAAATTTACTAAGATGATGCTTTTGGAATGGAAATTGAAAAAATCTTATTATGGCTTTTGCAATAATTCCCTTTTTGAATGCTTTTGTTTATAGTTGTGAAGAAAATATTTTTAGTTTGTGCTTTATTTGAGTTCATTGTTCCGTTGCTTATTTTTGCAAGAAGGTGATCTATTTTGCCAACCATTCTTCAGGTTCCCACATTTATGTCATTGTGTGAGGATTGAATTTCCACCGCCAAGGTCTTCAAAGCTAGAAAGGGTCCCAAAATTTTCAATCTTCAATATGTAGAAAGTAAGGGAGCTCCAAATTCAATGCCTATTTTTATACCATTAAATAAAAATGATAGTAGAAAAATTGAACAAATATTTTATATGAATCAAAATGGTCTTTTGTTAATTTAGCATGAATTTGATTATGCCATCTGCGAAAGGTTACATCTCTTGGTGTTTATGGTTTTGATTTTTTTTGCATGATATGAATATTTGAATGTTTTGTAGTTTATTTATGTGGATTCATAATTATCTCTCATCACTTTCATATTGACTTCTAAATATATTCAGGAAACATTTTTATATAAGATACATTAAGATATCATATTAAAAGTGTAAAATCATGGGGAAGCCATTGACTTGGGCACGACAGTAGATCATACCTGAGGTTGCTTAAAGTTCTTCAAATTATTAATTTGATTATTAGTAAATAATATTATTAAATTCAATCATTAAACATAGATTTTCATTAAAAGCCACTATTCATGCCAAGTCTTTTTGTAAATATTTATGATTTGGATGCAATTTTATTCTTATAGAATTTGTTCTCCTTACATCCATAAAAATGTTATTACACTTTGCATTCCAAACAATGTAGTACTTCACAAGTCATGATGATAATAATTGAAATGCCGAAAGCAATGAATTTGAGAATTAGGTGAAGTGCACATTTTCACGGGGGTGCTATTTTGTGAGCCTTGGAGCATGAGCCTGGGAGCTTGGGAGCTTGTGAGCCTACAATTGCTAGTGTAAATTTTAGTGATTTTTAGGATGTGGGCCTATTATCGTTGTTTAAAAATTTAGGATTTTTGTAGCTAGAGAACTTAAGAGAACATGTAAATTGACCTAAAATAGGATTAAGGGACTTCAAATCTTCTTTAGAAACCTTGTCCATACAACTTGTCTAATTTTTTTTCCTTTCTCTGTTGCAACTCAAACACCCCTAAAAAATCATGCCCCCCTCTTGGCATGGAGAGGCCCCTTTGGATTTTTGAGATTTGAGTCTCCTTAAAAAAATTTAAATTTTTTTCAGCTTTTCTTTTTCATAACTCCACCACCTCCAAAAACATCTTTTAGTAACAATTAACCCCCTTATAGAGTTTGGGATTTGAGACTTTCAAAACTTTTTTTTTCAAAATTCTTTAAGTGTTATCCTTGTTAAATTTTATAAGTGTTATCCTTAAATATTTTTCAAGCCTTATAAGTGTTATCCTTGATATGTGTTATACCTTGATAAGTATTATGGTTTTGGCCGCTTCCAAAGAGTAACATTTAAAAGAAGTTTGACTGTATTATTTTTCAGTGATAGCCAATAGAATTACTATTCCAACCCAAGTGATTTCATATTTTTTTGATGAATATTGAATTAGTTATGAATTTTTCAAATTGTGCAGCCATGTTTAGTGAGTAGCCAGCAATAGGTACCCCCCATAACCAACGACCAAGAGTAAGGGTCTTGACTACTTGCAAATTTCCATTTGGAGTTGAATTGGTGGAAGAGGGTTGGCTATGGATTTTGGTTGGTTGTGGGGGGGCTTACCTTATAACTTTGGACTTCTAACCGTAAGCTCTTGAAAAAAAGCAACTCTAATATCTCTCCATATTTTTCCAGGCCCATGTAAGTCACTAAAAATGATTTCAATGTTAACAAGGAAACTAGAAATAGAAATGAAAAGGTTTAGGGTATTTAAAAAGTATCGCACGTATTAGAGAACTAAGAATAAAATGGAAACCATTTAACATTGGCGTAAAAGTGACTTTTTTATGTTCAAATAGACTACATATACAAAAGCAAAAAAAAGGCAATGTAAAAGTTTCCAATTACCCTACGTCGTGGTCGCTTTTGTACATAACTAAGTCAAAATGGAGAGTTGTCCAAAATTTTGGAAAATATAATTTTTTTGACTAGGTGATTATCCATGTAATGTCAAGGTGCTACCTGTATAATGCATAAGTGATACCGTGTAATACTTAGGTGATATCCATAATCCATTGTGTCCGAATCACTACCTCAAAGAAAGATAATTCTTTCAACAAAGAGGTGTTAAAAGCAACCATTGTGTACGGTAACCTAAAGAAATTGACTTTCCCATATTATATGTACAAAATATATGAATAGTACAAAACACGTTCAAAGTTTTTTTTATTTAAAAAAATAATGAAATACAAACCGTAATTATAAAGCTCTCTTGTTATTCGATATAGAAATAAAATGAAAAAAGAAGGTAATAATTGTGTTTTCTATTGCTAGAAAGTTTCCTAAAAGTTTCTATTGACACTTAGATTTTTTGTACATGTAGAGAATATTACCTTTTTTGAAGATACCAAAAACAATTCTTGTCTATAGTGTAAAGAAACATTCTAATCTAAGTCAAATATTTTCACACATTTTGGACAAGGGGGAAAAGAACTTCACCTTTTTGACATAAAACATAGAGATCTTTATATTTTTCATTGGAAAAATATGAAATCACTTGGGTTGGAATAGTAATTCTACTGGCTATTACTGGAAAATAATAGTATAATTATTTCTTCTCTCCATATATGCACATTCTTTAACTTGTTGGTCTTAGGGGGACTTACCTTACTTTAAATATAGATTTCTTTCCCATTTCTTGGCAAAGACGAATCGGTGTGTCCTTTGAGGAACGTCAAAATCTTGTCAAAACTAAAAATAAGAGTTGCCTGCATTTAATGGCTTCCCCAATCCATAGAAAAGAAGAATGCCATAGCCAAGGTCCAAGTGCATTTCAAAGGGCTGCCCAACCCCACTCGCCTATTTCATAGAGTGGATTAAGTCCACGCCCCAACGTTCGTGCCCCAACATCCCCCGCTCAACACAAAAATAAAAAACTTAAACATTGATGTCCATGCCCTGTCCAGATGTCCCCACTTGACGTCGACGCCCCAACGTCCTCCGTTCAACACAAAAAGGGGACAAAAAGGAAGGGGGGCAACCAAAAATTTAGAATCTCAACTAAAATAGAAGGAGAAGCAAGAAGGAGGGAGAGATGGACAATCATAAGTGAAGGTATGACTTAAATTAGAAGGGAAGGGAGTGAAAGACAATCATAAATGTAGTTAATTAAGTTAAAAAAGGAGGGAGTCGGGGAGGGAGAGGAAGAAGAACAATCATTAAGGAAGGTCTTAATTCAATTAGAGGGAGAGGAAGACACATATAGAGAAGGACAACCATAAATATAACTCTCAATCAAAATTGAAGGAGATGGAAAGGGAGAGGGATCATCACAAATAAAAAAATATTATTTCAAATCAAATGAGAGGAAGAGGAACAATCATAAATGAAAGATCTCAAATGAATTAGAAGGAGAGGAATCAAAGGCAAAAAGGTTTTCATTTTTTTTAAATTAGAAGGTGAGTAATCCAAAAAATAAAAATAAAAATAGGGGGACAAAAAGGAAAGGGGGCAACCAAAAATGTAGAATCTCAACTAAAATGGAAGGAGAAGGAAGAGGGACAGAGAGAGAGGGACAACTAAAAATTTAAGATCTCAACTAAAACGGAAGGAGAAGGAGAAGAAGGGAGAGAGGAACATTCATTAAGGAAGGTCTTAATTAAATTAGAGGGAGAGGGAGAGGGATATGGAGAAGAGGAACCGTAAATATAAATCTCAATCAAACTAGAAGGAGATGGAAAGGGAGAGGGATCATCATAAATAAGAATATTATTTAAATTTATAATGAGAGGAAGAGGGACAATCATAAATAAAAGATCTCAAATGAATTAGGAGAGGAATCAAAGGCAAAAAGGTTTTCATTTTTTAAAGTTAGAAGAGAGGAATCCAAAAAATAAAAATAACATAGGGGGACAAAAGGAAGGAGGTACAATAAAAAATTTAGGATTCATTGAAAGAGGGTGCATTCAAAGGACTTGTGAAACATGTCCATTGTGGAATTCTTGGGTGTACCACCATGTTTTTGTATTATAGATAGAGATGTAAAAAATAAATATAACTTCTTTCTTCATATATATCATACACATAAAACAAAATAGTCAATTTCTTATGTTTTTTGGAAAACTTCTACATGCCCTTATTAATATTGCAACGGTCTTCGTACATGTAGTATATTTGAAACATGGAAAACTCATTTCTACGCCAATCTTAAACATTTTTCATTTCATCCTTAGTTCTATAAAAGTTAAAACATGTGTTATTTTTTGAATTTTTTGAACCTTTCTTGTTTCTCTTCCTATTTCTCTTGTTAACATTGGATTAGTTTGTAGTGCTTTACATGGATCCGAAATAATATGAAGAGATAATGGAGATGTTTGTTTTCAATAGCTTAAAGTTTGAGGTTCAATGTTATACTTTAAATATCAAAATCCATTCCACTTCTTGGCACAGAATCGGTGTGTTTTTTGATGTCCATGAAGATCATGTCAAAACTAATAAAAAGAGTTGCCATCATTTAATGATTTCCTCAATCCATTGAGAGGAGGAATGTCATTGCCAAGGTCCAAGCGCAGTTCAAATGCCTGCCCCACCACAGCTGGCCAACCTCTTTGAGTGGGTTAAGTCCCAGCCCAGCTTAGACGTCCCGGCCCAGCTAGACGTCCGTGCTCGGATGAAGACGTTCAAGCCTCAACGTGGACGTCCACCATGGAATTGCGCCCAATATGGAATGGCATGTCACATTTTCAACGTGTTATTCACTGTCAAATTTTCTTACCTTGGAAAAATTACAAGGCCTACAAATAAAAGCTATCCGGGACCATTTAGTCCAATTCAACCGTTTGCCCGCCCATCCGATGACCTTGACCCGCCCGTTATGACAACCTTGAGTTCATTACACAATCTACTTTGCAATTGTTATAATGTAATTCTTTTATATAAATAGAGATTGCAAATATTCCAAATTATCACTAGCATGTTTAAATTTTCAGCAGTGAAAATCATGAAAACACTTTATTCTTTCTATTGGGACCATTTTCAAAGCAAATGGATATGTATAATTTTTTAGATCTCAAATCAAGTAAAATTGGCAAACTTTGCTTAAAGCCAAGAAATGAAGTAAAATTTGCAAACTTTACACTTCACTAATGGTACATAAATGCCTTTGAGGATCTCTCAAAAATCAAATATTTAACTTTTAGTGAAAAATGAAAGATTTCAATAGTTAACCCGAAAACTGCTCGTAAAAATATTTTAAAAGATCAAAGTTTTTTAACTAATCACACCAAAATGAACTTGAAATTTCAGTTCAACAATATATAGTCAAGTGGGCAGTTAGGGGTTAAACTTCATTGTTGGCACAATCTCACCATTGTGTTCAATGTATTTCAATTTCCTCTTACAGCTACAGATGATTCCATTTTTTCCTCTCTAATGAACATAAGTCCACTTCAATCTTTTTAAAGAATGACTAGCTATCAAATTAAAAAAGTTCCAATTTTTTGAAAAAATTAAATCAATTATTTACATTCGGAAAACATGAATTTCATATGTAACATGCAAAAGATTGAAGTTCACTGCTCAAGGCCCAACAACTTCTTGACAAAGAAGCTATCCAATTAATGCTCGCACTTTCATTTCTTGATATAGCTATATGTGGATGTCCTTAAATTTTTTTAGTTTCAATCGTACAAAAATAAAGACTAGTTTCTGTAGTAGGTATAGAATTCAATGTGGAAAATTTTGACCGTTTGATTTTTTTATTATAATAGTTCTAGTCATTTGGATGATCAATTTTGTAGGCAGAAAATGTAGCTTTAGGGGATAAACAATTATAAGAAGATGAATTCTGTTTTTTGAGCCTCTCCTACGTTGTATTGGAATATAAGGTCAAGGTAGTAATTTTTGATTTAAGGAATGGAGAAATAAAAAAATCTCTCAAATTTGTATACATTATCAAGCACAAAGAATTGAAAGTTAGAGTTCACCAAATTGGATCTTAAAAAAATTTACATATTTCTACATGCATCAATTTTTGCAATTTAACAATTGATATTTTGAGCATATTGTTTGGAACACCTTACATAAGTTAGGCATGACTCTAATTATTTGTTGTAATTCATCACAATAAATTGGATGCTTTATTTTTGAAATTACAATAGATACAAATTTTCTGAAAATATTTGTAGACACCGCTCTTAGATGTGGCGTGAAAAGTGAAGACTACAAATGTTGAAGACAAAGTTTTTTTCCATTTGTACTATTCTTTTCATTGGATTAGTAATATGTTAGTTGTCTATTTCTAATATATTATTTAACTTTTAAAAATTAAATTCAAAATACTTCTCAAATTCAAATTCATTGAAATAGAAGAAAGCAACAACTATGTGAACTTTTTACTATATGAGATCTTAGTTCACCACATGTTAAGATTTGTTCCACCTGATCAACTATTTACCATAGGTTGAAAATTTCAATAAGACAAACTTTTGTCATCATGTTCCTTCCTCTACTACAAAAACACTGACCAAATCAACGAAACATCAACAAATTTTTGTTGAAGTGGGTATTGTATAGTCCATTTTTACAATTTTTAGTTGATTTTGGCACAAGTTAACAAAATGGTCACAAAAATTTGTCGATTCAAATAGCGGAATGCCCAAATCAACAAAAAAATCAACATTTTTTAATTCATTTTGACTTACAAGAGTTTGAAGTAAGCTTTTGTAATTTGGGCAATGTTTAAATCCAAAATGCCCAACCAACCACATACGGTTGATCTGAATTTCAAGCTCATTTTGGTGTGGGCAGTTAAATTCCTTTGACCATTTATAAAAAATTTAGATCGGTTTTAAAGGTTAACTATTGGGAGCTCTCAATTTTCATTGAAAAAGGTAAATATTTGATTGTTGAGAGGTCCTCAAAGCATATATGTACCATTAGTAAAGAGTAAGTTACGACAATGAAAAGGTTCATATAGTTGTTTGTTTGAGTGTCAAATTATAATGTATAATTATCCTATATAGGATCAAGATTGACTAATATATTTAAAAGTGTGTTGATGAATGATGATGAATTTTAATCTAAACATTCAATGTTGTGCCATAAATCTTGAATTGCTTTAGAACCATTAATCAAACCTACTAATCCCTCTTTCCCAAAATGTTCTTCATATTGGCATGGATTTGTTGTCCTAGAAAGATCTTCACGGTGTGACGTGGAAAGAAGGGCCAAAAAATGATGTCTTGGGAATTATACAATACTTAATTGTAGATTGGCTATAACTCTTTACTACATATTGACAAATCATTTTAAGCTTCCTACAAGTTGGCACCATCTTTCTTCCAAATTCAGCCATCCTCCTTCCAGTCAGAATCCAAGTAGCTCTAAAACCTAATCTTTTTTCCAAGGCTTACTAGGTGAATTGGACAACCACATATGAATAGGCATCTACATCACAAGAAAGTCAGCCTATGCATCACGGAAAATGTACCATGTTGGCCAAATCAATAGATATATAGCTCCATCAAAAGGCCTCTCCAATCCCACTTTTTAGCAGGGTTGTTTTGTCGAGCACATTTTTGGGTTTCGGTGACGTGTTGGACGTTTGATGTCACGTGTTTATTAGGCAATGTGTCAGATAAGTTCGTCTATAAGTGTCTAATAAGGTCATCAGCCATCACTCAGATAATTTGAAATCTCACCATAATTATGAATTTAAAGTTAGAATGTAATATGTGTTTATTATATTGAGACACCTTACTAAAATGAGATTTAAATATGTCGAATTAGCATGAATGAAGTTTGTTTTTTTAAAAGTCAAACTTAAAGTTGACTTATTGGGCATCGCAAGGGTTCTACTAGACGTTGTCTGGCATTTGTTTGTCATGTTGTCGCGATGTTCGCCAAGACAACCATGTTTTTTAGCCTTCTAAATTTACATTTTGAAAACAATCCACGTTACATCATACATAATTGAAATTTCTAGGATGGTTGGAGAGCATTGAAGTCTAATTAATAGTCAAAACAAAATTTTTAATTTTTTAATCTCAAACTTAATCCAAAATATTTTGTCTAACAAAAAGATCATTTTGGATTGAAAAAGAACCATTCACTAAATCATTGAGAATTGTATATGCTCTTTGGTAGTCTCCAACTTGTATTGTTCACCAAGACTTTTAAATTTTTTTGAAGTTACACATTATTTATAATGGATTTGACCAAATTCAGAAGTTGACCATAAATGCTATTTGAATGATGAATTGTCCACTTCTACAATAACTTGCTAATAAGACATTTCTAGGTTTGTGAGTGAAGAAGACTTCATTCATTTGATCATTTTGGTCAATACAATTCTCTTTGATGGTTGGATAGTAAGTTAGCACTTAGGTCTCTGCATTCTATCTTCAAATATTCAAATACATATGACCTTGGATTCCAACAAGTGTTTGAAAAGTGACAATTTCATTGATTGTTATTAGTTTTAGAATATAAAAGATAATTTCACATCACTCAAAGCTTCCTTTAAAAGAATTTTTGTCAACTAATGAAAAGATGATCATGAACAATGTCAATCATACAAGCATCAACCAAAACTAATCACAAGGCTATAAATTTCAAGATAACTAATGTTACAAGTTAGAATCTTGATCCATTAAATTCAACAATAAATTCAATGAAGTTCTAAATCATTTATCATAAAAGTTCCATTAAACATAAAATTCATGCATTGATGTCCAATTTGGAAATGTGTGGCTAAATGTAAACGTGGAGAGAAATGCTATTTTCGAATCTCAAATCACCAATATCCAAAACAAAAATCTAAATCAATTCCTATACTCAACTTCATTAATCACGTGGTCACATGACAAATTGTCTTTGCCAAGTTTACCTTCTCCACTCCTAATACATCATGCAAGTATATTATGTAGTTGAATTCATAGCAAACTGAAGATCTTTATAATACTATTACATCCAATACAACTGAATCTTCCTACTTCATCCAGAAGATGTGTCCAATGGTGTAATCTTGCTAGATTGTGACCTACATTGCTTCGCTTCACCAATCTACAATAATTTCGTTCAAAATTAGTCAAATAAATATAAGAGCGATAACTCAAGAATACACATTATAAAAATTGCTTCAAAATTGATAACAACCCCATATGGTTTAGCAAATCACCTTGTCTCCATTCCATACAAATATCCATTGATAGAACCATTTGTCAAATTGGCAAACTCCCATCTAGGCATAGCTTCCACTAATACTACTGGATAGTCATTAACCTCTTAAACCATTGCCAAATGATACTCTGGAGGTCATTCATCACCAATGCCATCCAATCTACAATACAAGTATACAAAAGTCAATTAGAGAGAGAATCATGACCTCCTAAAGGCTCCATTTTGAAAAATAAACCACATTTATACTTCAAATACAACACACTAAATGAAGAGAAAAACAATCATACAATTTTACTTATTTTCATCACAAAAACCTAATCCACAATCAAAATTATACATAAAGATAATATTACTAGTTTGAAAAACTTAACTTGAATTTATCAACAACAACAAAGTAAATAAACAAGGCAATTACTTAACAATGATTTGAAGATGATCAAATCAACTACTGTACAATTCAACACAATCTCTATAATTACACTAATACACAAGAACAAGTGAAGAATCCAATAATCTAGAAGATGAATACTTCAATAAAATAAATACAAATTGACCTAGATTTAGAAAAAGCAAATACCTGAACTGGAATTGTCTTGAGGAGATTTTTTTTAGTATATCCACAATCTTGGAGAATGTAGGTCGCAGGCTTGGATTTGGGTTCCAACATGTGGTAATTAAGTCTCCAAACCCTGAACCACAGAATAGGTGACTTGGCGTGTAACTTGGCAATTTTGGTCGTTTACCCTCAATTACAAGTTGACGATCATGTCTAGTGTTTTGAAGCTCACCATCAAATGGAATTCGCCCCGTCACTATTTCAAAGCAAGTCATACCGTAACTATACACATCAGCTTTCATCCATTGCTCATTCGTAATAGTTTCGTGGTTTTCTAATGCTACCAATATCTCAGGTGCTCTCCAAAACCCAGTTCCCAAAACTCCAATTGAACATTCAAAATCAGCCACAGTAATCCCTATTACATTCCTATGATCTCTATAATTCCCAATTCCCAATTTCCTTTTAAGAAGGATATTAGAAGCTTTTAGATCCCTATGGGAGACACCCTTCTTATGCAAGTCCCGCATGTGCTGTGCAATTCCAAAGATGAAGTCTACCTCATACAAGTTCCATCCCGTGGCCTCCTTCCACCCTTCGTAGGGAAATGGTGTCCAGTGGACAACATTCGCACCATACTGGACAACATTCGCACCATTTACATTCTCTTGCATGGCTTGGTCAATCAACTTGCGCAAGTCACCCCAACATCTCTCCATCAAAAACGCAAACCTGCCATCTTCCAACATACCCGCACACAAAATGCATTGTCGAACATCTCCCTTGAGGATTGGAAGGGGCCATGATTGCCGCAAATCTCGTAGCAATGTTCCTCTCTCAAACACCTTCATCAAACGATCAAGGCGGCCTACCACTTCATAGATTTCTCCTTGTCCACCCTTCGCAATCATGCGACCCAAAACATAATTGTCTAGGTCATCCCCGAACAAATCAGGATACTCTTTCCTCAATTGCTTCAACACTTCCCTGTTTTCTCGATTCAGTTGTTCCTCCTCGGCCGAGTGCGGAACAACCTGAAGGCGGCTCACTTCGCTCCAATGCGGCTTCGAGAACTCGATCTCCAGCGCAATGGCGTCAGAGAATTGGCCTCTGCTGCGCATCATCGCCGCGCAGCGTTCAGAATAGTATGCCGACGTCTTGGAAGTGGACGCCCCCTCCGCGGGCAACCTCGGGTCCAACCCGGCAACTCCGTCATGTTCTGTGCACGGAGACTCTTCTGCCTTGGCAATGCACAAACAACACGAAGAATTGGCGCCCATGATCGCCTTCCTCTCGCTCGCGCCGAACCCCAACAAACTGGACTCTGTGCCTGGAAGACAACCAAGACTTCACCGTGACCAAGGCACAAAGAGATGCAGACAATGTCACGGGGAAGGGTGTACCATACCGACACTTCAGCGGAGAGGGACTTAAGAGCGCACCAAAATCCTGACGGAAAAGATGAGGACGGCAAAGCGTGACCCCACGTCTGGAGGAAAGACCTCCGGGGCTAATCCCGCCCCCACTGACACTAACTCCAAGATCGTAGGTTCTCTCGGAGTTCCTCGCTCCTAAATCGAGATCTGGCGAAAGACTTGATTGCACAACCCAAGCAAGTGGGAACAACAGCACTTGCAACTGGACCAGCAAGAGAAGGAGACAGATTGGGAGGAGGAGGAGCCTGCTTGCACTCACACGACCATCAAATGCTTCTGTAGAGAAGGCGGGGTTGGAGTACTTCGGCTTTGGAGTCTGCAAAAGAGGGGGCCGTTTGATCACTGTAGAGGGTTTGCAAGGCTGGCCATGTGACCTGTTCTCGCGTTCTGACGAACATTGCGGACGCGTTTTGCAAGCTGGCCGGCCCTCACTGCTCTGAAGCAGGACCACGGGGTCGAGCCTAAAGCTTATCCGAACAGGCCTCTCTCGGGGGCAGGGCTGGGACGCGGGTAGCTCCCCGGTGAATGCGCTGCTCCCCTCCCGATCCACCCGCCGCTGTCCTCCTGAGAAAACGAATCTGGAGCCCTCGTCGTTCTCCTGAAGTCGCACTATGCGCGCTCCTCCTCCTCCAGCTGCGACACGCTCCTCCCTTCGTCTCCGTCATCGTACTTCTCTGCAGCGTGTTCCAGCGTCATGTGTGTGGGCGTTTGATTCATTTTCTCCTGCTGCACTGGAATTTCATGTTCAGCACCTAGTTGAAGTCGAGGATTTGAGGAGCTCCGGCCCAGGCTGTGACAAAGGCGAGCTGTTTTTTCAGATAATCTGCCTTGTTTTGACGAACAGTACAAATATCTTGGGATGTGTGGCAGGAAGATGCTTTAAGTGAAACCTTCGCTGGGTTGAGTGATTGTCAGGCCGGGGATGCTTTATTCGTTTATTATTATTGCGTTAGTGGCACGAATAGGCCAGATCCCCACCTTGCATTGGATCCGTCTGGGAATGTGAAAGTGGCAAGTCGAGATTGTGTTGGAGAAATGTCCGCATGAGAAAATTCAGAGCTGTAATGCTGCATCTGCACCTTTCGACAGCGGCAATGCACAAGCAAAGATAAAGGTCTCGCACGCACCAAGCTTCAAACGAGCTAACATATTCATCGCATGGTGGAACAATCATGAAGCACTGAATTCATTTTGCATCTTCTACAAAACGATCTGTAAGGGAGTCAGTGATTTTGATATATGAGTAGCAACTTAAAGTACTCTTGGGGGCCAGGGTACGTTCCAAAGTAGCGTCTGGAAAAGTGCGAATCTCTTGGAACTTGGCCATTTCATCAGGGATGACGATATTGGTTCCAGCATTTACGACGTGGGACCAATCTTCTAAGTCAAATTGGTGACCACCAGCCCTTTTTTTTTTGGCACCATGGGGCCAGATAGCACCATTTCAAAATAAAATTATACTTTTCGCCAAATAAAAATAATCTTTTTTCGCCAAAAATTTCCAATTTTTATAAAAAAATGTGGATGAAGTCGCCAAATTTGGATGAAAAAGTGCATAAATATGATTTATAAGTATTTATTGGTCCTAAAGATGGATAAATGCAGAAATACAATGCTTCACCAAATTTTAAGTGATCGCCACCTTGGCACTTTCTCAAAAACCTTATAAAAAAGGGCTGGTGACCACAACAACATGTTTTACAATGTCCATTTCGCATTTAGAGCCCAAATTACGGCTAATCAATACAGATTGGACTTCAAGTTAGACTGTCTCGTGCACTACACTAAAATTGGTAAATAGTGTTGGCAACACTAATTGTCCCACCTAACACTAATTGTGATTTGCAAGGTTAGTGTTAGATCATTATTTACCCATTCTAACACTATTTAAGCTCTATAGTAAAATTTGGTCATTTCCAGGGAAAGACCAGAGTTTGACAGCGGGAGTTAAGAGCTTCTCCACTGCAGCTCTCGAAACAAGCTCAAAACGGCGAATGGTTAGGCAGAGCCTAGGGAAGGGCCCATGGCAGGCGAAAACAGACTGGGCTCACCACATTTTAATGAATACATGGCCAAATGTTAGAGCTTCATTGCGGCTAAGCATATGGTCAAATTGTGCTTTTCACTCCATTCCCGAGGTAAAGACCCGCAACTGACCTCCAATTAGTCACTCCTAGCTTGCTAATCCTAGAACCCAAGTATTACAAGTTGTAAAAAAAATGAGATAATGCCAATGTTATTTCACACAACACCTTACAAAAATCTATTGACAATATATGTAATTTACGGCATTGGCATACCTTATATCTGAGAGGGTGAAGAGGTGGTTTTATAAAGAAACTCATTGTCCATTATGGATTCTCAAAGAGTATAGGATAAATTGAAGATGAAAACTTGATCACTCATTTTCAAAACTTAGGAATTGTATTGAGCTCCTAGTAATTCCAATTTTCATATACCATATTGATTGTTCAACATCCTACCACTTCACATGCATATAAAGTTATACTATAATCAGAAGAAAATTTGACTTAAGTTGTAAATTCTTTTGAAAGCTCAATAGACCTATTTTCATGAATTGAAAGTTGAGTTTCATAATTTACAATCTTAAAATATAATTCTTACAATTAATTTTTTATCAACGAAACTTTCACAAGGCGTGTACCCTACTTGGCGAGCTTGTTTGGGGCGTTTGTCGCCACAAAAAAATTGGCGTGCCCATTTGTCAGCCGTAGCGATGCTCTAAATGCCCCAACACTATTTACACATGAATTGGTAAATAGTGTTGGGGATAAAAAAAACAAGGAACAACACTAATTGTCATCCAACACTATTTACCAATTTTAGTGTAGTGAGGTAGAATTTCAAGAACTTGGCACGCTTCCAGATGCTCGTCTGGCCATACCCACCCTAGTTTTTCAGAGCTATGCACTTTAATGCCACAATTCTGACACTCTGAAGCACACCATTATGACCGTTTGGGAGCGCCTGACCCTGCACCAACCTCACCATCAACTGCCATACAAAGTTCTCCCTTACATAATTCCGTCAGTGAGAAATACGCAAGCCAGAGAAAAAACGAAGTGCACCACCGTTCGCAAGTGCATAAGGTAGGCACCCCCAAAATGGCACCTGACCTTAAAGTGCCATCTACAGGTTGTGTACATTTCTAAAATCAGTTATGTACCTATTTGGATGGAGCGCTTTCAGAAACAAACTTTGACCCTTAATAACTTTTGCATACGGTGTCCAACAGTCCAAATGCCACGTTCTCTGGTGCGTTGGAACCTCCTTTCACTTGCCAACAAGAATATATGAAAATTTGACCAGTCTAATAGTAGTAACTAGGCTCAGTAGCAAAAAGTGGCAGTTTTGGGTGTACCCACCTTATATGATAACAGATGTTTGCTGCTACACAGAATTCAGAGGTGCATGCGAAGTACTCCCACTGTCGCAAAATGATTGTCCACTTTCAATGTCATGTTTTGTTAAGGTTGTTTTCAGTAGGTCAAAAATATACTTCTTGCATGCTAGTTTGATTGAAGTTGCTTTGAACACATGCAATGCTCTTCATTGATTCTAGTGATATAAGATTTGGAACCTTTGTTTATTATGTTTTCCACAACATGGTCAATGAAATTGGCGCAAAAATAATCAACAAAATTGTAGACAATCATTTCGGGACGGAGGGAGTATTATTTGCAGTGTGACTTCGATTTGCTCAGAAGTCCGAAATCTGGAACTAAAATAAAAAATTCCACTTCCTAACTATCCCCAAATCTCTAATGCACATAAATATTTGTCTGCAAAATCCATTGTAATTCTCAATCACTATTGCCGATTAGCACCAGTCAGGCTCTAAAAAGATTCAAGGCTTTCCTTTGCAGTTTTAATTTGTCAAAAAAAGAGCTCAAACAACCAATTATGCATTTAGAGAGGTCACGTTTGTTTGGCATCTTGAATCATGTGCAGGTTTGCCTATTGTTTGCAAATTCCCTTTTTGCATATTATGCAATAAGAGAGGATGCACTAAGAGAGGTTCTGCATGTATTGCATTATTCTTTTTGTTTGTTTGTTTTTGGGTGCAAAATCAAACAACAAGTCCAAGTACAAAAAGAGATTAAACACAAGCCTAATTCTTGGCTTTAATTTTCTACAAGTTTTGGCGTTGTGTATTCTCCTGGTGGTTATACTTGTGATTGTTTCGTTGTAATCCAGCTCGACAAATCTGGTTGGATGCCAAGCTATTTACACGAATGGCAGGACACTTACTGACGGGTGTAATAGCTTCATGCTTTTTCTGCCTTCTGCTTCAACAATTTGTGCAGGATATCTAATATCTAGTCTAGGCCTAGATTTCAGACCAGCCTGGTTGACTAACTTCATAACTGATATATCTAGTTTTTTTAACGTGGATGCCAAGCACTTGATATTTTTTACTTTTGCCTCACTCTTAACCCTTAAAGGACGTGCTAGAAACCATTGAAAATCATCCCTTTTGGCATTGTGTGAATAGTTGGTATAAGAAAATCCAAAAACACTCATTGGAAGTCAAACTAATATACAAGAACCCCACCTTTTATGCAAAATTCCGAGGATGAATAGTTGCACTTCTGTTCTACACAAAAGATTTCTCCATCATTCATCGACCAAGAAATGGTTGCAGCGTCATTTGTAGGTTAATGATGGTGAAGATGTTTATTTAGTTTCCTCATGAAAAAGAAGATGAGCTGCTGTCTCCAAGGTTGGTTTCATGTGGGCTATTAAATTTGTTTGCAAAATTAATTCAAAAACTGTAATGATTCATAGCAAGAATTTGAGCTTCAGGTGACTGTGTAGTGATCAGCAGGTTGCAGATCTTACTGCATTACAATTTTGTGTGAAGTCGCAGTCATAATTGGGAGAAGGTGATATGATATTAACCACAACTTTGTAATTTATTTGGCAATTCCATGTCCAAATTTACGTTTTGCATTCAGTGTGTGGGCTTGTGGGGTTGATTTTCAGTATAAGGTACGAGGCTCATAAACTGACCGGGCTGTAAAATCGATCACGGCCCAGACGTACATTTTGCTTTCTTCCATGTACCAGCAATGTGCATTTCAAGGGGTGGTCGCTTTTAGTGACCACTGCGTTTCAACTTCAAAAATTCATAACTAATTCCATGAAGGTCCAAAAAATATGAAACGACTTGGGTTAGATGCGAATTCCATTTTTCTTTGCACTAAAATTTACTGAAAATTGTTTCAAACAGTTTAGCTTCCCCGAAATGGCAAACAGCTCTTAGATGGTCGGTTTATAAGCCTCCTACCTTAGTCCAATTGCAAGAGTGAACTTTCATCAGAGGTATCTTCATTTAACCCCTCTTTGTCCCACCTTGACCCTAAGTTGATTCTTTTTTCTTGGTTGAATTCATATTCAATGTTGTGCCTTTTTTGGAATGGTGCCTCATAGTTGTATGCAACTTATAGTAGTAGCATCGGACAAAAAACAATTGTAGCGTCCTTTAAAGGTTAAGTGTGGGTTTGAGCTTTGGAACTTGGAGCCCAAATTGCCCAATCAAGGGCATTTTGCACTAAGATGTGGTCTTCAAATTTTGCCGTTGGAAGTTTAGTTGTTCTAAAGTCAAAAGCATGGATAATGATTTCAATTTCATAGGTGTGTTTGCCTAATATAAGATTGAGAACTAAAACAAATTATTTAAATTGACCATGACTATTCAAAGACCTCTATCCTTGAGTTGCTCTTGGTCAACATTGTATTTGACATTGTTCCTACATACTATTTGCCAAACAAGTGGATTTTCCTACTTAGAGTAATATAATTAATCATTTTTTGGTGCAAGGATGCCTATATTTAACTAAGATTAGTACCATATATTTGAGGCCTAATTATGCCAAAGAACTTTCTTCACTCCTTATTGAGCCTTTGATTTAAAAAATAATAATTTAAGTATTTCCTAGTTGACACAAGTGCAAGAAACACAATGGCAATAACCTAAGAATTGTTTGTTTTCTAGTGCTTGGTCCATCCACCCTTTAGGCTTTGTCTTGTACTTGTAATGTCTTCATCTAGCCCCTTAATAGGATAGTTGTTATTTGCATTTGTAAAAATCAGCATAAGAGCTTCAATCATTCCATCGAGGCCCTCTATTCATGAAATCATCAAAAGCAAAAATTGTAGTATAAGGAAGGTAAACATACCTCCCCATCATGAAAGCAAGCACAAAAGTGACTGATAATATCATTGCCACAAACTCATTAAACATGTCATCTAGGAAAATGGGAAGAGGGTCTGCACCTATTATACAACAACACAAAGTTAACAAATTTTCACTCCTATAGTAAGAAAAAAAGTCCAACCCAAAGCTTCCTAAAACATACTTTAATTCTAAGTATGCATCTTTTAGACATCATATGAATAGATTATGTACTTCCTCCATCCCAAAATGATCTTCTTGTCAAACAAAATGTTCCAGATGAAGGATAAAAATGACATTTTAAACTTATCCCGTTTAGCGCTACAAGTAGAGTTCAGTGTACTCTTAGCGTCCTATAATTTTTGAGGTTTGGAACCGTCCTTTTCAAAGTATTGTTTAGAAGTATTAAAAAGATTGGGAATTTTGGGACATTTTCAAAAAGCATCGGTGGGCACTTAATTGTTGAGTGTGAGGTCATCAATCTATAATCAGTTAGCATGGGCTCAAGACCATGTGTAGACTTGTATTCTACCTCCTAGAGCTTCATTGCCTTAAAAAGATGCAAAAAGTAAGAATAAACAATGTTGATTAATCCCTTCAATCATTTCATTTCTCTTTTGATTGATGATTGCATGGATGGAGGGAAAACTACTATTTGGATTTATTTTGTTGGTCCTACTAGAAGTAACATTCAAAAGTTGAATCTAACCAATTCACAACATCACAAAGAACAACAAGACGATCATTTAGGGACAAAAAATTAAAGCCAATAGGAAGACCAATTTGGAATATTTTCAAAGTACTAAATGATAGTCCATCATCTCCAAGCCAAGCAAAACACACAACTCTCTCTAAAAACGCTCACAAAACTTGACTTGACAACAATGTCAAGCCAAGGAGTTCTCTCTACCTAAATACTCAAACCCTAAGATGGATGAATTCTATCATTTGGATGAAACTCATTTAGAACTAAAAAGAATTCCTAAAGAAGTTTATCTAACACTACAATTCGATGTACAATGACTCCAATGTCACTTCACATGACAACGCAATGAGAAAGTTATGGACAATCTTGTTTTGGGAGCAATTTGAACATCTTCTTGAAAAAATAACTTATAAAATTTATTTTTGAAAGCAATTTTTACAGGTTTACGAAAAACAATATTAGTTAGGGATTCAAGATTAGGTTTTCTTGCTAGAACTGACAATCTCACCATTAGGATTATTGTGTTTCAATTCCATCTTAGAACTATTAATTGTTTAGTTACTTCTTCAACCTTATACTTAGTTATTTCTACTTAACAATTTTTTAAAGAATGAAAATCATATGTGTGATTTTTTTTTTAAATTTCTTAGATTTTTAACTCAATTCTTCTACATAACAAATTTTGAATTCAAAGTGTGTGGTGCAAAAAATTCACAAATGGTAGTCAAAGTCATCTAAAATTGTAGGCTAGAATTTTTAAAAACCTATTTTTTCAACCTTTGAATGCTAATATCTTCCAATTTGTTTAGTCAAACTCTATAAAATTTTTACCACATGATCCTAAACAAATCAAGTACAAGGTCGTATAGTTAGATTCTAAAAAAGTTATTTTTTCTGTTTTCTTAGGCACATACATCAAAAATGGCAGTTTTGAGTATTTTTCAACAAAAAATGGCCTTGGCACTTTAAGAGTTAAGCTACAAATGCAATCAACTATTGTATATTGGTATCACAAGTTGTCCATCAAACACACATAGAACTTATGGAAACCTAAAATTCAAAATTTCCTCTAATTGCCTACCAAGTCTTAGGAAAAAAATAGATAGAATATTATGGAATTTTCATTCATTCAAATGAATGATACATTTAAATCTCTCTAACCCTTGAAGAACAAACACTATAACCATGGAGTCAAACTTGAAAGTTCCTCACTCTAAATCCTCTATTTTTTTGCTATTTATGAATGAGTTTTTACTTATTTTTTCAATAGATGAAATCACATGCCTAATGTTTGCTATTAATTTTTTAATTTTTTTGTGAAATTTTATTTATCACGAATTTTTGAAGAAAAAAACAAAACTCATATCAAATTCAAATCATAGTAAAAAAAACTAAAATTTTCTAAATATAAATAAATCATAGTGTAGAACATTGTGGTATAAGGAAAATTTCCATAACACATTATACTTAGAAATGAAGTTAGAGATCTTTAGGATTTTTCTAAATATCTTGAATATGATCCAACAAAGGGATTTTTTTGAAAATTTCCGAGTGGAATAAAAACTACACTTTCAAGGCTTCATTAATTTTGTTAGTTTCAATCAAAAGCAAATGGATTCATTATGAATGTCAAAATCAAATTTTAAAAGAAAAAAGCTTAAAATGTTGAAATACACTAGATAGTGTACCATTTTTTTTATAAACAACCCATATAAAATAAAAAAACTAACTAAATGTCTTGAATTTAACTTTATGATGTGGATATAGCATAAATAAAGTTGCACACAAAAAAACAAATGAAAATCATCCATTATTAAATATCATCAAGAAAGTGCCCCCTAACTCCACTCATACAGATGCAGTATTACAAAAGGGACTATACTAGCTAATATTCTTGTAATACTGCATGTAATATTGCACTTATACAAAGACAATAACAATTTTTTTTTTAAATTCTAATATTGCATTTATATTGTATTAATACTTTGTTTCTTAAAAATACAATACTTATTATTTAAATATTTTTCAATTGCAAAATGTCAACAAACATTCCTTTCTTAATACTTTTGCAATATTGCATGTAATACTGTGCTTAAGTTTTTTAATTAAGTGCAGTACAACATTTGTATACACTAAATATTGCTAAATTGCAGTACTGCAAGAGTATTAATTAGGTACTCTACTGTTAAGCCTCTCCACTCGTACAAATGCAGTACTGCAAGGATATTGAAAAAAGTAGGCTCATTTTCGTGATGATGCACAAACTCTTGTTGAAAGTCTTGTTGAAGTTGACTAGTTGACCATCCCAAGGACACAAAACGTCCTCAACGTTTTAGGGCTAAATCCACAAGATTCCTCGAATTTCCCTTTTCAACCACCCAAGCCTAAGCTGTGCCATAAGCTCTACCACCATTTTCATCCTTCATCCTTTGCTCTTCTTGAAGGATCCTCCACATCACCAAATTGCTTCCTTTCTTTCAAATCCCATTATCATCATCACGCCGCAAACTCTTTCATCTGCCTAGTGCCTCTCATGAAGCCTGAAAATCTAAGGCAATTGCGGACTGCATAATGACGCTCGAACGTTTGTTCCTATCGGAAAAGAAACCCTACATTGTCTGCTGTCTACAAGGAATTTCTAATGTTTGTACCCAGTGCCCCACAACTCCTGCAGAGCACTCGACACTGCAATTCACTAATGTGAGGCCCCTGGTTCAGTCCGACAGTAATGCAGAAAATCCAGCGCCAGCATAAAGAAACAATCGCCTAGACAGAAGTCTAGTAATGGGAACAAGAATAACTCCAAATGCATCAATACATCTTAATTAGCAAGCGCACCGATAATCTTTTAGGGCACTTCAAAAAATTAAATCAAGATATGGTTGTAGTCTTCTTCAACGACCATCGTAGTGACGACGACTCTCCCGAGTGAAGCATGGTTCCAAAACACACCTGCAAGACTCGCATCAGCTCGGCCGCAATCGAGCGCCTCAGTACTCGCGACCCGTTCAGATCCTTCAAATTCCTACACCGTAAAACATCTGCAGACTGCGAAACAAAGTTACAAACCCCATAGAACCACCGGCACCGGGTGTAACAATCAACAACGACCGTCAGCCAGAGCCATGACTCAATGTCCATCACAATGCCTCCTAAATGAATCAATACCTGCCGATACTAAAACACGAACACACGGGATAACTCACAAAGCAAAGCTGGAAAACTTTAGTCACGGCGACCACGGGGTCATCAAAGAAAACGGAATAAATCGGCTAAAAAGTAGTACAGATCATCGCAACAAGATCTACAAACGTTGCCCAAAGCTAAAGCACCTGTCTACAAGGTACCTCAAAATCAAGAGCCCGCCAAACCTAAATTTGTCAACGGTATCTCATCTCGCTGCACTACCGCACAAAAAATTAAAATAGTATCTGTATACATCAACATGAATCATCGAACCGCCTTGAACCTTTATACCTCAACGTCACCAACTCATGCCCAGGTACCAGCTCGGTGGCAGTCCTCACATCACTTCAACGGTACCTACTTGATAACCATCAGAAAGGACCCTTCACCGTCACAAGTGCAGGGTGCACTTACATAATATAGACCAATCACTACATCATAAAAAAATCACTATAAAAAGTAGTCAGGTGTGCGTCGAGTGACATCTGGTTCACCCCGTCTTGGAGCAGGTTCAAACTGCAATCCATTCAAACACAGAAACAATAATATGAGTCTCCTCGCATTCAAAGCATATGATCACAGGAAAAATATGTAGAAAAACTATAACCCATCCATCCGAGAAGCTACCAAAACATTACTGGACACGAATCTAGTGACCACAATGTCAGCAAATATCAAAGAACATGAATTACAATGCAAGCTATCAGGATAATTTGCTGGTGTGCCAAATAGGCTGGTAACACAAGCTAAGGCTATCATGTTCCCCAAGTGATCGCTCATGCGATCCGGCAAACAACTCACCTGGATGAACGTGTGACCCATACTGTCATCGACCTCCAAAATCGCAGCCATGTTTCCTGACATATATTCAAACCAACATCAACACTACCATTCACAACTGTAAAACTCAAAATTCTTCCAAGAATAACTTCGCGGGCCTTCCAAATAACAAAGCACCCACGACACACAAACGGAACTCGAGCTACGAAGGAATTCATCAGAAAAGATAAACCGCAGTGGGCAAAAGGGAAGACAACCCTACCACAACGATAGCAGTAATTAGGCGCGCTGAATATGGTCACCACCTTGTGTTCCTGAATAGACATCATTACAAACATTAGCGGACCACCAATATCGAACAAAAGGTACCAAGAAAAACACAAAGAACGAAAAACAAGAAGGAAGAACAAAAAACACCAAGACATTGGCAAGATTGCGACACGCAGAAAAAAACATACGTGGCCCCAGTTGTAACCCTCCATAACTAGTTGATGGGCTCGGGCAACCAGCTTCAGATTGTTGTTGTGATTAAACTGCTCCGAAATGTCCTGCAAAGTTCAAAACACAAGAATCCAATTCAGCTCAAGATTCACCAATGGGTCATAACTCCTAAACCCAAAAGAGAAACAAAATTAACGCCAACCAAAGCCGTGATGAATGAAGCGGGTCGCTCGGGGGGAGTGAACGACACCGAGGGAGGACCAAAAACGTACCTGGCCAAAAGTGTACCCAGCGCCTCGCGGGGAAATGCCCCATCCACAGCGGTCATCAGGGTCAGACCAAAGGAGATCGCACATAGGACCTTCGTGAGGGACCTCTTGAACTCGATCCAGGTCTCGAATGTGATCCAATGAATCTATGCTTGGCGATAAGCCTCCATGCAAACAAAATATCTCCGACTCAACCTGTTCAACAAATTCAAATCAGTCAACTCTCGAAATAAACAAACAGGTTTTCGGGGCCCCGACACTCACTTACAGCTCACGATAGACTTAGACTGACCTGGATGGATGAGATGGATCCCTCTCTCCGTTTCCTAAACCGCGAACCAGGAGAACTAGAATACCAAAATTCAAAGACAGATCTACGGTCGCAATAACGCACACAGAGAAGGCATCACACGGAAATCCACTTTGCAACAGTTGGGAAAAAGAATCTTAATCCTCACCAGTGCCGTCAGAGGAAAATAATCGAAAAGGTCCGTATAGATCTTCCAAACGTTGGCATTTCCATACCTGAATAAAACACGAAGATAATTCACCACAAAGATTCATGCACATCATACTACATCACCGAAAAAAAATCCCTGACCGGTTAAAGAGCATTCTGACCAATTACAAAAAGGGTGATAAGAAAGGAAGAACAAGAAAAAGGCAATTCAATGGCACTCACTTTCGGAGACACTCGTCATAGAATCCGTACACTTGAGTGATCTGCTCGAAATCAAACCAACAAGCCGTAAATACCAAACACTACACATTGGAACAGAGAAAAAGGAAAACGCTGTAGCAGTAGAAACAGGAACAGACATCAGCGCAGAAACTACGAAAACTTCCGAGAGGCGAGAATCGGACCTGCCGACTCTCGTGGTTGCCACGCAAGATGGTTATACGATCTGGGTATCGAACTTTCAACGCCACCAAAAGCTGAAAAAACAAAAAAAAGCAGATGAAAACTACTTCCAAGTCGGGACCATTAACGGACAGAGCAAAAGTAAAGAGATCCAGGACTAACCAGGAATACAAGCCTCAGTAGCGCTAAAGCCATAAACATGTTGCATACACAGAGACAAAACGAAGCGACGTTACAGAAGTCCTACGATAAAGGACAGTAGCACTTACATCCATTTCGAGGCGCTAATCTTTCAAATACCAGAGCTCACACACTCACGCAAACACCTATACAACATGGAAGAGAAACGACACTCACTGTAGCAGTTTCAACGGAGTAGTAACCTCGGTCCACGTAATCGCCCATGAATAAGTAGTTCGTGTCGGGGCACTGGTACAAAAGGAAAACAAAGAACGGGGACAGTCAGGCACTTCTCTGTCAACTCCATCGAAGCTGTTCTTTGCACTTGGATAAACAAAGACATTCACTCGCACAAGGAAGCGAGATAAACTAATCTAGAGCAGGAAAGGGAATCCAGCGAAGAGTTACGCACCATTCCTCCAATCCGAAAAAGCTCCGCAAGATCGTGGAATTGACCATGAATATCTCCACAAATAGTAACAGGACACTTCACTGGCTGTTCCCACACAGACAAACGACATTCCCACTTAATAGCTGGACGAACTGCTGAAGGGATCTTAGACACCGAAATTAAATGCGACACTACAATGAACTACCTCACAAGAACACAGATTCAGGATGCTTTGACGACAAAATTCTGTGAACAATCTATCGACCACATCAACTTCTTTCCGAACAATTAGCCAACACAAAGTTCAACCCATGCTGGTGCGGGAAATTCCAGAAGTTGATTGATACAACTGCTTACAAGTGTCCTGACCTAAGGAAACCACGGCCATTTCAATAAAGCTGAAAAGCTTCAAACCTGAACATTGTTCTCCTCCATCAAAATCTCCTTCGCCTTTTCGCACAATGCTCTGACCTGAATTACCAGTCAGAAAAACCATCAGATACCCCCGCTGGGGATTCCTATGTTAATGCATTCCCCCAAGCGTATGAACGAATCAAAAGGGACAAGACACTGGTGGAAGAAAAACTAGCTTCAATTGAACTAACAATCTGAACTAAAAATATTACAAGAGAGGAATTGCTCTACTCCAAAATCAAAGGCGTCCTCCAAATAGTTCCATAGCAATCGGGAAATTGGACAATCATAACCCGGCACCAGCTCTTGGAAAACTGCAGAACTGGTTTCTAATGAATTTCATTCACTTCCAGCAAATCAAGAAATTGCATGACAAATAAAAATCATTAACCTGGTGCCCATATCCACGAACCCTGTCCAGAGAACAGTGCAGCGATCAACAACTCTAAACCGATGAGTAACGGGGGCGGAATACGTACACGAGAAAAGTATTGTACCCTGCATTCCGAAATTTAATGAGGCATTCAGGATATCACTGGACTGGTGAATATTAAATCGAGGTAGGTAAAGAGCCTCCACCCCTAAGTAAACTACGAGCTGGATCATCAATGCCACTTGAAAGAATGGGAAGAAAAACCCTTTGAAATCGATCAACGAGAGTTTCGGGGACACTCTGACCAAACTTAGGGCTCTGTATACCCTAGAAAATAACCCAGACGAATTAAAACTTATACTGGCTCGGACAGCTAATTGTGGAATTTCTGTGCATACAGTGATATCTCAATGTTTTGCACCCATTAAGCTTTCCTCCGAGCTAGGCGATACCCCACTCTGACGACGGCACTTACCGAGAGCGTCGAAACAAATTATCCTGCAGATTTATCATAGACTAGACCAGCACTGAAATCTCTTAGGCTCTATAGAATGATGAGCCTTCTTGCAGTATACGAAGTGCTTCTAACAAATAGATACTGATCTCCCGCAGACCCGGACATGTACTGCCCTACAGAGAGCATTTGAATTAAAAGCGCTCTGCTCGTTACGTAAAGTCTCTCAATTTTCCAGCTAAAAGCAACTCGGAACCCTAGTCTCTCAGCAGCAATCACAGAGCATCACTGAACAAACTATCGTGCAGGTATAATATACCCCCCGGCCACCCCAAACTGCCAGTAAATTCTACAAACTGAACGTCACCGTACCAATAGAATTGCTTCCAGCAACGAAGTCCTGCCACTCTGTAATGTAATGCCCTACACAGAGCACATGAACTAAAGCGCTCTGCTCGTCAGGCAGTGTCTCAGATTTTTCCGTGCCGAAGCAACTCGATGCCCTACTCCTCCATCATCAATAACAGAGCGCGACAAAACAGATAAAGCATACGGCCGGCCACCGAATACTGTCCACGAGCTCTAAAAAAGGAACGTCATTGTAGCAAACAAAGTGCTTTCAACGAAAACGCTCTCCTCATTATCTGATGACTCGGATCCTTCCGGCCATTAGTCTACTCTCAAAGCAATCACGGAGAGCGACTAAACAAGCTATGCAGCAGACATTATATACGCTCGGCCACCACCAACAGAACGTAAGCTCTACAAAATGAACCTCATTGCAGCAAACGAAGAGGTAATGCCCTACTCTAATAAGCACACGAAATAAAACGCTCATCAAAACCTGCTCCATACAATCAAAAACGAAGTCCACTGACCACGAAGCGATCTCCAAAAGCAACGATCGACGATGTCCACTATATAACTTTCATAAAGCAAACAACACCGAAGCCATGCGATTCAAAATGATCAACCGTGAAGAGAGTGGGGCCAAACCTCGAGCTCCGGTAGAGGCTTGCATTGTATGAGCTGAGCAATCTGCGCATCCAGCTGCCCGTGCACATTCGACGAGACGGGAGTGACACTCATGGTGTCTCCCAGTCCTCCCCGCACACAAGGGACTCACGGATCTCTCGAAGTCGCCCGACCGACCGCCCTGTCGGAAAATAACGAAACAGGAAACACCTGCGATTGATTTTCTTCTGGCGCCAGACGCGGGGAACGAAATGGAAGAAGGAGAAAAAGGCAAAGCATGGAAACAAAGCTAAGCGCGACACGCGAGAGAGCGCGCGTACGAATGAAGCTCCGCAACAGACTCTCACTCGGAAACGCAAGCAAAGGGGAACCCTAACTTAAGCAGGTCACTGAAGACGATGATACTCAGCAAAGTGGTATCGCGAGGGCCATGTGCAGTGGACTCCAGTGAGACTAATTCCATTTTCTTGTTTCTTAAGTGAAAGAAGGGCCCCCTGATGTGTCGGGGGGCTATTGGTTGGAAAGTTTGTACAGACGGTCAACTATTAATAACTTGACTTGGACAATCAAAATGTTGAAATTGCGCCAGGGTCATTCCCTTGTTTGAAATCAGCCTCTCCTCCTGTCGGAAAACCCTTGCAGTGTGTTTCTTGAACACGCTTGTTTTAAAAATAATAAATAAATAAATGTTGAAATTGAACAAGCTAGGAAGGTGCCACATGAACTTGAGTCACATATGTGAAGGTCTGATGTGGCACTCAGGTGCCAAAATTGAATTTCCATGTCAAGATTCTCAGGGGTCCACATACCATTCACAATATGACCTGTGACACTTTTTTACGAAAATGACTTAATATATGCAGAATCTAACCTTCATGTATGACAGAACCACCCATAGTTGACCACTTAAGTAATTCCATACATGGTATGAAGCAATATAAGACAATGAAAATATTTTGACGTGTAGGAAAATAGAAATCATGGGGATTGCAAAAAAATTGGTAATTTTTTTTCTTGAATTGATTTTACTATGAACTTTGGAAGCCAAAACTTGATTTGAATTCATATCCAATGTATAAACTCTTCCAATTGCAATCATTCAAGAACTACTTTTCCGCTCACTACTTCCTACTTTCTTGCTCACTACTTTGGGACATGTGTTATGACCTTATTAGTCCCAACCTTGAGAAGGAGAAAAGAAAACATTCCAAGCTTTGATTGGAAATAGCTGCATCCTACAAGTTGGATATGGATCCATGATTAAGTATGGGTGGATCTACTATAGGGTAGCTGGTTTGGATAAAATTAAAATGCTTGTTTTGGATATAGAAATTAATTTAGAAGAGCATCCACACCATGAACTCAATGCAAATTGAATTTGCCAAATGTCTCGTGACAAACTCTACAAATCTCTTCCAATTGGTGATTCCACTTGCTGAAGTTCAAACAAAAAGGCGGAATAACTTACCATACATAGTCCTTTATTAAATTTAGTAAAAAATAATCAGTTTTTGAGAAATTTGAATTTATAAGAAATTGTCAAAAAAATCATTGGAAACTCAAAAAACTAAGTGCATTTGATTGTTGGAAAATTTAAAAATTGGACAAACTATGCATGTTGTCATTTGCCTAGTTGAAACAAGAACTATCATTTTTATAACCCAACCTTCCAGTACTGTAAAGAGTGGGAGAAATCATTTTTTACAACATTTCTTGGAAAAATGGTACAGCTACCAAATGTGGCATAATTTTACTATGGTATAAGATGAAATTTTTAATAAATCTTTTTTTACTACCAAAATCAAAATTTGGAATATTATTAATTATTTGGCAACTATTGCCAAATCTAATAAGGGACTATAGTATCCAACACACTCAATAATATGCGGGCTACTATTCATGTAGAGGTTACTATTCATACCACCATTATTGTTTGTTCAATGAGTTGTTGGGACAGTAAGATTTCAATAGTGAATGTGAAATTTGGGGCACGGAAAGGGTGATGAGTAATATGACAAGATCCCATGTCAAGCTCAAGTTTTGCAAGGTCAGCTCAAGAATTTTATTCCTAGCATGTGATGGTAGAGGAGCATCTATAGCCCAGGCGCACCAAGTACAAAATGGTCGGCTCTTTTGTATAATAGTAGAGAAGCCCTAACAACTATGGATTCTATACATTGGTCACTCTAAATCAAGCCAACATTCAAGTGCAAAAAATCCAATTTTTTTGCTCTAGCAATATGGTGAAAATGGAAAACATTGTTAAGAACAACCATCTAGATCAACCATATACACCACACCAAGTCTACTTTGTTGAAAACTTCTTGTATAAAGAAAGTTTTGTAAGTGCAATACATTTAAAAAAATTAAGTTGAAATGGTTTAAATTATAAGTTGAAATACAAATTTAGAATACATTTGATTTTTTTAATGATGGAGTGTTGCATCAAATGATTATGAGGTTGCATCATTGTATTTTTGCTTCAAATATTTTTTTGAATAAACATAGACCTATAATTTTTCATAAAGCTTTGATTTTGAATCAACAATTTGGGAAATGAACAAATTCATCTACACAAATTAAAAAGAACATAGGATGTCATATGGGCACTTAGATACTTTAGACACATTTATTGAGCTTTGATGGCAAATTTAGTATTGGACAAATTCATCAAGAGATATTTGGTGTCATTTGATTAATGAATGCTAATAAAATGTGAATGTGAAATTTAGTTTATAAAGTATGAGTCACTCCATTCATGAATGATAGGCACAAGGGCCACTATACATTCTATACTTATAAATTGCATATACACAAGTTAGCTTTATGTATGAGTAGGAGAGCATGAGGTATAAATGATCGCTTTATTTATTTGCTATATACATGAAAGGTTGCTTTACTCATATGCGACACACACATAGGGACACTTTCTTCATAAGTGGTAGACAAATTTGTCTTTGTTTCTTCCAATCCACTCCAATAATCCAATGTCCAATTTACCATATTATGGATGTTTACCAATTTGGGACAATGTTTTTGAGCAAAAATAAATATTTTTTCAAATTTTAGATACAAAAGTTTTATATTTGATTTAAGAGAACAACCACAATTTTCTCTCTTTCTAAAGATTTGATTCACAATTGTGGATTTTTTGCAAGAACTTTAGCTGAATAAATAGATTAGGAAAATTTAAGCTAATTTTTGCATAATAGGCCAAAAAATATGTGTGCTTCAAGCCTTGCTTGTATTTAAGTAGCTCCAACATTTGCACAAGAGTTTCTTAATATTTTTGAAAGTAATAGGGAGAGTCACAATAAGAGGCCAATTTTGGGAAGGGTTGTAAGCATCTCATAGCTAGACAATAAAAACAATTGTAAATGAACTTGGGAAAGAAAAAGGATGTGAATAGAATAACGGTTGACTTGTTGTATTACTCAAAGTGTTGCTTATTATTTCAAACTACACTAATTTAATTATTTTGCAAATAGTGTGACTTTGATAAATTGGAGTCACACCCTAATAAGGTAGAAGGCTTGAGAATAGTTCGGGCATTAAGAACCACCCACCTGTAAAATGTATACGATTTGTACATGTTGTTTTTCCATAGCCTTCACTGATGTACAAAAAATGTACATTTCAGGGGTGGACGATTTTGAAGCCCTATGCCAATTCAACTTCAAAATTTCATAACTAATTTTAAAAAGCTTCAAAAAATATGAAATGACTTAGGTAACGACTCAGGTTAGATGCCAAATCCACTTCTCTTTCAAGAAAAATTTACGCCTTCCCAAAATTCAGTTTCAGCTCTTAGGTGGGTGATTTCTGGACCTGTTACCTTAGGACAAATCAGTGTCGTCACTATCGTGGATTGACCCGCTCAGTTTTTTAAACTTCCTCCCACAGGATACCGGTAAACACCTTGATTGTCCACGTCAGATTAATAGTTTATGTCACAAAACGCTCCAACCAATAGGCGACCGACTAGTGGCACCTTCTTTTCACGAAAATAATGGAATTAGTCTGACTGGAGTCTGTCTGTGGAATTGGTCTGACTGGAGCCCTTGCATAGCGTATCTCGTCTTCAAAGACCTCCTGGGGTTCATTGGTTGCATTTTCTGTGAGCGTCTTGTTTTGGAGCTCCTTCGCGTTCTCTCTCCCCTCGCGCGCTTGCTTGCTTCGTTTCCATGCTCCGCCTTCTCAATCCATTTCTTCCTCTGCGTCCGGCGCCAGAAGACAATCAGTCAATCGCAGGTGTTTTCCGTTTCGTTATTTTCCGACAGGGCCGGTGACATCGACAAATCTGCGCGTCCCTTGGGCGGGGTCGAGTGGGGGACACCATGAGTGTCACTCCCGTCTCGTCGAACGTGCACGGGCAGCTGGATGCGCAGATTGCTCAGCTCATTCAATGCAAGCCTTTACCCGAGCTCGAGGTTTGGCCACACTCTCTTCGCATTGACCATTTCGAATCGCATGGCTTCCGTAATAATGTTTTTAAAATGCATTTGGTGTATCCTCGATCGTTGCGTTTGGAGATCGCTTCGTAGTCTCTGGACCTAGTTTTGGGTTGTAAAGAGCAGGTTTTGATGAGCGCTTTAGTTCATGTGCTTAGTGTAGGGCATTACCCGTGCGGAATGACGTTTCCTCTTCGTTTGCTGCGCTGAGGTTTGCTTACGTTCTTTGCGTGGTGGCCGAGCGTATATTATGTCTGCAGGATGGCTTGTTGAGTTAATCTTTGTGATTGCTGATGGAAGAACTAGGGTGTCGAGTTGCTTTGAGGCTAACCTAATGACCGGAAAATCCGAGATTCAGATGACTAGCAGAGCGGTTTCGTTGGAAGGAGATTTATTTGGTAGAGGTTGCGGGCTGGCCATGCTGGCCGAGCGTATGTTGTATCTGCAGGAGAATTAGTTTAGTCAAACTCTCTGAGATTGGTCATGGAGGAGATGGGCGTGGAGTTGCTTTTGGCCGGAAAAAATCTGAGGCCCCTGCATAACGAGCAGAGCGCATGAATTCATATGTTTTCTGTAGGGTATTAAATTGCGGAATGGCATTTCTTCGTTCGTTTTATGAAATGGGGTTCATTTTTTTGTAGGTTACGGGCTGGTTGTGGTGACCTAGGATAGGATAATTTGTTGAGTCAAGCTCTTTGATTGCTGACGGAGGAGTAGGGTGTCGAGTTGCTGTTAGGGTAGCCTATTGACTGAGACAGTACTGGCAGATGTGCGTGTACGGGATACCCTGTATTCGACTCCGCTGTAGGTTGGAATTTGAATGGAACAATGTTTATTCCTAAGTATATGGAGCCCGTGTATCGGCCATACTCTCATTCATCGATTTTCTATTTGTTGTCTTAGTGAACGAGGTGCTACTTTACGTAGGAATAGAGGCTCGTGATCTTCCTCGATCTTTCAATTAGCAGCCAGTGATATCTTGAATTCCTTGTGAGCTTTCGGTTAATATTCTTTTCTCGTCTTCGCGCGCTTTCCCCGTAACTTAACGATTCAGAGTTGCTCATCCTCGCACTCTTCTCTGGGTAGTGCTTCGTGGTTATGGCCGCACCAAGTGATAATTTTTGTTCGTCACGCAATCTTTTTAATTGCGGAAATTGGAAGAAATTCGTTAAACACCAGTTTAGCAATTATCCAAGAGCTAGTGCCCCGTCACGATTGTCAAATATCCTGATTGCCCCTGTAACTATTGGGAGAATGCAAGTCCCAGGTTATGAAAGGGGCAGCTTCACCAGTTGCTTCACCCTGAGTAACAGTCTTTCAGTTTAATCCTTTTATTTATTCACTTTTGGTTCCTCTTTATTTTCTGCAGTCATCGATTGCTAGATCTGTTCAAACTCTAAACATGTTGAAGCTAATTTTTCCTACAATATTCTCGAGTCCGTTATTATTCCTTCATTTACCTGGGAGACAGCAGGAACATAAAAATACCAAGTGGCATTATGTCATGATTTTTGTGACTCGCAATTCAGGTCCGAGCACTGTGCGAAAAGGCGAAGGAGATTTTGATGGAGGAGAACAATGTTCAGGTTTGAAGCTTTTCAGCTTTATTGAAATGGCCATGGTTTCCTTAGGTCAGGACACTTGTATGTAGTTGTATCAATCAACTTCTGGAGTTTCCCGCACCAGCATGGGTTGAACTTTGTGTTGGCTAATTGTTCGGAAAGAAGTTGATGTGGTCGATAGATTGTTCACAGAGTTTTGTCGTCAAAGCATCCTGAATCTGTGTTCTTGTGAGGTAGTTCATTGTAGTGTCGCATTTAATTTCGGTGTCTAAGATCCCTTCAGCAGTTCGTCCAGCTATTAAGTGGGAATGTCGTTTGTCTGTGTGGGAACAGCCAGTGAAGTGTCCTGTTACTATTTGTGGAGATATTCATGGTCAATTCCACGATCTTGCGGAGCTTTTTCGGATTGGAGGAATGGTGCGTAACTCTTCGCTGGATTCCCTTTCCTGCTCTAGATTAGTTTATCTCGCTTCCTTGTGCGAGTGAATGTCTTTGTTTATCCAAGTGCAAAGAACAGCTTCGATGGAGTTGACAGAGAAGTGCCTGACTGTCCCCGTTCTTTGTTTTCCTTTTGTACCAGTGCCCCGACACGAACTACTTATTCATGGGCGATTACGTGGACCGAGGTTACTACTCCGTTGAAACTGCTACAGTGAGTGTCGTTTCTCTTCCATGTTGTATAGGTGTTTGCGTGAGTGTGTGAGCTCTGGTATTTGAAAGATTAGCGCCTCGAAATGGATGTAAGTGCTACTGTCCTTTATCGTAGGACTTCTGTAACGTCGCTTCGTTTTGTCTCTGTGTATGCAACATGTTTATGGCTTTAGCGCTACTGAGGCTTGTATTCCTGGTTAGTCCTGGATCTCTTTACTTTTGCTCTGTCCGTTAATGGTCCCGACTTGGAAGTAGTTTTCATCTGCTTTTTTTTGTTTTTTCAGCTTTTGGTGGCGTTGAAAGTTCGATACCCAGATCGTATAACCATCTTGCGTGGCAACCACGAGAGTCGGCAGGTCCGATTCTCGCCTCTCGGAAGTTTTCGTAGTTTCTGCGCTGATGTCTGTTCCTGTTTCTACTGCTACAGCGTTTTCCTTTTTCTCTGTTCCAATGTGTAGTGTTTGGTATTTACGGCTTGTTGGTTTGATTTCGAGCAGATCACTCAAGTGTACGGATTCTATGACGAGTGTCTCCGAAAGTGAGTGCCATTGAATTGCCTTTTTCTTGTTCTTCCTTTCTTATCACCCTTTTTGTAATTGGTCAGAATGCTCTTTAACCGGTCAGGGATTTTTTTTCGGTGATGTAGTATGATGTGCATGAATCTTTGTGGTGAATTATCTTCGTGTTTTATTCAGGTATGGAAATGCCAACGTTTGGAAGATCTATACGGACCTTTTCGATTATTTTCCTCTGACGGCACTGGTGAGGATTAAGATTCTTTTTCCCAACTGTTGCAAAGTGGATTTCCGTGTGATGCCTTCTCTGTGTGCGTTATTGCGACCGTAGATCTGTCTTTGAATTTTGGTATTCTAGTTCTCCTGGTTCGCGGTTTAGGAAACGGAGAGAGGGATCCATCTCATCCATCCAGGTCAGTCTAAGTCTATCGTGAGCTGTAAGTGAGTGTCGGGGCCCCGAAAACCTGTTTGTTTATTTCGAGAGTTGACTGATTTGAATTTGTTGAACAGGTTGAGTCGGAGATATTTTGTTTGCATGGAGGCTTATCGCCAAGCATAGATTCATTGGATCACATTCGAGACCTGGATCGAGTTCAAGAGGTCCCTCACGAAGGTCCTATGTGCGATCTCCTTTGGTCTGACCCTGATGACCGCTGTGGATGGGGCATTTCCCCGCGAGGCGCTGGGTACACTTTTGGCCAGGTACGTTTTTGGTCCTCCCTCGGTGTCGTTCACTCCCCCCGAGCGACCCGCTTCATTCATCACGGCTTTGGTTGGCGTTAATTTTGTTTCTCTTTTGGGTTTAGGAGTTATGACCCATTGGTGAATCTTGAGCTGAATTGGATTCTTGTGTTTTGAACTTTGCAGGACATTTCGGAGCAGTTTAATCACAACAACAATCTGAAGCTGGTTGCCCGAGCCCATCAACTAGTTATGGAGGGTTACAACTGGGGCCACGTATGTTTTTTTCTGCGTGTTGCAATCTTGCCAGTGTCTTGGTGTTTTTTGTTCTTCCTCCTTGTTTTTCGTTCTTTGTGTTTTTCTTGGTACCTTTTGTTCGATATTGGGTGGTCCGCTAATGTTTGTAATGATGTCTATTCAGGAACACAAGGTGGTGACCATATTCAGCGCGCCTAATTACTGCTATCGTTGTGGTAGGGTTGTCTTCCCTTTTGCCCACTGCGGTTCATCTTTTCTGATGAAGTCCTTGGTAGCTCGAGTTCCGTTTGTGTGTCGTGGGTGCTTTGTTACTTGGAAGGCCCGCGAAGTTATTCTTGGAAGAATTTTGAGTTTTACAGTTGTGAATGGTAGTGTTGATGTTGGTTTGAATATATGTCAGGAAACATGGCTGCGATTTTGGAGGTCGATGACAGTATGGGTCACACGTTCATCCAGGTGAGTTGTTTGCCGGATCGCATGGGCGTTCACTTGGGGAGCATGATAGTCTTCGCTTGTGTTCCCAGCCTACTGATCGTTGAGCTATTAATCATGGCATGCGTAGTCGTTTATGTTCGTGGATTTTTGCTGACATTGTGGTCGCTGGATTCATGTGGAATAATGTTTGGTAACCCCTTGTACCTAGTTTTCGTGTGGTCATGTGCTTTGAATGCGAGGAGACTCATTTTATTGTTTCTGCGTTTGAATGGATTGCAGTTTGAACCTGCTCCAAGACGGGGTGAACCAGATGTCACTCGACGCACACCTGACTACTTTTTATAGTGGACTTTGTAAGACGTCGTGGTTGGAGCCTGCTCGGCCTTTGTGTTATTATCTAAGTACACCCTGCACTTGTGACGGTGGAGGGTCCTTTCTGATGGTTATCAAGTAGGTACCGTTGAAGTGATGTGAGGACTGCCACCGAGCTGGTACCTGGACATGAGTTGGTGACGTTGAGGTATAAAGGTTCAAGGCGGTTCGATGATTCATGTTGATGTATACAAATGCTATTCTAATCCTATGCGCGGTAGGGCAGCGAGATGAGATGCCGTTGACCAGATTTAGTTGTGGCGGGCACTAGACTTTGAGATACCTTGTAGACAGTTCCATTAGCTTTGGGCAACATTTGTAGATCTAGTTGGGATGATCTGTACTACTTTTGAGTCGAATTATTCCATTATCTTTGATGACCCTGTCGCCATGACTGAAGTTTCGATTGTGCAAAATGTTCTAGGCAGTGATTATTTTTTGTTTTGGGGTTGGGAAGCAGGCATTCATAACTATGATCCATTTTTGTACATTCATCTATCATCTTCATCATTGACTATAATTTGTAAACTTCATCCAAAGTTTGGGGAGTCGTATTTCTCTGAGGTGTTTTTTCTGATTTCATCTACTTTTTTCCTAATTTTGTAAAGGGAGTCTGTACCAAAAACAAGTTACAAACTAAGGTAAGCAGACCCATTATCCATTGCACCCCAATCGGAACCCTACTTTTGGATCCGGTTCAGTTTTGTTGCATTGTACTGCACATGAAGGTCAGATTTGACATGAATTTAGTCATTTTTGTGAAAAAGTGCCACATGTCATCTTGAGAATGGTGTGAGGTGACGTGGACCCTTGAGAATTTGATGTGAAAATTCAATTTTGGTAACTAGGTGCCAAATGAGACCTTCCCCATACGGATGATGTAGTTTTATTGCATTGAGTGTGCAATTGGGATTCAAAGTTTTGGAATTGGAGATGAAAGGGTTGGAAATGGGTTGGAAAGTCACCATTTAAATGAAGTCAATGAACTCACCCATGCAACTTCTTCCCAATGACAAAATTGTTTTACTATACGAGAAGGTACTTTTGGATTTCCATTAGAACCATATATAGAAGTAAGAAAAATGCATTAGAATCCAAAAGGGCAAGAATAGTTCCCTAGATACCACAATGGGAAGCTACATGTTTTTGCTATGATTGTCTATAATGTATCATTTTTTTCCAAAAATGAGTTGACCAAAATACATGTGAAATAAACCCTAATTTACCATTCTTTTGCAAAATAGAAATCATGAATCCAATAATTGTATCTATGCATAGTGACCAAACAATCTACAATGGGCTTCCTACTTGACCTGTCATGGTGGGAATTCACCCAAAATTGAAACACTAGTTTCAACTCTTTTTTTGTTGGAGTTGTTTGTAGTGTTGGTTTGTGAGTGGTGGCACTAGTTAACAAGGGTCCAAGGGCCACAAAGGGCCAAAAAATACAAAATAGCTTGGGTTTGATTCTTGAATTTCAAGACAAAGGACCCTTGCTTTCCATGAATCAAGGTTGCTTTTAGTGTAGGATATCTTAAATCGGAGGTTATCTGTGTATTCATTTGTGGACTACTTCAACTCAAATGTATTCTTGTTGCAGGGAATTGTATCTCATTGTAGGACCTCCTTGGCTACTCATTCAAGAATGATATGCTTACCTTTCAACAAAATTTAATTGTTATATATTTTGAAGACTTGTATAGCTTGAAAAGTGAATATGAGAGGTGCAAAAATTGTTGGATGGACTCATCATCTCATGTAAGTTGCAAAATAGTGTCTTTCACACATGTTGCAAAAGATGATAATTGTTGATTGTGAAGAAAAGGACTAGAGTATTAGGACACCAATAATACTAAGCAATGTAATTGTGAAGTAAAGGTAATATGGAATGTTGAATTGAAGAAATAATTTGGTTAAGTTTTTGATCCAAATAACGTTCTCAAGATTCAGTAGGGCAATTTTGAGGTTAAAGACAAATTGGGCTCTATTTAAACAAAGTTGCAAGGAGGTAGATAGTGGCGTATGGAGCTCAATCCGGCAAAGTTTTGTCATCTTAAATTTATTGAGGTGAATGTTATAATATAGACTTAAAAATTATTATTATTAATGATTACGTAATCAACCAATCAATGTAAAAGAATTAGTATATAAAAAAATAGTGATGGCCACATAGAAGAACATGCTAATGTATGTCACTAATTTTATACAAACTTATACTCGAGGGACAAACTGACAAAGTGGTAGAGAGTAATGATGAGGGCAAAGAATGATGTTTCAAAATGTATCAATTAGAACCAAAACCAATAGTTAGGGAAGGATATTCAATCCTAAAATCAGGAAGTAGTGATAGAACTAGCACCCAAAAGACCTCAAGGCTTGATAGAGTGCAAATGGCTTTTTTTAAAGAAATTATTGAAGAAACACTAGAAGATTTCTTGATAGTGTTTTCAAGGAGATAATGACAACTAAAACTTTATGAGGGTCCTAAGTATAAGAAAAATAGTGTTGCAACCAAAGGGTGGGGACCTAACTATAATTGCCAAATACAAATCCATAGCATTGCTTGGGTTGGTATTTAATACAAAATATTGGCAAATTGTTGCAACAAGAATGAAGGAATTCTTACATCTATAGATAAGAAGGAATCAAACAGCATTTGTATCTATGAAGTCAACTTTTGGCAAGGTTTTTACAACCTAAGAGTTTGGCATGCTAACTGCTGGAAAAAATGAGTAAGTTTTTATTTTTTTATTCTTGAACTTGAGAAAGTCTACAATTATGTATAGTAGAGCTTTTTGAGAGTAACAATGGTACAAATGGGAGTTGAATAAATATATTTTAATATAGTAAAGAATATGTACTATGAAACCACTACATTGATAATCCTTAATGGTGTACATGGACAATATTTTTTACTACAAAAAACAATCCATTAAGGTTGTTTTTTATCCTTTTACTTAGATTTGGAAGTAGGGGAAGTTTTAGAGCATATGCTAGAAGCTAAAGAGCACAAGGTGGAAGGATGAATTATCCCTCATAAAAGTGTAGCTAACAATATGATGTTTACCATTGATTTATCTTTGTATCTCAAAGGAAATGAAACACTATAAGAAACTAAAGTTTTTCAATGTCTAAGTTGACAACTTTTAGGTGACTTCGGATCTAACAACCTTTATTTTTATGTCAACAATGATGTCCAATGTTACATCATTGGATGTCACTTTTGACATAAAAACAAGGGTTGTTAGATTCGACGTCATCTAAAATCCATCAACTTAGACATCAATTGTTATATTAAATTTCACCTAAAACTCGATTTTCTTATAGTGAAACAAATGGCGATAGGCTGATGGCAATCGATTGCAGTAGTTCTATGAAGTCTCAATTTGGAGCTAAGATTAATTGGACAAAATCAATTGAGAGATTTGGACAACAAAAAAAAGAAAAGATGGTAGTAGGCATGCAATTCTAGAATGCAATGACTCCATGAGGGACATTCAATAAGATGTTTGGAATTTTCTATAGGCTCCCATATACATGAAAAGGTCTTTTAATACATAGGGGAGATGCTATCTATCTTTAGCAATTATGATACTTATACCAAATTAGGTTATTTAGCCACAATTTGTTTTTTGTATTTGTGCTCATGCATTGTAGTAGTGACTTTTAAGCAAAGTTAGGCCTTGGTCCAAAACTACACTTGTCTTGCCAAGAGTATTATCACAACAAGGTAAGAAAATCATTTGATTAGCTCTACTATTGACTTGAAGGTTCGGGCCCTCATATTTGGCAAAGAACCATGGAAATTGCTGGCTACAAGGAGTGTAGGTTTAATAAGGCTTTACAAATCAAAGAGAATGGCTAAACTCATTACATAGAATTACAACAATTTAACCAACACCAAGGAGCCTCATTCCGTTATAGAAGGAATCTTTAATACTCAGTTGCAAATGAAGTTTGATATGCAATAGACCAAACCTTCCAAATATTATGAAACCATGAGACAAACACTATTTGGTAATGGTCTTATTTGTGATCAAACATAATAGGCATTATGCTCATGGAGTATCTAATAGTACACTTGGCCAAAACAATAACGATTTTACAATAAAATATTTTGGTTAATCTTTCAATACAATAGGTTACTAGCCAACCTTCTCAAACTTAATATTTATTTTATATATATATATATATATATAGTAATGCAAATGGAAAATGTTTTCAAGGTCACCTTGTGGTTTCCACTTTCTAACTAGAAATGGATTAGTACCAAGGTAGGTAAGGTAGAATTCAAATAGTTTATTTCATTATAGCAAACCAAGAAGGAAGATGGTTAAAACTCACATATACCAAACAAATGTCAATAGAAGTGCTTAGGGTTGATAGAAGTAGAATTAGGATACAAATAGGAGAAATTGAATAGATAAAGGTTTTGACAAAGTGCGGGGTTAAACACAAAATACATGATTTTAACTTGAAGGATCTTTCTCATTTGGATCTCTATAGGATTTGATCTATTATCATAGGGTCTTAAAGAGTAGGTTTGAAAGAAGCAAGGGCTACTTAAAAGAAAAATCTTTTACAACTATACAACTAAAGTAAGCTTGAGTTAGATCATATTGCCACCCTAATGACAGGGTTAGTCTACTTAGAAAAGAAGGGATATTGTAACAACAAAGATATCTATTCATAGAAAAGGATTTGATCCTTGGGTTTCTAAGAAAATTGCCACAATGCACTAGTTTTCCGTCATGGATGGACTTACCAACAATAATTGGTGGAAGAAAGTGGGTTAAGAGGAAAAGTGCAAGATGTGCCAGACTCCAAGTGTGGAGTGCGTTGAAAATGCCCAAATGACTTGCTTGGTAATTGCCCTAACTTTGGATCTATTTTGGAAACTTTGAAATGCAATTAAGTTTCCGGAATTCAATTTCACATGGAACAAAACTCTATATAACCTACTATTATTGAATTTGAACAAAAGAATATTCAAAAGCAAGAGATGTTGTGAGACTTGGATAAAGAGGTGTATTTACTCCAAACTCAACATGAAAAATTCTCAAGGTGTATCTTTTGTGAAATTTGTAGATGCAAAATTGTCACTACAAACTAAATAATGAATCCTATAGTATCAAAATAACTACCAATTTAATGCATGGAAGACAACTACACATGTGAGCATGGAAACTTGAGATTTGATATTTAGACAAAAATAGGAAGTAAAATGACATCAAAAAATGATATGTATTTTTTAGTATATTTAGACTAATTAAAACTCTAGGAGATAATTGCACACATGGATAGTTCTCCAAAATGAAATTTCCTTCTTCTAAAGAGTTTCCTACTCCATAATTAGGCTACATTTTCGCCACAATAACGCCCCTCTAATAGCACTTCTAGTAAACAAAGTATTGTGGTTCCCAAATATTTTCGCCATTGGTATAAACAATTTTTGACATGAAATTTCATCAATGCATTAATATGGATCGTCTTTAAAATTACTCTCTCCCTCAAATGAAGCATTTTTATTCTCAAAACGATATGCTCAAGTCCTCTCATTTCACCAATTGTGCTTAGATAAATTGTAAATCACACATAACAAAGTCATAGATTAAGTTCCTTCGCACTTAACTAATTGTAATAACTCCGAGGCATCTAACTACGAAGCAATAGCACTTGAATCCGTCATTTAATATTTCGTAGCGTGGGAATTCATCATCTTTTGCAACATGTGTGAAAGACACTATTTTGCAACTTACATGAGATGATGAGTCCATCCAACAATTTTTGCACCTCTCATATTCACTTTTCAAGCTATACAAGTCTTCAAAATATATAACAATTAAATTTTGTTGAAAGGTAAGCATATCATTCTTGAATGAGTAGCCAAGGAGGTCCTACAATGAGATACAATTCCCTGCAACAAGAATACATTTGAGTTGAAGTAGTCCACAAATGAATACACAGATAACCTCCGATTTAAGATATCCTACACTAAAAGCAACCTTGATTCATGGAAAGCAAGGGTCCTTTGTCTTGAAATTCAAGAATCAAACCCAAGCTATTTTGTATTTTTTGGCCCTTTGTGGCCCTTGGACCCTTGTTAACTAGTGCCACCACTCACAAACCAACACTACAAACAACTCCAACAAAAAAAGAGTTGAAACTAGTGTTTCAATTTTGGGTGAATTCCCACCATGACAGGTCAAGTAGGAAGCCCATTGTAGATTGTTTGGTCACTATGCATAGATACAATTATTGGATTCATGATTTCTATTTTGCAAAAGAATGGTAAATTAGGGTTTATTTCACATGTATTTTGGTCAACTCATTTTTGGAAAAAAATGATACATTATAGACAATCATAGCAAAAACATGTAGCTTCCCATTGTGGTATCTAGGGAACTATTCTTGCCCTTTTGGATTCTAATGCATTTTTCTTACTTCTATATATGGTTCTAATGGAAATCCAAAAGTACCTTCTCGTATAGTAAAACAATTTTGTCATTGGGAAGAAGTTGCATGGGTGAGTTCATTGACTTCATTTAAATGGTGACTTTCCAACCCATTTCCAACCCTTTCATCTCCAATTCCAAAACTTTGAATCCCAATTGCACACTCAATGCAATAAAACTACATCATCCGTATGGGGAAGGTCTCATTTGGCACCTAGTTACCAAAATTGAATTTTCACATCAAATTCTCAAGGGTCCACGTCACCTCACACCATTCTCAAGATGACATGTGGCACTTTTTCACAAAAATGACTAAATTCATGTCAAATCTGACCTTCATGTGCAGTACAATGCAACAAAACTGAACCGGATCCAAAAGTAGGGTTCCGATTGGGGTGCAATGGATAATGGGTCTGCTTACCTTAGTTTGTAACTTGTTTTTGGTACAGACTCCCTTTACAAAATTAGGAAAAAAGTAGATGAAATCAGAAAAAACACCTCAGAGAAATACGACTCCCCAAACTTTGGATGAAGTTTACAAATTATAGTCAATGATGAAGATGATAGATGAATGTACAAAAATGGATCATAGTTATGAATGCCTGCTTCCCAACCCCAAAACAAAAAATAATCACTGCCTAGAACATTTTGCACAATCGAAACTTCAGTCATGGCGACAGGGTCATCAAAGATAATGGAATAATTCGACTCAAAAGTAGTACAGATCATCCCAACTAGATCTACAAATGTTGCCCAAAGCTAATGGAACTGTCTACAAGGTATCTCAAAGTCTAGTGCCCGCCACAACTAAATCTGGTCAACGGCATCTCATCTCGCTGCCCTACCGCGCATAGGATTAGAATAGCATTTGTATACATCAACATGAATCATCGAACCGCCTTGAACCTTTATACCTCAACGTCACCAACTCATGTCCAGGTACCAGCTCGGTGGCAGTCCTCACATCACTTCAACGGTACCTACTTGATAACCATCAGAAAGGACCCTCCACCGTCACAAGTGCAGGGTGTACTTAGATAATAACACAAAGGCCGAGCAGGCTCCAACCACGACGTCTTACAAAGTCCACTATAAAAAGTAGTCAGGTGTGCGTCGAGTGACATCTGGTTCACCCCGTCTTGGAGCAGGTTCAAACTGCAATCCATTCAAACGCAGAAACAATAAAATGAGTCTCCTCGCATTCAAAGCACATGACCACACGAAAACTAGGTACAAGGGGTTACCAAACATTATTCCACATGAATCCAGCGACCACAATGTCAGCAAAAATCCACGAACATAAACGACTACGCATGCCATGATTAATAGCTCAACGATCAGTAGGCTGGGAACACAAGCGAAGACTATCATGCTCCCCAAGTGAACGCCCATGCGATCCGGCAAACAACTCACCTGGATGAACGTGTGACCCATACTGTCATCGACCTCCAAAATCGCAGCCATGTTTCCTGACATATATTCAAACCAACATCAACACTACCATTCACAACTGTAAAACTCAAAATTCTTCCAAGAATAACTTCGCGGGCCTTCCAAGTAACAAAGCACCCACGACACACAAACGGAACTCGAGCTACCAAGGACTTCATCAGAAAAGATGAACCGCAGTGGGCAAAAGGGAAGACAACCCTACCACAACGATAGCAGTAATTAGGCGCGCTGAATATGGTCACCACCTTGTGTTCCTGAATAGACATCATTACAAACATTAGCGGACCACCCAATATCGAACAAAAGGTACCAAGAAAAACACAAAGAACGAAAAACAAGGAGGAAGAACAAAAAACACCAAGACACTGGCAAGATTGCAACACGCAGAAAAAAACATACGTGGCCCCAGTTGTAACCCTCCATAACTAGTTGATGGGCTCGGGCAACCAGCTTCAGATTGTTGTTGTGATTAAACTGCTCCGAAATGTCCTGCAAAGTTCAAAACACAAGAATCCAATTCAGCTCAAGATTCACCAATGGGTCATAACTCCTAAACCCAAAAGAGAAACAAAATTAACGCCAACCAAAGCCGTGATGAATGAAGCGGGTCGCTCGGGGGGAGTGAACGACACCGAGGGAGGACCAAAAACGTACCTGGCCAAAAGTGTACCCAGCGCCTCGCGGGGAAATGCCCCATCCACAGCGGTCATCAGGGTCAGACCAAAGGAGATCGCACATAGGACCTTCGTGAGGGACCTCTTGAACTCGATCCAGGTCTCGAATGTGATCCAATGAATCTATGCTTGGCGATAAGCCTCCATGCAAACAAAATATCTCCGACTCAACCTGTTCAACAAATTCAAATCAGTCAACTCTCGAAATAAACAAACAGGTTTTCGGGGCCCCGACACTCACTTACAGCTCACGATAGACTTAGACTGACCTGGATGGATGAGATGGATCCCTCTCTCCGTTTCCTAAACCGCGAACCAGGAGAACTAGAATACCAAAATTCAAAGACAGATCTACGGTCGCAATAACGCACACAGAGAAGGCATCACACGGAAATCCACTTTGCAACAGTTGGGAAAAAGAATCTTAATCCTCACCAGTGCCGTCAGAGGAAAATAATCGAAAAGGTCCGTATAGATCTTCCAAACGTTGGCATTTCCATACCTGAATAAAACACGAAGATAATTCACCACAAAGATTCATGCACATCATACTACATCACCGAAAAAAAATCCCTGACCGGTTAAAGAGCATTCTGACCAATTACAAAAAGGGTGATAAGAAAGGAAGAACAAGAAAAAGGCAATTCAATGGCACTCACTTTCGGAGACACTCGTCATAGAATCCGTACACTTGAGTGATCTGCTCGAAATCAAACCAACAAGCCGTAAATACCAAACACTACACATTGGAACAGAGAAAAAGGAAAACGCTGTAGCAGTAGAAACAGGAACAGACATCAGCGCAGAAACTACGAAAACTTCCGAGAGGCGAGAATCGGACCTGCCGACTCTCGTGGTTGCCACGCAAGATGGTTATACGATCTGGGTATCGAACTTTCAACGCCACCAAAAGCTGAAAAAACAAAAAAAAGCAGATGAAAACTACTTCCAAGTCGGGACCATTAACGGACAGAGCAAAAGTAAAGAGATCCAGGACTAACCAGGAATACAAGCCTCAGTAGCGCTAAAGCCATAAACATGTTGCATACACAGAGACAAAACGAAGCGACGTTACAGAAGTCCTACGATAAAGGACAGTAGCACTTACATCCATTTCGAGGCGCTAATCTTTCAAATACCAGAGCTCACACACTCACGCAAACACCTATACAACATGGAAGAGAAACGACACTCACTGTAGCAGTTTCAACGGAGTAGTAACCTCGGTCCACGTAATCGCCCATGAATAAGTAGTTCGTGTCGGGGCACTGGTACAAAAGGAAAACAAAGAACGGGGACAGTCAGGCACTTCTCTGTCAACTCCATCGAAGCTGTTCTTTGCACTTGGATAAACAAAGACATTCACTCGCACAAGGAAGCGAGATAAACTAATCTAGAGCAGGAAAGGGAATCCAGCGAAGAGTTACGCACCATTCCTCCAATCCGAAAAAGCTCCGCAAGATCGTGGAATTGACCATGAATATCTCCACAAATAGTAACAGGACACTTCACTGGCTGTTCCCACACAGACAAACGACATTCCCACTTAATAGCTGGACGAACTGCTGAAGGGATCTTAGACACCGAAATTAAATGCGACACTACAATGAACTACCTCACAAGAACACAGATTCAGGATGCTTTGACGACAAAACTCTGTGAACAATCTATCGACCACATCAACTTCTTTCCGAACAATTAGCCAACACAAAGTTCAACCCATGCTGGTGCGGGAAACTCCAGAAGTTGATTGATACAACTACATACAAGTGTCCTGACCTAAGGAAACCATGGCCATTTCAATAAAGCTGAAAAGCTTCAAACCTGAACATTGTTCTCCTCCATCAAAATCTCCTTCGCCTTTTCGCACAGTGCTCGGACCTGAATTACGAGTCAGAAAAACCATCAGATACCCGCGCTGGGGATTCCTATGTTAATGCATTCCCCCAAGCATATGAAGGAATCAAAAGGGACAAGACACTGGTGGAAGAAAAACTAGCTTCAATTGAACTAGCAATCTGAACTAAAAATATTATAAGAGAGGAATTACTCTACTCCAAAATCAAAGGCGTCCTCCAAATAGTTCCATAGTAATCGGAAAATTGGACAATCATAACCCGGCACCAGCTCTTGGAAAACTGCAGAACTGGTTTCTAATGAATTTCATTCACTTCCAGCAAATCAAGAAATTGCATGACAAATAAAAATCATTAACCTGGTGCCCATATCCACGAACCCTGTCCAGAGAACAGTGCAGCGATCAACAACTCTAAACCGATGAGTAACGGGGGCGGAATACGTACACGAGAAAAGTATTGTACCCTGCATTCCGAAATTTAATGAGGCATTCAGGATATCACTGGACTGGTGAATATTAAATCGAGGTAGGTAAAGAGCCTCCACCCCTAAGTAAACTACGAGCTGGATCATCAATGCCACTTGAAAAGAATGGGAAAAAAAACCCTTTGTAAACTTCGATCAACGAGAGTTTCGGGGACACTCTGACCAAACTTAGGGCTCTGTATACCCTAGAAAATAACCCAGACGAATTAAAACTTTTACTGCTCCGGCACTCTATACTAGATTTCTTGTGGACGCACCATCTTGTATTAAAGTCTCATACTTTTCCAGCTATTAGACTACTCTCACAACAACACGATACCATACTTCATCAGGAATTGAAGTGAGCGACTGAACAAATTATCCCGCAGATACAACCTACGCCAGGCCACGACAAACATCCGGCAAGCTCTCTAAAATGAACCTTATCGATTGCAGCAAACGAAGTGCTTCCAATAAAGAGGTATGCCATTCTGCACACTTAATGCCCTACTGTAAGCACTTGGAGTAAAACGCTCATCCAAACCTGCTCTTTACAATAAAAAACGAAGTCCACAGACAAAAACGAAGCGATCTTCAAACGGAAGGATCAAGAATAATCCAAATGCTTTTATCAGAAAAAAATCATCACCGAAGCCATGCGATTCGAAATGGTCAATACGAAGAGAGTGGCCAAACCTCGAGCTCCGGTAAAGGCTTGCATTGAATGAGCTGAGCAATCTGCGCATCCAGCTGCCCGTGCAAATTCGACGAGACGGGAGTGACACTCATGGTGTCCCCCACTCGGCCCCGCACAAGGGACGCACAGATTTGTCGATGTCACCGGCCCTGTCGAAAAAAAACAACGAAACGGAAAACACCTGCGATTGGTTCTCTTCTGGCGCCAGACGCAAGGGCACAAAATGGAAAAAGAAGTCGGCGCATGGAGAACGAAGCAAAGTGTGCGAGGGCGAGAGAGCGCGGGGACGAAGCTCCGCAACAGAGTCTCACCGAAAACGCAAACAATGAACCCTAGAAAGTCTTTGAAGAATAGAGATACTCACAGAACGCGGGGCAGGTTGGAAACTTGAATATTTCTTATTTTTTCAGGGTCATGAGTCGGCGGGCTATTGGCTGGAACATTATGTGGCAATTCGACTTGAGTCAACGTGTTGGCACTTGACATGGTACACTTGGTTGGGGGAGAAATTTGAACCCAACCAACCGATATTTGTGCTTTTCCATTATGAGGTGGGGATTTTTTGTCATTGCACTTCTATTTTGAATACATTTTATTTCGTAATAAAGATAGATAATTTTGCTTTGAAGATTTCATTTGGAACCAACAATTTGGGGAAATGAAGTGGTTCATCTCACATTGGTTGTCAATTTACTTCATTGGTGCAAATTAGAAGAACCTAAGATCTCATACAGACACTTAGACACATTTGATTGTGCTTTAATGGCATAGAATAAGCTGTTCCTTTTGGTTCAACAAGTGATATTTGAGGTCATTTGATTGGTAAATGGGAGTAATATATCAGGACGTGAATTCAAATCATCGAGGATGAATGCTGAAGGGGTGCTTTACTTGAGAGTGACAAGAACAATATAGATCACTTCACTCACAAGTGACATGTACAAAGAGTCACTTTACTTGTGAGCAACATGTACAAAAAGGTCAGTTTCCTCATAATTGGCACACACGAAAGGTCCTTTTCTCACATGCAAGCATGTATAAAGGGTCAGTTCTTCATAATTATGTTGTTGGCACGCACAAAAGGTCCTTTTTTTATTTGTACTTACTCATGGCTAGCAAACACAACAGAGCTTTCTTCATATGCGGCATGCACAAAGGGGTGCTTTAATGATGAGTGAAACTACAAAAAGATTGTTTTATTCATGAACACCCAAAGCCCTTAAATCCTAATGCCAATTGACCATTTTTATAGTCATTGGCCAATTTGAGACAATGTTTTAGAGTGGAAGAAAACTTCTTTTTAAATTGTTTCATTTTTTATGCAACTAGATTAGGTTGTCTTTCTATTTCTACATTTGAAACTAAAATTGCTAAGATAAAAAGAATTATAAGGAGTAAAGTGCAAAGTGCCTTGGATTTGCTTAGTGTTGAAAATTTTACTATTTGAAAAACTTTTAGAAGAAAGTTTTAATGTTTTCATCACTGAATCTTGTGCCTTTTTGACATTTTAATTAACACCATAATTTTGATCAATTATAGAATTTTCAAATGGTATAAATAAAAATTATATTTTTGATGAAATTTTGAGGTGAAATCTTCAAAATATTTAAAAACATGGTAGATACTTTCCATTCTTGATCCTTGGCATTGTCTCCATTGATGCAAACTTCAAATTAAAAAAAAATTTAAAACACATTTGAATTTTTTTCTAAAACCCTTGCATGTGAACCGATCCTAATTTGGTGTTAACATATAGGAAAGTCATCATATATTTCTACTTAAAGACAAGTTAGTTTCTTTGATTGCCTCATTTTTTAATTATCTATAAACATATTGCAATTAATATGACCGACTCAAGTGCAATACAATATAGAGTTATTAGAATCAAAGTTGAATTGGTGGATTTTCTATGTCTATATCCTAATTTCAAGGTCTTTATATTGAACATAATAAAACAAGCATCTACTGTATTTATTTTTTAAAATTTAGTAGGAATTATTATTCAAGCACATTATTTCTAGAGATCTTACCTTCATATGATGTTACAAGCACTTCCTATTGCAAGTTTGTCTTTCTACCTATTAAATGCATGGATTAGATTTGCTATATATTAATTATTTTTTAGGTATCAACTTTTTGTGAAAACTCCAAAATTTTGAGAATGTCAAATCCTTGTACAAAATATTCCTAAGTACTTCTACTAAAAATGGATCACAAAACTTTGTATATTTGTTCTTAAGCTTTTATTAAAAATAATAAAACAATGGCAAAGGAAAGAAGACATTAACCCCTAAACGCTCAAACGACCATTTTTTGGTCGTTGCCCAACTTCGGGCAAAATTTTTGAGCAAAAAAGAACTTTCTTTCTGGTTTTTTTTGTTTTGTTTCAAAAGAGTGAATTGTCTTCCAATATTTATATTCAAAACTAGAATCTCTACGGTCAAAAAAAAATTATAAGAAATAGCTCAAAGTGTTTAGAATTGGCTAGTGTTGAAAAATTTACTATTTTGGAAAAGTGTCGGTGTTCTCATTTCTAGATCTTATGCATTTTCTTACAAATCAATAAAAACCGCAATTTTGACCAATAAAAAAAATTCAAATCCTAAAGGTAGACATTGTATTTTTGGTGAATTTTTGAAGTTATATATTCAAAATTCATTTGAAGAAAATGTAAAAATAATATTATAATTTTGACTGTACGGATACTTTCTATTTTTCATGCTTCACATTATCTTCTTCAATGCAAACTTCAAAAAGTTATAGAACTTATATTTTTTAACACATTTGTGTTTTGTCCAAATTCCTTGGACTTTTAGGGATTAACTATGGGAACTCATGGTGAATGGCTCAAGGATTTCTTCCACCTAGCTATGCGCAATAGACTATTACTACAATCCTCAAGTTTATTAAATTTGTGAGAAATTCATTTCGTATGAGACATGAACTTTGAGTTATTTTCTTGATTAAATATCTCAACTATTGTTATACAAATCTCTTTTTTTAAATATAAATTGATGTCATTGAAGAAAATAATTTATTTCTATTTTAGATTTCATAAATCAATAGTCCTAGGCATTTTTTGAAACCCTACATCAACTGAAGGCCCACATAATTATGCGGTAAAAATTAGGTAGTAAAGTAAATTATATACAATATATTAAATTTGATCAACATATTGAGCATGAAAAATATTTCAAAAGCATAGAATAATTGAAAGTATCATAAGTTATGAAATCATTGATTGTGTATAGTTCTTGTGCTTTTAATAAAGATATATGGTTGACTTGTTAATTGTTAAAATATAATGTTGTTTAAATTTTTGTATACTAAATGATTAGCATGGTGATAATTTTTTTTAATAGGTTATATGGTGCGACTAGAAAACAACAAATACAAACAAATCCTTAAGGTCCAATATGTCCTTTCTTTTCTTCTTGTTGAAAATAATTGCTTTGTAAAGGGATCCTATAAATTTTATTCTAAAATTAAAAAAATGAAACCAAGAATAAATAAGATAAATTAATTGTAGAATATGAAATGTCAAAATTATATTATATAAATTTATCATTTAGTTAAGTACATTATCTTTTTGTAGGATGCATTTTTACAAATGTGCAATCTAAATAATCTATAGAAATTCTTCTTATAGATCCTTCATTGTTGTCCACATTTACTTTAAGTTTGCTACTATTGCTATTCAAATGTTAACCTTTAGATCGGAACTAGTTTAGGTGATATTTTTAATTTGATATAAATCTTCTTTATATGGGTTGTGTATTGACAAATATTGGGTGCACTAGTTGTGATTAGACATGATCAAAAGCTCAAAAAGTAAAGTCACAACTAATCCATGGAATGAAAGTCAAAAACTGAAAATTGATAGTGCTAGGAGAAGCTATGACTATTGCATCAAATAATTTGTATGGCCTTTTGTATACTATTGTAGTATAGGTTTTGTCTAGTTCACCAAAAACCCAGGACTAAGTATAGGGGTTCTAAATTTCTAGGGGAATGGTCAAATCGTCTATCGTTCTGTGGCTAAAGTCACATGTACATTAGATTTATGAGAATATGTATAAGTATATGTTATTCAATTTTTAGAACTAGGTTATCACTCTTATTCCCAGGGATTCAAATTTGGTTTAGTCCTTTACAGATGTATGCAGACACAATGAATGACGTCACAGTCCTATATAGTGTCCTACAGGTGGGCAATGAGTCTGGGCAATAAGTCAGGTTGGGCAATTTGTCTTATGCAATGCATGCACTAGACCTAATCACACAAGACAATACTTTGAAAATAATACACGTAATTCCTTAATTAAACCTTTTTATGTTTAGGGCAATTGGTCCAGTAGGTGCTCGCCATGAGCAAATCCTATTACCAAATGTCTATGTCTGTCTCTGTAGGGCAATTTGTCCAATAATGTAAAGAGTAATGAGTTTAGGTTTCTTACCGAGTTTTGCCTTTTTCCTTAAGATTTTCTCCAGCTTTTAGGGCAATTAGTCAATTGGCAATTTGTCCAAACCACTGTTAATACACAAACAAAACATTGGAACAATTACAACATAAATCAAACTTAGAGAACCTAAGACCAAGCACTTTCAAATAATAATGAAAAATTCTTAGATTGTTGAACTGGTCCCAACCTGTGGCACAGCCCTTGGGCCATTCGAAAAATTTGGACCCTTAGAGCTCAAATTTCCACAATCAAGCACTTAATAATTATATATATATAAATAAATAAAATAAAATAAAATATTCAAACCGTGGACTGCTCCCCTAAAACCATTTAAATAAATTTTAAACTAGTAACAGGCCCTGTGGCCATTCAAACGGACCCAAAGCCAAGCAGAACCAGTCCCAACTCCCAAAGCTGTGCGACCTGGCCTATAACCAAGTCCGTACCTTGTCACCGTGGCAAGTGACTCGTGACCGCGCTGAAATCCCTAATCCTGTAAGTCGCAGCTTCCGTCGCCGGTCGCAAAGGAATCACGATTCTCAATTCACCCCTGATTTCTTCATGTCTTATCGGAATTTGGTCAATTTGGCTTCTGAAATTTCTCAATTTGAGGGTGAGAAATTCGTGAATTGTGGACATGTTCCAACTCGCAATCTTCCAACTCTGTATTCGCGTGATGGTGGTAATCTTCACAGTAAATCCTCTTCTTCTTCTGAACTGCTCCAATCTTTCTTTCTCCCGATCACGCTCTTGGATTTCGTATCAGGCTAAGCAAGTAGTAAATCGTCTGGCGTAGAAATTCCGCTGCAGTAGCGCCGAATTCTTGCCGCTCTGACTCCAGATTGCTCACCGAGCTCTCTTTGATGCAGGGGCAGCGATCAAAATCTCCACATTGGGGTCGTCCTCTGGCTTTGAAGATTTCTGAATCCACTCGCAATGATCGCACCAGGTGCTGGATTTCGAATTCACCACCAATCTTCAATCGCAGATTGATCAGAGATTCAGCCGCGCCTCACAATGCACGGCCTAGCACCTTCGGAGACTTCATCGATCTGGCGTCAATTGTCTCCGTTTCCTAGTTCCAGTCTTCAAAGCAGGTTGCAATCACGAACCCACAGCCCAAGCAATTTCAACAATCCATCCAGAAATTCACACTGGAATTATCAAATACTGCATCAAGTTCAAAATGACAAACACCCCAGTTGGGATCTTCACAAGAAATCAACTTGTTGATCGTCCTGCTCCTCGTCGCCCTTCTTGCTCAATTTTCTTGAGAATTCAATTAGTGCAGGTTTGTATTTTGAGCAGATGGAAAAATCTCGGCACACTCAGATATCTAGAATTGCGACCCATTTAATCAACAGGTTGTTTCCCAGCAAATCGCGACATTCAGTCACCCAGTAATAGGTAGAGTTTATAATCAATGCACCCATCAATCCCAATTGCTCTCTCAATTACACTCAGTTACACTCAATTCTGATCATTTTGCAATGTAAGCTTCCGTTTGGCCAGATCCTTACTTAATAAAGAATGTTTCCAATTTGATGTAATACAGATTTCACACTCTCAGACACACAGGCACAGATTCCTCGGTAAAATAGCCTTACAGAAAGATTTCGCCAGAACAAGCACTCAACAAGGCAAACCCTAAACTTCACAAATATAAAGAAATTTTACAAAGCAAGAAACACAAATTATATAAATATATAATATAATGCAAATACTTACATATGGGTCATGTTCAAAATGCCAATTTTTTTATTGTTTTCAAAACCTATTTATAGTTTTCTTGGCACCCCTTCCCAAAGGGTGTGTCTTTCTATTTTTTTTTACTTATACTATATTTTTTTAATTTAAAAAAAAAAATTTAATTTATTAATTTATTAATTTAACCCTATTTACACTATAACATATAAATTAACTTTATATTTAAAGTGTTTTCTACTTTTTCCTAATAAGGGGCCCCTAATGGCTCCTAATACTCTAAATTTGCTATTTTAAATTTAAAATCTTGTCTACAACTATGTATACGACTTTTTGTGTTGTTTTTTGTATGCTCATTTATCCTCCATTGTTTACATTTATAAATATTTATATAATAAAAAATTGATGAAGAATTTTGAGGCTAAATATTTGGATATTTGGATATATGCATATATTTAAAAAAATTTATAAATAAAATAATTTGAATTTATTTAAAAACTCTCTTACTTTGTAGTTTGAGCTTCTTGGATTTTTTTGGATTAGGTTGTAGGGTTTTAATTTTTTAAAAGGGTTTCATTGTAGGGCATTTTATTCAGTAGCCATTTTTTTGTGCCTAACTTAAAATCCACAATTTTTGAATCTCCAGATCTATCTTTTTCAACTTTGGTCACTAATGACTATGGGATGTACACCATCTACGCCTAATTGATGCCACATGCAAATAGTTGCTTTTTCAGTTTTAGGCTTTTTAAATTAGAACAATAGAGGATTTGTTGTTGAGCCATGAGGTGTCTTATACCGATTATGCCGACATCATGCAACAACCCAATGGATCCTTGTGCAGGCTTTTTGTAATAATGTACGTCATACATATAACGTTCTTTATCCTGCTAAAGGTGTCAGTTTATCTCGTCTTATTTATGAGGACACATGTGTAGAAGTGCTTCAATTCAACAATGGGAGGTTCACTCAGTTTCCTATGGTCAATAATGGTGACCATTCTTCCAAGGCTCTAAGGTAGGTGGCTCAAAAAGTGATCTTCTTCTTCAAATAGCCCTGTAGGGAGTTCTAAAATGGAGAATAAATGGTTCTAAAATGGAGTGCCAACCTCTCTTAATGCATGGTGTTGCATAATTAAGGATTGTCAATGGATGAAATGAGAGCCAAGGAGGGGCCATTTCAAAGCCACGGTGTCTCCACTTAATTTTTCTAAATGGAAATTGATTGCCCAATTGCCTTCTTACAAATGTTAAAAGAACATAGGCATGTTTAAGTTTGGTAAGGATCGCATTTAGGAACCTTGTATATTACTTTTTGAATGTCGTAGTATTTGTTATTGGTCAAAACATATCTTTTCTAGACTGCACATGTGTGAATTTGCAAGGCCTAGGATCACAAATAGGTGTCTATGGAAAAATTCTTTGGAAATTCATAAGTAATTTATAAATGCTCCAAAAAATATGAAACCACTTGTGTTAGATTTTGCATCAATTTTTCTTGAAGTGAAAAATAAGTAAAATATTTTTGGGCATTTGAAACCCATTAAAAAGTCCCAACAGTCCTTAAAATGTTGCTTTTTGAGCCACCTACTTTAATACCTATGTGAAAATCTATAGATCATATAAATAACAACCCAAAAAACATCATCCTTTTGAATCATATCTTTAATATTTTCAATAATAAAAGACTAAAACCTGAAATGAATTGTCACTTGTAGCATAGAGAGAAGTGGAGCCCTCCCAGATACTTCACTATTGATTACTTTAGGAACAATGTGAGACCTACTATAGGGTACATTTTAAACATTGGAACTAATAAATAAAAAAATATTCAAGTTACTAAAGCATTCTTTTTTTTGAAGCATATTGTATTACAACTATTATACAATACATAGCACTGATTTATTGTATATAATTTGTAAATTTACACAAGGGATAGTCTAAAAAGAAAGGGAAGAACTCGCATGAAGAGCTTCCATTTTCCATCTATAAATAGACAAATTAATAGATGTTTCATTTTGGTTGTTATCTTTTTGTTCACTCCATTTTAAATATGTGGCGGGTGGTTTTCAAAGATGCGTTACATTAATCAAGGCTAAGCCAATATAATATTACTTGTAGGATTTTAGATTTCATGGATTTTTTTTCCTTGCTATTGTACATGTGTGATTCATTTGTATGAACTGCTTGATATATGATGTCTATATATGTCTTGTTTGTATAGATTGTGTTTTATAGTAGTTAGATTATACATGTTGTACTAAGAAATCCTAGAATTGCATAGAAATTTTTGAAATACAATAGTGACATGTTTAAATGCCTCAAATTTTAATTTTAACTACCATTGGATGTAGAAAAATGAGTAAAAAATAAAAGTAGAAAAAAAATATAGGCAATCATATCTATTGTGAAATAATAGCTAAATAGTCTTCTAAATAAAAAAATTAAGTGGTTAGAAATGAGTTGCTTCCCTTATTGCCTATGCAACATGTATATATTCTAAAATTAATTAAAGTATCGTGTATAATTTAAGATGCATTTGTATTAGTCATAGATGGAGTATTGCATCATCTGAAATCATAACCCTTAAGCACTCCAATGTCTGGTTTCTAGACGATGAACAAATTCATATTCTTGATTCTTTCTTATTATTGCTTGGATGAAAGTCATCCTAAGTTGTCAAGATACTTTATGAAGTTTTTATTTTATCTAATTGGTTGAATTTGGTATTAATAGAATAATTTATTTATTTAAATTACAAATGTGGAAGTATGTTAAGTGGTTGACTAAGCCAAAATTCCATTGACTAGTTCAAAACTAGATTTGTAAAAAAGAGGTCATAAATGTAAAGAATACAAAAATTCCAAAAGAATCACAATATAAAAAACTCATTTCAAATCCATTCCAACAAGCTTTACTCATAAAATGATCATATTATTAGTAATTTAATTTAGAAGGAATTTTAAAATTTTCCTTTTAAAGTTTATAAAGTTTTTTATTGGTGATAGCATTGGTGAATCTAATCGTACAATAGAATCTAAAATTCAAATCTACAACTTTTATTTATAATCAATTCCAAATAGTATTTTATAATTATTTATTTCAAATCACCAATTTTAGAGAAGATTCTAAACGTTTGGAGGTTAAGAGTTATTATCTCCTGAGAAAAGACAAGCAACCCCACTCTAAACCTCCCTTCTAAAAAATCAACACTTATGCAGTTAAAAAAGAAAACAATAACCCTCAGTATTGGGTAGTTGCAAGAAACACTTGTCCTCTTCTTTGTCCCCTTGCCCTTGGACAGGTACATTTTGGCTCATAACTTTTGCATACTTTGTTCGGTGGGCGTAAAATTTGGAGTGAAGGTAGTTACAAAAGTTTCAAACATTCTGTAATTTTTTGAAATTTTTAAAAATTATTTTACTATTTTTGAGCTGCCCCCGATTGGGTGTCTACTTGGGCATTTTGGGGGGTTTTAGTCCTATTTTCGACCCTTAAATGCGAATTAGAAGCCACAAATTGGACATGAGGGAGGTATAGGGTCCTTACAATGGTTGACGAGGAAATTTTGGGAAAAAAAGAATACTAGAGTTGCTCACACAGGCTTAATGTGACCATCCTTTGCGCAGAAGTCCTACAGAGGGAAAAAAATATACTAGGGAAATTTTTGGTGCAACGAGAGGCTTTACTGGTCAATAAAAATGTTTTTTTTTTCTGGAAATTCCTTGAATTTTTTTACCATTTTCTAAATATGAAAAGGGACACAAACCCTTTTTCTGCTATTTTCAAGCATTTTCGGACGACAGTGACTTCGGTAGTACACTGCAACATTCCATAGTACTACTCAATACTTGTAAGTGCTTCGCAATGGGACCTCATTCTCGTGGTATTTACTGCTTGTCATAACACGTGTCGGATATTGTTTTGGTAGTTGAATAGATCAGTCATTACGCCGTGAAGTTGGCGTTGTCGTGACGTTGCTATTTTCGACGATTCACCGTTGTTGCGGGGTTTAGATGCGCGACCGTGTATTGTCACTGGTTCCCAGAGTGCTCCGATTCCCGTCGTCCTCACGACTTACGCCAATGCAGCGTCGAGGGGTTTAGGCTGTGCGTGATGGATTTGCAACGCGACAATAGGCGGAACTTGCTGAGGCCGAAGAGCGTCGGCGGCGGTGGCGACAGAAACAACAACGGTTTCGGGCAAGAGCGCGGGAGAGAAGACGAAGTCGAGCGATGGGTCCGACAGAGGATATTCAGGACGACGGGGGCACATCGTCAAGGACGTTGAGGAGGAGGGCGGCGGAGTTTTCTAGGGATCTCATTTGGCACCTAGAGAAGCTTCGAAATGAGGATATCAGGGCAGCAATTCTTGATATGGTCTTTAAAAACGAGATAGTGCGGATGCTGTTGCCGAATTACTACCCTTTGCCGGAGGATGCACGAGCTCAAAGAGACATCCTGTACAACATTCGGGAGGACCTGTGGCTATGAAAGTCCTCCACTGCAGCGGGATGTTAACGCGGAAGAGGGCGATACTGGAGGCGGTTGTTTCGGACATAGAGACCAACTCAACGTGCTTTCCTCGCATCCTTGGAACTCGTCGATAGAACATTGTGTCTGCAACGCGTAGGCTTTCGGACGCAACGACTGAAACCTCTACGCGTTTCAAAGTGCCCGGGCGGAAGAAACGAGAAGGGGGTATTCCGGAGGACGTACGGCAAGTCGTCATCGGGTGGTGGATGGAAGAAACTAGGGTCTCCCCGGATGGCAAACAAGTTCGGAAAAAAAGACTTGGGCGGAGATTATACGACAGGCATGTAGCTCATCTTCTTCTTGAAAGTCAGGCACACATTTCTTACCTTGCGACCAGGTCTTACCACGCAAATTTGTTCTCTTCCAATGCGTAATCTGGAAATTGGTAGTTTCAGGGTCCAAGTCATGATGATTGTGGTCACATCCATGTCATCATGCTTAATTGATGACAAACATGCTGTGCACGATTTTGAGGATGGAATGTTTATGAATTTGACTTACTTCCCAGAGTTGTCATGCACTACTAGACGTAGTGTGCTATACATGCATAAGGGCACGGGACTGTAGGTCACTGCGGTCCTACGTGGTGCACATGACTACTCGGGGACACACGACAAATGTAGGCAACTGCTCCACTTACGAGGTCATGTCTTTGTCTTCTTCTGCAGCACTGTGTGAGTCCTACTGCTTGTGTTATCATGTGTAATGTTGCTAATTAAAGGCGACGTGCAGTTCTGCTTTTCGCGGGCATGTAATACAAGTGCCCCGTCCTAAAGGTCTCTAAAAGGCAAGCGTTTATTTATATCAGTCCTACTGTATACTATGAGTAATGCAGCTTGAGATCTGTGCCGTTTTACTATGCAGAGTCCTCAGATGACAGCGTTACTAGGACTCCTGAAGCAGGTAGGGTTGTCCTGCCTCTTGTGGAACTACCTCGCAAGCTGATTGGAATACTGCAGGGAATTGTCCAGCACGTCTTCCACGGCGATGGTGTGTACTATGAGCGCACAGTGCGATCTACAATGTTGTGGTTGGAGGACATTTTCTGAAGCAATGTCCACTATCGAGTGCTCTCCTGCACTTCTCTTATACTTGTTGTTGGTGGGTGCACTATCTGTTCGGTGCTCTGATTACTATCGTGTCCCATTTAGCACCAGTACATTGGGCGCTCGCGCTTTCGAGTAGGACAAATGAGTCCAGTAGTAGTCCGCGTCCATCCTACTTAGTCCTACTTTGTGCATTTAGGACTACATTGTCCTATTTCAACTGTGTTACATGTACTACTAGGGTCCTTTCACGAGGAGTTAGTACTTCCTCGTAGTACTGCATAATATTGTCAGTACTTCACACGGATGCTGCAGGGACTTCTGGAGATGTTGCCGAGTCTGGTGGTTGACAACAAGTACTTATGTGAAGGTGGACCTTTACCAACGTTTCATAGAAAGAAATCTGCAATGTCCAATTATATTGCGCTCATTCATCAAGTTGCGCCCTTTCTTTATCATAAAGTGCAAGGAGCGAAATGTTTGTTGCTGTAGGTACCACATTCAGGTGCTGTTTCTCCTCGAGACTTTAAATGCTTTCCGGGATCCAAGAACTAGAGCGCACACATTATTCCACTGCATTTGCATATGCAGTGTCTGCGGATCCAACACGGAAGGAATCTGCCATGTTGGTTTAGGCCGATTCTCTGGTGTGACAACCATGTGGAGATCCATCATCTGCGAGAAAGCGGATGACGCCGAGTTCCACAAACTCAGGTAATGTGTATGATCGGACTACGCATCGGACATTATGATGCTGTCTAGGCCAAAACAGGGGCGTGAATCAAAAGTAGCCTTGCTTGCTTGCCCAACGAACTGAGGGATTCACTCTTCTAAAAGCACACCCTAGAATAGTACAATGCAGGTAGTCTTTGCAAAACAAGGAGTTATGACCACTGTCATTGGTTTAGGCGTACATCACTTGGTCCGCTACTACGACTAGTAGACGATGGCAAGTGGTCGGAGCTTAGGCGTTTAGGCGAGTGCGTGTTGTTTTTGGACATTGACGTTGTGCCTCTTGCGCAGTTGTTTGACAGGAACTTGTTCCGACTGTGGAGTGCAAACATTTGCCCTTCGCCCACATGAAATAGCGGAAGAACCTGGTCGGACCATCAAGTGGAAGAAGTTCCAGTATGAAACCGCAGAAGGGGAAGACTCAAGAAACGCATGGAAACGCATCACAGAGGTTACTTTAACTATTTCGTTTGCTGCTTTCATGGAGTTCTTCTGTTCTACGTTGCAATGCTTTATTCATCACAACTTCTGTGCCCGTTGGCAAAGCGAGCAGGCCAAGCTTGCTAAAGATTCTTTGCAGACAAATGCCGTACTGACGCACATAGATTTTGCAAAAAATTACACTTTCCAGGTACAGAACAAAATCCAATCCATGTATTACCACTCAACACAAATCACGATCATGGTCCAAGTTGTTTACCGTGTGCATGTGGGGAATGACAACGCCGATGCCGCACCGGAACTTCAAAGAGAGACTCACTACTGGATATCAGACGATAGGTCCTATGACACACTTTTTGTTCAACACTGTTTGATGTAGCATTGGCAGTGGTTGCAGTCCCATGGTTGCAGGCCGAACACTCACATTGTTTTCGGCGATGGATGCAGTGCACAATTCAAAAGTGCACGGTCTTTGTACTTCGTGGCGAGGTGCGTAACGTTCTGACACGGTCTTGAAACGTGGAGTTTTGCATGATTTAGTGCTCCCGAACTTGTAGCACGGAGATGTACCATGTCGACAGTACTCCGGGAGTGGTCAAACCTCACGCTCTCTGTACTAGCAATTCATGTATTGTGCTGCATTATTTTACTCACACTCTGAGATGTTTAGGTATCCCACTATCCCTCTTTGACCGGAGGATGCAAGATGCTGTGGAACTTCTTCGATTCAAGACATGGAAAGGGCGAGTGGGACGGCGCCGGTGCCATTGTCAAGAGGGCTTTGCGAGGCGAGCAACTCGTGAATCCCAACAGATCACTGCAAAACGCGCGCGACTGTGTCACGTTCCTGGATGCCACGATGGCTGGATAGGTCCCTATCCGTAGTAGACGAATAAGGTAACGGAACTACCCTATTTAGAGAACCAACCACTCGATGCACAATAGTGATTGACAAGATTGAGGAACTATTTTCATTTACGTCTCAGTAGCTTTCTTATGGTTCTTGGCACACAAAGTCCTATATGGTATAGGCCACAGAACATTTTTACAATTCAGGGTTGTCGTTGCACATTTACTATATAGGTCATTCCGTTACTTTCATCTTGTTGGTGTCGACGATGTGGACCGCTCTTCTTCACATGCATGTCGGAAGATTGCAGGATCTTCGAAATTGCACTCAGTTTTTGCCCCCGATGAGCGAGACCCCACTAAAATTCTTTTGCGAACTCTCTCTTGCATGTGTGGACCTTGCTTGGAAGAAGATTACAGCCAGTGTGAGCAAACGGCATATGTGGCGGCATGAAAGGTATACAAAGTCGAGCCACTTAGTGTGCATTACACGCAGGAAGTCCTTGAAGAGGAAACACGGGTTGATGAGGCCCAATGGGAATATGAGCGGGACGAAGACCGCATGGCAGACCTCGTTCAGCCCGGAGATAACTTCGTTGTACCCTCTGAAGCAAACAACGATGAAGGCGTCTCTTATTACATTTTGCAGTGCCAAAGGGCAAAACATTGTGTAGAGGAGGACTTCGAGTGCCCTTGGGGGGCAAAATTCAAAAGAGGCGACTACATCATCACTGGGACTTACTACCAGAAGTGGGGCAGGGCTACATTACACAACTACGTTTACTTGAAGGACTCCAGGCCCGCTCACATAGATGCTGACATAATACTAGCTTGTAAATTCCAAATGGCCCCGCGACAGTACCAAGTGTAAGGAGAGGATCCAGTGTACACTCTACCACCGGAAAGTGTAGATGTAATTGCATGTGCACTAGAGGAATACCATGACTGTCATTGACAAATTCATTATTTCAAAATGGACTGAATTATATTGCTAAACCATTTCAGGTAACGAGTGCAGCAGCCCCCAAATCTCTATCGTTTGGAAATATTCTATGACACTCCTTGGACCAAAATAAAATTCACTTGTCTCACTAAAAACATTTCATACAGGGCGTTTCCAAAATTCATAGAGTACACGTTGTTCAAATACAAAGGTGAAAGTCGTGCATCTGAAATTTTCAGTACTCTTAGCAAAGTACTGTGTATTACATAGAGTGTGCGCTATATTGTTTTCCACTCAGTACTGCGAGGACACATAGCATGACCAATCTAGTACTTCGAGGACACATAGCGTGACCAATGGAGTACTGCAAGGACACATAGTGCTATTGGGAGTACTGCGAGGACACTGTGACGTACATAGGTACATTTTCCTTTTTTATAGTTCAGGACCTTCACCATTCGGCTACTATTCTAGTCCTAACTAGACATTATTGTGCCACTAACTTTGTGATCCACTTTAGAATAGCATCCTTCCTCAGATGTTCCTACAGAGTGCAGTCGGTCCTTAGACTGGCAAAGCATGGTCACTTTCCTCTACACAATACACTATCACATGCACATTTAAAGGGCTTATGTTGGCTAGTACTTCCAAGCAACAATTTCTTCCCTAACGTCCTTCTGAAGTCCATGCCATAATCCCAAGTGAGCTCTTCGCCCTCCGTAATGTCTCGGTTTGCAAAAAAAGCAACCTGCAGAATTCAACGAGTGCGACCTGAAATCAGAACATCTACGAAAACGGAAGTGCCAGACGTTGGGATAAAAATGCAACCAACTCACATGGTACAACGTTGGGATAGCAGCGCCTACTCACACAGGCATCTCCATGACATTCAAATCGCCGCATCTGTAGCAACCAGAATAGTTAGTGCTTCAAGGAGTCCAAGCGCAAATTCATCTAAATAAATGCAATGAAAGTGAAACTCATGGACGACTCACATGTGATTCATCCATCGAGCTATGTTTGTGTGCTCAGATGCATCCATACATAACAATTCCTTGTCAGTTTTAGAGGACTCGGACTGCCAGTGGGCATCTAAGAGGATTGAATATTTCAATCCTCGGCCCCGGCAAAATAACTCTGTATTCGACACCACCTCACCGGCGTACTCAAAGAAGAAGGTGCCTTGCCGAAGTGGTTTAAGAATTTGGATGCCCCATCCTTTAGCATCACTCACCCAATACACCTGCATGGGATACACTTTCAGGAGATGCACTTCCTCTGAAAAGATAAAATAGCAAAGACTAACATGAAGTGGAGGAGGGGAAGATGTCGAGATTACCTGAAACCTTTTTGTCACTCCGCCCTGGACCACTCTGCTACCGCAATTTGGAGCGCATTGACATGTGTCCATACACTCTAGTATATATATCAACTCGACATGATCTGGGCAGGTTCCACTCCAATACCACTTGCATAGGTACTAGCCCCGGCAATGGACCAGGTGCGCATATCCTCTACCCTGCCGTTTCAGAAACTGCAATGCAATGCGTGCTGGAGTCGACACAGCAATGACATTTCTGGTTCCGCAAAAAAGGACAAAAGCCGGAAAGTTGGGGGAAGTTGGCTTAACTAACCTCTTCCACATGACGGGGTCGTAGCAAACCCTCCGCGGTATGTGCGCAGCTTCCTGAGACTACACCGCACTGGCATGACGTGTTGTCCCCTGTACAAGAACCACTACATGTGCACCAAGGTATGTGGACACACATTCCCGAAGTACTGCCCCAGGCGCCGACTTGTGTAATACAGGTTTTGGTATGTATTGATACAATGACAAGTCCCAATATGGGGCTTCACCTACGCCACCATGTCTAGTGCAATTAATAGGGACAGCCTCATTACCTTGAGAGCAGTCGTCTATCACGCATACCTGTGGATGTAATAGCATAAACAACAATCATGGCTTCACTATTGTCCTCTATGCAGATACTAGTTGAGGACAAGAGTTATGAATACATGTGCATCTCAAGGTTGCACCAACTGTATACTTCTAATATGTAAGGCAAAATCCTTCAAGCATGACCCCAAGCAACAAAGAGCCTGGCTATTGCACCGATATTTACATCAATGTCAGTGAAACTGAAACATATATGGCTTCTACAGTATGTGGCAAAAAGGACTACGATGCCAGTAAGGCCTACGGACGCGCAAAATGTATATGGAGTGCCCCTATAGCAAGCGGAATCTTCAACGGCCGCCTTTTTGAAGAGGGCGTCCGTGCTCCAAATCTCTTTGGAGGCATCACTCTTCAACTGCACACCCTTACTAGGGCCCCTGAAGCAAGCGATGGCATTAACGGCCGCACCACACAAAAGGGCGGCCGTGCTCCAAATCTCTTCGGGGCCGGCCTATAGAACAAGATAGAGGGAATTTACATCCTCCTCGTTACCTTGCTCTTACGCGGTGGTACAAAGCCATCGTTGCGCTCTTTCGCGGACTTAGGTCCTTGCTTAGATGACCGCAAGGACCTCTGTGCTCCAACCGGTGCAGCGTCTTGTGCCTTCGGTGAACAACCTTTACTAACCTTACTTGTCCCTTGCGGAGTGGATATCTTCTCGGGAGGTGACTGCACGTTGTCTTTGTCCTCAAGCGCGAGGTTGGAGCGGCCGTTGCTCTTGATATGGATTTCTTGTCTACATAGTGTGCACCAAGTATGGTTTTAGACATACAGTAGGCTTGCATAAGCATTTTCTGTTGATTCGGTTTAGGTGAGCAAAGGGGTGGAATGAGTCTTACCTGAGCCGGCACTTCGGCTTTTGTGCACCAGAGGGATCGCCAATTGGGGGGGGAGGACTAACGTCCGGCTGTTCTGCGTGCAATTGTTTCTTCGTTTCCTCTTCCTCCAAAAATTCCGTGTAAGGGTCAGACGCATGTGGGTGAACCTCAGTAGGCTCCACAAACGTGAGATACTATGTCTTTTGCGTGGTTGCATCCTCAGCTACGGAAGTCCCACATACCTTAAACAGCCAGTAGACATACAAGAACGAAAGCACATCAGCAATGTTTATTAGTCAGTGTCTGGGAGTGAATACTGCAAGAATGACTCTTGGCAAGGCATAGGCACCCACCTCCGCCCCATCCTCGACCAGGGCTGCATTAAGGACGGCGTGCTCCTCCGCCATGAGGACGGCCTTCTCCGCAGTGACCACGCCCTGCGGCGCCGTGACAAGGTTCTGAGGCGTTGCCATGCCGGCCTCCTGTGCCGCGATGACGGCCTATGGTTCAGCTAGGCCTGTCACTATAGCATACTTTTGGCCGGGCAGGTCTCTACCGGTGTCGCATGCGAACTCTTTGAAGCCGCACATTCAGAAACTGGCTCCACCACCTCTGGCAAACGCGGCACTTGGGCAGTCGTGGGAGCCTTAGACTTCGTGGACATTAGCGTCACTACAGGGGAATGTCCTAATAAGGGTGAAGTCAAACTCTGCGAAGCAAGCTGCCCCATAGGAAGCGTGGCCCCGTCTCCTCCCTCCGTGATGCACTTGGACACTGTACTTCCGGACGCGGAAGCTGTAGGCGCTCCTTGACCCAGTTTATGTGAACCTGGACCATGCGTACGACGTGATAACAATGACTATACTGCAGCTGTTGCTCGCACTTCCCAATTTCAAACCACCACGGGAGTGTATGCACACTCTAAAGCCTAAATCGGTTCTACGACATGGCTAGGCTTGAAAACTACAATGGACATCTTCCCATTTGTGCATCCCAACTACATTAGTTCATGGCAACAAGTGCCCTGAGTGCAATCCTAGACTTATGGAATCACAGTGAAAATGCAGAAGGAGGACACATGTGCACATGGGGACCACACGGTATAAATTACTCAAGCCGCCAGGTTTAGAAAGGGGCGACAATCACTTACGAGGCAAGTTGTCATTCTCGTCTATGACAAGAGGAGTGCAGAGAGTCTCCACAAAACCGTCGCCACCAGTGTTGCATTTACTAATATAATCCTAGAGGAGCCCGCTAAAGGGGAGGTTAGAAGTTGCAGAGAAATCGAACGCTTTCAGCCACATTGGATAAACACACCCGCAGTCCTCTGCTGCACAATCCGAGTTATCCCTGAACCACACCGCTGCACACCGTGGATGGTACAGGTGCTTGCAGTTGCAGACAATCGTGTGCTAGAAGGGAAACCGTTCCGTGCAAAGAGCGCATGTGGCCTTTCCGCTTATTAGGCCCCAGTCTGGTTGGTCATCATTTGGTGACATGGCGAGGGGGAGCGGGTTCGGATGCATGACAAAAAGCAGGTCTCCGCCTTGGAGTGTCTGTTGATCCATTTGCAAGGCCTCGAGGTACTGCCGTGCGCCTTCTAGACGAGTTGTAATCTGTCGCTCTTTCGCCAAGTACTTGCTCTTCTTCTCTTGCACAGTGCGCAGTTCTTGCAACGAAGTTTGCAGCCCGTCATGCATGGGTGTCTCGCCTACAACCTGCAGCTCCAAGTCTTTGTACTCGTTGTCCTAAGGCACTTGGTATTGTGCGCCGTACTTGGCGAATTGCTTGATTATAATGTCCACCATTCCAAACTGGAAAGTGCAGTCACGTTGGCAATCTTGAGACTGCTGGTGGACAAGTTCCAAGTTCAGCCGAAAGATGCCGCATTTGTCTTCTATGGTTGCCACTGCTGCTTCTATGTCAACATTCCTACAGCACAAGCAACCGCAATGAGGGTGAGAACCTGCAAACTATATAGTTTACCTGCAGTGAACGGTGCAGTCAAAAGTTGAACTAAAATCCTAGTGACCCTAAAACCAATTTAGGGAAGGTAAGGAATTCGAGCTGAAAAAACAAACGTACTTGGTCGCCAACATGTCAAAGTCGAGCACAGACATGAGAGCGCCGATAGGAGCGGGCTTTCCGTCTTCACTGGGTTGGAGGACCTCAAGAGGGCGCTTGAAAGCACCCGGCAAACTACCATTCCACCCTAGCCTGTTGCTATCCTTCAAAAACTCCTGAAGCTCTTTCTGAATGTCCATGTTTGTGTCCGACACAGCCTGCAGTCGCCTCAGCCATGTGCGTACTCTGATAGCGTAGTTTGCGTGTTGAAGCTGATTCGTCTCCGCCGCAAATTCAGCCCAATCGATATCCTCCCCCCGAACTTTCTGGAAAACCCAGCCAATTGCGAACTCCTTTGCAATGTAGTTCGGTGCGCTGTCCTTCTGGTAGCACCTGCTGTACATGCGAGACACTTCCCTTCGATCTTCAACGAAGAGCTTGTCTCTCAAGCTGTACATGTTCCGTCCGCAGTTGGGCCCGAAGATGTCCTCAACCTCTTTGATCGGGATGTGTTTACCAATCTTGTGTGGATTTCGTCCGACCGTACTGAGTCCGAACTCGCGGCTGAAGTCTTCCTTGCCCATGTGCGCCGGAGGCATCTTAGAGGCAGTTTTCAAGTCATCCAGCGTCCTCCTGCACTCCGAGTCTGCGTATGTTCCCTTCTTTTTAGGCAGTAGCTTTCTCGCCTTCTTCCCTTTCTGTAGACCAATGCAAGGAAGATGTCACGCCATTTTTTAAACACCTAAACCGCGCTCAAGGAGAATAGCGATCCTAAGCCTAATGAGGAATGCAACAATACTCGGCGCACTTAGTGATGACATACCTTTAGGGCTGATGGCGGTGGTGTTAACTCACTGTCGTCGTCCTCTTCCGTTTCATATTTTGAGTTAGGGGAGTTGGCTTTCTTTGGTGTCTTCCCCTTCAACGGCCTGCACCGCCCAGACATTGGAGATTCTTAAGCAGCCTTCTTCCCCTTAATGTGAATTTGACGCTTGTCATGTATGCGTGGACTGCTCCGTGCCTCACTTACTGCCTTCCTCTTCCTTGGCGTCGTTATGTTCGGTTGCACTGTAGGGGCTGCGGTTTCCTTGAAGTCGTCTTTCTGTACGCCGTCAACTTCTTTGCCCGTAGAAGCTGACCTCATGCTCCTTGTGTCATGTAGGGCTTGTGCGCCAAAGCAATCCTCATCAAATCCATCTAAGTCCTCTTTCAATAAACTTGTTGAGCCACGTTCCGTCGGCACAATTGCTGCAGTATGCGCGGCTGTAGAGTGTGTCACCGAGTCGGGTGCCCTCTTCGCGCTCTTCTTACCCTTGGTTTGAAGCTTCTTGGTGTGAGTGATAGGAGTGACGTCCTCATCGCCATCAAAAATGTCAAACCGCTCTACAGGCCGCTGACTTTCTTTCGATGGCCTCCCTTGCTTGATAGGCGCAATTTCATTGCGGACGGCCTTCCGCTTTGTAGCTTTCGCGGACTCCATATCTTACTTCACTGGGTAGGCACAATTCTAAGGTACACGATGAGAGAGTACGCTGCGGAGAGGAACACGATGAGAAGGAAGGCACTAGCGACAAAGCGCTTACATACAAGTGTCGGCTGAGCCTAAACCCTCAATTCTAAGGCGCGTACTTGAAACCGAGTACTTGAACCCGTTGAAAATCGTAGCCCTAGACCATTATCAGAGCAGTACTACACCGATATCAGAGCAATACTACACTGCTATGTGTACTACGCGTACTCAAGAGTGTTGGAAAGGACTTCCAGATTCACTACACAGTACTACCGTGCAAGCGAGTAGCACCGCCTCGGGTAGTGCTTTAAGTACTTAGGTCTGTGCAAGTTCATGAGCGTTGTGTGGGCCACTTCCGACAGTGGAAGTCCTTGAGTACTACCTGTCCTTGCGCAATGCAAATCCGCAACCATAGTGACGTTGCCTCCTAAAGCGCGTAGTGCCTGCAATCGACAACAGTACTACATGATGACATGAGCACTCCAAGTACTTGGGAAGACTCCGTACACATACACATGAAGTTAAACCCTGATTCAACTATGGGCACAGAACACGCGATAACTTCAAGGAGAACAGACTCTGCTCCCTTTCCCGTATTGTCAACTGCTTTTTTGGTTTAGGTAGAGAAGGTGTAGTACTGCAGGTGCTTCTACGCATGATGTAGAGTCCGCCTAAGCATCGTGACTACGCAATATTGTCAGCCCAGGGTGCGTTATGCTTGCTAGTTCAGCCTCTCTACGTTCTGTACATGAGGAAGTGAAGTTCTAAGAGAGTATGAAGTGCACGCAAGCACTGCTAAACCTACAGCACTTTACGGGTTCTTACAATGCTCACACTATGTAAGATGGATGTAGAAGGGGAGACATGGTGTCATTATCCCTTACAAAGAGAATTGCACAAACCCTAAACCAATGCAGATCTACTGAATCCAACAAAACAAATCACAAAGCAAGTTTCCTGGTCCTACTTGAATTCCATGGCATTGAATACTGCCAACAAAGAATAAACCAAAACAAAGAGAAGTAGCACAAAGGCAAATTCTCTTTACTAATTTTCTTTGAACATATTAGTAAAGGCGATTTTCCTTCCTTTTTAACAGTACAACCAAAGAAAATTTTGATCGCTTTGGCATGGGCAGTTCATCCACCGAAGGGGCTAAGTCGCGCTCATCGCATTTCCCTTCTGATTCACAAGCTGCATTTTTATATCTTCCTAAAATGGCCGTAGTCTCTTTGTCCAATTCTTCTATCTTAGCCCTCAAGCTAACTCTCGGCGGAACTTTTTTTAGCACCGCTAGAGATTCCGCTATACTTGGGCTACCATATGCAGAACTTGCTGCTCTCGAAGCCACGCCTGGTGGCTTGTAAATACCACCGGACGAATCACTGTGGCCACGGACGGGGTCATTCCGCGCTTGCTTGTGGCTCACGGATCTTGAGCATGGTGAGGGACCGGACGTCGCGCGTGGCAGAGACGGCAACTGTGAGTTCTCTGAGTCTGAGCTAATCGGCCTGTTGCGTTTCTTCCTGAAGAGCGAAGCAGCTCAGAGTCTGGCTTGCTTTGTCATTTCTCCAAAGCTAGCCCGATCGCCGTTAGAAATAAGTTCAAAGTGCCCAACCCAACATCGATAATTGGGGGGTCACCTAAACCCTACACCAATCGCGCGTGACAAGGTTCTGGATTTTTTTTTCCTTCCCCTATCCTTAGCTAATCAATCCTATGAACCCTAACCCTGTCTAGAGCCGATTGCAGCTACTAACGAGTAATGCAAATCACATTCCTTGATACTTACCCTAAACCCCGAATACGCATGAAGGTTTAGTAGCTTACCTCACCAATTTTGGCCGACCACGCAATTTCCCACCCTAACCCGAAAACACCGTGAAGCCTCCCCTTTCACCACTCCGTAGCCCCCCGCTACAGTTAATTTTGCAGACACCCTTCCTCACCAAAATCGTCTACCGCACCTCACCGTTGCATCCTCACGCTCCATCAACGAATTGCGTGGTCAACAAACACAGATTCCACACACATTCAACTAGCACAGCCGTCGATGCAAAACTTCAAAGCGCTGCAGACTTCCCCGCGACGCTCCCCTCATGGAAAAAAGTTCATCCACACCACAACGAGCCACAACTTCGTCGTAGGATGAAATCCGTGCGATTTTAGGTGGGACGATTAATGCGCTTACACTTGTACCCGCCACCTGTCAAAATCGTAGCCAGAATCCAGTACAAAACCGACGGTTTAGATTGCCCCCGCAGCTGGTCGTCGTAGTCCTTGTAGTATCGATAGTACTACCAGTCCTATGGCCCGAAAACGCAGTTTTGGTCCGAAAACGTTAAGTGTTTCTTGCAACTACCCATTAGTGTATTTCAATTCCAACTCAAAGCTATTAACAATTTAGATTTACCTTGAACCTCATTCAACTTAACAATTTTTTTATGACTGAAAACAAAGTGTTTTGTTTTTTTGAAAGTTCGTAGAATCCCAACTAAAATTTTTATCATATAAAATTAGAAATTTATTTTATCAGTAGAGCAAAAATTGAATGATATGAATGTTCAAAGCTATAAAATGTAGTTGAGCGAGGTGTAAAATAACTTGTTTCTTACTTTCTTAAACGTTTCATACAAGTATCTTGCAATCTAGAAGGTCAAAGTTTGTAAATTTTCTTCCACAAATTTTTATATTTGTCTAGTACTATATTCTACAATTATGTATACAAAATAAAATAAAATAAATTGCTTTGTGCTATAAAAATGACAGTTTTGTTGACAAAAATATTTTCAAGTAGTATTTTAATAAAAGAAAAATAGATGTGCACCCTAATATATGTCGTTATATATTTTTCTAAACCTTCTTGAATTACTTATCAATTTTCAGAAATTTGAGGCAGAAGCTCCTATTTATGACCATTGATCTTCCAGAATCTATCTGTTTTCAATTTATGAAGAGATGTGCAGACATCAAAGACGATGAGTGGCTATTGTAATAAAAATAACAGTTTTTCTCAATTCATTCAATTGTTGAAGTGGTCCACTTGAAGATCACTCCATCTCCATTCTCCAACTAAATGTAGGGTTGCTTAGAAGGAGAAGGTCACTTACAAAGCATACTAATTTAGATGCAAATCAACGGCAATGGTGGACGTACTTCAAGTAATGCAAGGGATTTTTTCAAGTGCTTGTGTGAGGTAGTAAAGTCTCCGTGTCTTTTGTTTGACCTTTTCCCCCCCCCCAAGACCATTGATACATGTATCCCTCAAGTATGGTTTTTATGTTTTGTTTGTTTAATATGTTGAGTCTATACCTAAATCCCTTGAGTTCTAAGCTAGTTTTATCGACTTAGGTGCTTTACAAGAAAGAGCTCTTTGTAAGGAGGGATGCAAGGACTTTGGTTTGGGGCATTTGTAGGTATGGTGTGGAACTTATTGAATTATGAAATTTTGAAAAATTAAAAACATTATTTTTATTATCTTTGATTTTGGGAAAAGAACTTTCACATTAAATATCCAAAATGCAAAAAATGAAGCCCTTGTCCTGCTTCGTGCATCAAGCTTTGTATTTTTGCTAGTACCTTGGCATTTCAACCTACAATATGAATGTAACAAATCCTTTAATATTAATAAGTTCAAATTAAATTATCTTTTCTTTTGGAAAAACATAATGGTCACATGGCATGTCTGAGCAACATGAAATAAAATCATTGCACTTCTTGCTCCATAAAGCTTACTATTTGTACCAAGAAAGCAACTTCTTACGGACATATGTCGAAATAATTTGATTTTGAAGTTTTGCAAAAGTAAAAAGTAAAAGAGTTATTTTTTATTTTATTTTGTAAGTAAAAACAATAAAAAGCACACTACTTTGTACTTGAACTCAGATTCTTTTTTATGGTTTTCTTCCTTGTGTGTTCCGTGTTTTGAGATCTATAAAACCATTAGGAGGCCAACAAAGTTTGTGATATCCTTAAAAAATTATTTGCAAAGAAGGTTGCATAGACTTGGTTTGGGAATGTTCAGACCGATGGTGTGAAAGGTATTTAATACAATAGTTTTTATGAATTCAAATAATGAATCAACTTATTTTTTGTTTTGGAAAAATCAAAACTTCTTTATCACTTGTTCAAATGGAAATACGCCATAAAATGAAGCCCATCTCCTCCTTTGTGCACCTCCTTTTTTTTCATGCCGATTACGTGGCATTGTGACTGATGGTGTGCAAGTTATGACTGATTTATTTAAATTAGAAAAGTGAATTAAATAATCTTTTTTTCCACAGTTAGTTGAAAGTTAAAAATAAAATAAAATGAAATATTTTTTTAATTTTTAGTTTACTTTTTGAAAATGATTGGCAGAAGTAAAAGCTACCTTCGGATATATAAGTGGATTGAGTTGATAACAAATTTCATTCAGATTATATATATTTCTAGCAACTTGTGAAGTGGAGGACTTTACTTGTGTGTTGTGTAGTGCACGTCCATTTAGACATAAAAGAGCCTTGTCTACCCATCAAAAAACTTGTATAGGAAACAAAAGGCTATGTCAAGATCGAAGCCATGTATTTGGATCTACATCACTAGAAGAAACCCGTGTTTTTTTTTATGTCTAAAAACTGGACGTCAAAAAAACACGGGTTTCTTCTAGTGCATCATGATCAACAAATATTCCAGAAGCAAGTGAGTCATATCAAGCAATGGGAAGTCCAAGACCCCAAGGGCCTCTAGAAGGTCCTCCACAAATTGAACCTTTCTTCCTCAATTTGGAAGAGTCAATAGATGATGTTTTAGATTTTGAAATAAAGGAATTTGTTCAAAATAAATTGTCAAGATATTTATATGATTCAACCTTTAGCCTCGTTCAATTGGGTTAGAACAAATAAAAGAGGAGAAGATTTAAATAATAGTGTTATAAACAAGTTATTTACAGAGGTGTTGTTTCATCTGAGTTTCAAATTGAAAGACCTTACAATAAAATAAGCATGTGACATAGAAAAATACGAGAGAGCACTTTACAATGAAGTAGATGGATGGAAGACCAAGAACTTTAATGGCAATATTTTGCGCTATCGTGATCCTCTGATTGCATTGGAGTTAATAATCACTTCATCAATGCTAGCTGAAAACTTCATGATTGTACTAGCATTTGAAGTTTTTGGTGCAGGACCAAGAGAATATTCAACACCTGCAACAACAAATTGGTGGCATTCAATGCAGGTAAATAATCTTAGAAGTTGCCAAGGATTGAGAGTACAAAGTTTATGTTGTTTATGAAATGAAATGAAATTTAAATGTTCAAAAGCATTCTATAATTGTAAATTAGGTTTTGCTCTTTTACAAAACTCAGGAAACAATAGTATAGGGGTTTTTTACTTTAAGGAAAGAAGTCCATATTTCTAATATGGAGACTTTTTGCAGATTTTGAGACAAAATGCTAGTTCTTGAAAAATTCATCTAAAAAAATAGTAATTGAAATCAAAAATAAATAATGCTAAAACAATGATTCTATAATAAAATTCTAAAAATGAGTGTTGTTACCTATTTATAAAAAAATATTAGTAAAGAAATAAAGTGGTTTATCCTTGAGTCGAGGATAAAAATGAGACTGCAAAAAGTTTCAATATTACAAGTATGACCTTAAAGGTTTAATCAATCTAATATTTTGTGACTAAAGTCACTTTCAAATAGATTTGTATTTAAAAGTTTGAAATAATATTACAACACTCTTATTCCCAAGTATGTGAAATTTGATTTGTCAGTCCATTACCAATATATGTGACACAATGTATGAAGTCCAGTCCTATATAGTGTTCTAAAAGGGAGGTCAAATAATTTTGGTCAAATAAATCAAGTTTGGTCAAATGATTCGTATGCAATGCATGCTTCTATGACCTAATCATAACAAAATAATATTTATAAAATATTAGACATAATTCATTAATTATTCTTTTTTATGTTTAGGTCAAATTGTTCAATCAATTTGTAGCTATCATGTTCATGCAAGAATGTCTAGCGGTTTCGTATTCTACGTCAAATTTTTCCAGTTATGCAAGGTATGATGAGTTTAGAATTATACCAATGGTCAATTTTTTTTTCTCTTTTTCTTTTTTCCCACTTTTTCTTGTGGTCAGATTTTCAGGTCAAATGATCCAAACCAACATTGGTTAATTTCCTAAAAACATACGAATTGTCTAAACATGAAAATCCCAAGATTATCTACTGAAATTTATGAATTACTAGAAAAAAATCAAAAATCCCATAACTTTTGACCATAATTGTGCCTAAAACTGTGGGACCAAAATAATAATAAAGTAATAATAATAATAATAATAATAATAATAATAATAATAATAATAATAATAATAATAAAAATAATAACAAAACAAAAACAAAGACTATGGGTCCTATAGCCACTCACTGGCCCCCTTATCGGCGCACAAATTTGTATACACAACGGTCTTGGATCTAAAATTGTAGAAAGCAACCCTCCAAAGCCACGTAAATAGATCCTATAGTCATGTGCCAAATTCTATGATTGTGGGGTCAAATCCCTAATTCGGTTAGAGAAACTGCTACGTGCTACGAGTTGTGAGCTGCGTCAAATTCTTACGAGATTTTGAATTTTGAATCTCAATTTCTCATTATTGCACTCCAATCAGGTTTTGATTGAGTGACGACAACTTGGGGCACTCAATCTTGAACGGAATTCAGTATTCGTGAATCAAAGTATTTGAACACTCTTGGTTGCGCTGAATTTCCAAACCCAAGTTAACGATGCTCAATCCAACAAAATGATCTTTGATTAATTGCAACATTGTTTCCTTGATTTCACCAACCCCCGTCACTCACCAGTAATCTCAATCTATGATGCAGCAATAAGAACGCCCAATTTCCTTGAGTTTTGCAAAGAATTTTGTTTTTAAAGTTGGTATTGAAGAGTGTCGCGCCACAATCAGTGCGGCAAATTTGGCCAAATTCCAAGTTCCTTCCAAATTTTGCAAGTCAATTGAGTTTGATGATCAATGTTTATTTGTGAGTCTCAATTCTCCATCAATAGCCTCAGATTTAACCTCAGCACTTCAAGTCCAGTCCACAAAGAAGCGTCAAATCCCTAATTTTATTGCATTACGGAGCTTCCTGTGACGAATTTTCTCTGAGAATCTCCAATTTTTGATCTTCTCCTTCTTCGTCGCTTTGTGAAATAATATGCAATCCTTACGTACTTTATAGCACTATTTTGTTTGCTTACTTTGACAAGTCCAATCCAACTTGAACATCAACAATCCCAAAGTCTTTCTCACATAGCATTCAAATCTAGACACCCAATCTTCACTTCTCCGTGCTCAATTCTCAGACCAATCTCGATCTTAGCCCAACACTCAATTTTCACAAATACCAATACTACACTCACAATTTCCGGAGTGCACAATTGACAAATTGCAACTTCTCACTTTCTTCTCAAAAATGAATGATTACACAACAACCCTAATTTACAAACACATACAATAATTGCACAAAAAATGAAATACATATATTATTATAAATATGGGACTTCCTAATGCCATGTTTTTAATTTCTTAAAGTCTATTTATAACCCTAAAAATGAGGAGTCACCTCTTATGGAAAAAAAGTATGTCCAAAATTGCATTCAAGAAATTATGTATATGAAATCGTCTTTAACAATTTTGGAATACAATGAAATTTATTCAATGTATTTCAATTTGAACTTGTAAATGATGTGTTTTTATTGTTTCGGTGGGGTAACATTGATTGATTCGTTTGGCTATGAACAACGAGTTTTTCCAAGACTATATGCTTAGGTGTGTGACTATGAGGAATCATGCAAGGTAGGTAATTTTGAACAATTTCGAAGTATGTGTTAGATTTTTGAGTAGGTAGATATTTGTGTTATTACATCGATCTTAAGTAAATTGTGTTGATAATTGTATGCTGAACTTCAAATTGTGAATGCATGAGTAGGTGACTTGTACGTACAACACAAACAAACGTCAACATCCATGTAGCATGTGCATGTGTTCAGCAAATGTATTAGTGTATGTTGGAGAACCAAATATTATTTATCGCACCGAGTCTTCAATGAAAGAAATTTATGAAATAATGATGGGAAGAAGCTTAAGAAGCTTGAGATCAAAATTTCTAAAGAAAATTCTCTTCATCCAGTGAAGGTGAGTCTATATATTTGATTCCATTGTTGGTATAACACATGATAGATCTATAGGAAAATTGTTTGGTTTTTTTAACTAAGAAGAAATATATGAAGTTTTCATTCATAGATTGTCTCCGTTTATTAAAAGTTGTAAGAATGCTCAACTCTTGTTTTTTGTAGTTTTCTATAATTGCACTTTTCTCATGCATGTGAAGTTGTGAACATCCATTGGTTTCATTCATGTTTTCATAGTATTTCTTCAATTTGTTTATCATTTTTTACGGACTACTATGTATGTATTTAATTACTTTGTCTTGAATCTTTCATTGAAAGACGCATAAAATACACTATTGAAAAAAAATGAATGAGGTCAATCCATGTTAGTAACCCCATAGTGTACATTATGGAGGTTTGCGAGAGGAAATATAGAATTTGGCAATCTTTATCTTGCAATAAATGGGGATATGTTGCTCAAGAGGACTTAGGTGTTTTCAAGACACTTATGAACATTGTGCAAGACGTGTCGAAAGAAATTGACTTGAATTCTATTCCGGAATTGTATAGGAGGCTTGCAACGATTAAGGATTCAACTCGTTTTTTTGAATTTCGAGTACTTGGAAGTGACAAAGGTGGCTCTTTTACATCAAATGCAAACTTCGTCGCGTATGAGCACCGTTCAGTTATGCAGGTTAATTGAAATTGAGCTTGTATATCATTTGAATTTTTAATTACTCTATTTGTTGATTTGATCAATTGAAAGATTCATTGAAATTGCATTGCATATTTTGTGGCATAAGAAAATGAACATGGTTATACAATTAATGTATTCACAAAATTGTCCTTTATTTTTATTAACATTTAAAAATCAATGAATTTTATGAACTTATAAATGAATATTAATTTTTTAGGTAATTGTATTCTGTATATTGGGGTTGCTGCCCAATTTCTTTATCGAAGTTGTTGTAAATTTTTTTAAGTGGTATGAATTACCTTGCCGCATAAAAGAGTATGATGAAGAGAAGTTGGCAACCATGGATGAGTACATGTAGAGGTATGTATCACTGCATTTGTATTTAAAATATGTTGTCTTTTGGAATAATGAACATAGAGTACTGAAGTTCTTTTTACATTTTCAACAAATTGTGTGTATGTTTTAGGATTGTGGATTCATTTAGAATCCATTTAACAAGATGGCAGAAATCAAGCTTTAACTTGATAAAGGTATACAATATGAAGCATTACACAAATTCAAGACGTCGATCAGGAGTCCCAATTGAATATAATTCTAACATGTACAAGCATTTGCATATATCAATGATTAAAACCAGATATTGAGTGAGCAATAAAATGAACTTCCTTGATCAAGTTGTAAAGTACAATCGGAGGCTTAAAGCACTACAAGAGAAAGCATCAGAGAATGATGTATATTCTTGTTGCATGATGTATATTCTTGTTGGAAGAAATGCAACATTAGAAAAAGTAAGCATTTCCAATTATTTCTAGAAGTACTTTTTTTTTTTTTTATTTGATATTTATGAAATGAACATGTGCTACATGTTGTGTATTTCATAACTTAGAGCCATAATTTTGTATGTACTGATATATTTATTTTTCATAATGACAGACATTGGAGACATGAAATCATATGTTGGCAATTTTTCAAGTGAACTTGAATATGAGAAACCTACATGTTTATATTGGAGACATAAGTTTGACATCAAGTTGTAATGTTGGAGGTGCTCCATCAAAGAAGAAACAAATAATTCTCAAAGTCTTACAAGCAGATATTGTCACTAATTTGACAACATGTTTGAATGCATATGTGACTCAAAATCACTTAACGGGTGGTGAGGTAAGTAATTTAGTAAGCTTTAGAGCACATCATTTAAGAAAAATTCAAACAAGTTCCTATTAATTATTTCTGTAAGTATGAATTAAATATGAATTTAAATATCCAATTTATCTTTTAATGAATGCAAATACTACAAGTCTATAGGTTAGTGGCATTTTGTCCTAATCAAGACTTGAGGAGTGAGAAGGCTCCAATGTTTGCTCATTCTACATCAAATTTCCATGGAAAAGAGTAATTCAACAATATTTCACTGGAGATGGAGGGAAATGATGAACTGGAGAGAACATCTTATAGACAACTTTGATTACTATCCAAATCCAATATGCAAAAAGATGGGGTTGGAAATGTCTCTAAAGACTTGTGTCTGGTACAAATGTATGAAGAAGTTGAATTTGACAAAAGAATTTAATGGCCAGTGCTGAAATAATGTAAAGGCAACCATCTATCATATAAAGTCATAGATGTTAACAAAATTCTAAAGGCTATTCATGTTGTGCTAGATTTTGAGAACAATAGCCATTATTTTTTAAATCATTATAAATTTTAAGAAAATTGTATTGTAGTAAAATTTGTTAAAGTTTTGTGGCTATTTTTAAAAAAGATATTTTTATTGAATTGTGCATAGTTTTGAAAATTGTAGTTTTTATTTTGAGAGGCTTTGTATATTTAAACATTTGAAAATATAACAAAAATTGTTATGTTGTTGTAGGTGCACATGCTTTTGGAAATTGTAATACCATTGAAGAATGTAGAAAGAAGGCTTGTAAAAGAATGCATGCAGTTGCCGACATTGTTGACAAATAAGAATTCAAAAAGTGTACAAATAGTGAAATTCTTAGGTAAAATAGACAAACAAGCTTTATATGTAATGTAGTAGTTGTGAACATATGAATAGTGCATAGAAACTTATCATATGCATACCTTTGCTATGTATCCAAAAATTTCATATATATTTTGTGGGATTTCAATATATGTACACAACATATTGAACTACTTATACAATAATTTGGTTCTGAAATTCAAAATATACATTTCCAATTGCAGTAATTCATTGAATGACTAGAATTTTAATTTGGAAAAAACAAAATTTTAAAAGTAGTTCATGACCTCTATTTTGTTGATTGAAGATGAATGGGGAGCATTTAGATATTCCAAGACAAAGTAGAGTTAGATAAAGGTGCATGCCAAGTATTTTAATTTGTAAGGACATTTAGGAATAAAATCGTTGCTTCTACAATATTCATATAAGGTAGAATGCTCTAAAAGTGCCCATTTCCTTTAAAATTGCTTCTATTTTAAGGTGGAAAATGGAGATAGAGTGATCCTTAAATGGACCACTTTAGCAATTGAATGCATTGAAGAAAAATTATTTTTCTATTGCAAGAGCTACTCATTGTCTTTGATTTCCGCACATCTCTTTACAAGTTGCAAGTGGACGGATTTTGAAAAACCTATGTTCACATATAGGTGTGTATTGCCCAAATCTTTGAAAATTTATAAGTAATTCAAAAATGCTTCAAAAAATACAAAACCACTTGGTGTAGTTTCCACATCTACTTTTCTTTCTTTGAAAAATGATCTAAAAATATTTATGTCCATGGAAGCTTGAAAAAAAGGCAAAGCAGACCTTATATGGTCGTTTTAAAAGCAAATTACCTTAGTACAACTTCAATATCTATGCAATATTGCTTGAATACAATGAAATTCAATATTGTATTTTGTTCTTCTGTAGTATTCATTAAGGACTTTTGTCAGTGCACCGTACTATTGCAATACTATTACAGTACATCACAATGAATCAATATTGCAACAATTTTAAGTTCTGCAGTACTGCAACCAATATAAATTTTGCAATATTATAACTGCTTAATTTCATTACTAATATAGTATTGTTCCTATGGGGGTATATATAAAAGTGCCCCTTATGGCTTCAATATTGTTGCAATATTGTTTCAATGGGTTAACAATATAGTATTGAAAATATATTGTTGCATTACTGCAAGTACTAATAGAACAATATACTTTGAATGAAATACTGTATTTTTATTAAAAGTATATTGTTTCAAGGATTGTAACAATACACTTTCAACACTGTACTGCTAACCCATTGAAACAGTGCTACAACAATGGGTGGCTTTTCCCCGATGTACTTGCCCCTAGTACATCGGGAAAAAGGCCCCCATTGCTGCATTACTGTTTCAATGGGTTAACAATATAGTATTGAAAGTGTATTGTTGCAGTATTGAAATAATATACTTTTAATAAAAATGCAAGGTTCCCATTGCTTCAATATTGTTGCACTATTATTTACAGTAATGCAACAATATACTTTCAATACTATATTGTTAACCCATTGAAACAATACTGCAACAATATTGAAGCAATGAGGGGTACTTTCCCGATGTAGTAATTACAGATTTTTCATTCATCAATCACATATTTCATCCATTTATAAACGGGCCCGTATATAACGGCGTTTCCGTCCGGCAATCTCCTTGTTGTCGGGAATTCTGAAAAAAACAGGCTGACGAGGAGGGCGTCAGTCACTTTGAATTTGTGCTTAGATCTATCAAGGACAATGCTTGGCGACTTGAACTGGAAAATTCGACGTCTGTGCCATGCTCTGGTGTTCCTGTGTGTGTTCCATACTGCTTGGATCATGAGGAATTAGGTTTGAAGTCCTTCTGAATTAGGAAGTAGGCTCCTCTCGATCGGATCCCGGTGTTGCATGTGATTACGGCTGTAGATCGAAGGAGACACGGGCTAAAGGTTATGCCTTCGGGGACTTGCAATGCCCGACAGTAAGCACGCATCAAAACCTGTTCCTGAGAATGACAAACTAAGTCCACTGACCAAGAAACGTACGATCTCCAAACGTACGCAAGGATCGAGTACGTATGCTCCACGTTTTCAAGCAACGCGATTCAAAATCGTCAGTGCGAAGGTACTGGCCAAACCTCAAGCTAGCTCTGATACAGGCATGCATGCATAGAGTGAGTCGAGCATCCAGCTGCTCGTGCACACTCGGGAGTGACAGTCATGGTGCCCCCGCGTAAGTGACGCACAGATTTGTCCATGTAACTCCGCATGGCGGAAAATACCAAAACGACAAACACCTGCGATGCCGGTGGATTCTCTTCTCGCGTCACTCCAGGCGCAGGGGAACGAAAGGGATGGAAAAGGAAGCTAATGTAAACGATCAGTGTATTAACTTAGTTACTTGGTGCTGGGCCATCAAATGCAGTGCCCTCAGATTGCGCCTCGTGTCCTTCGGATGAATTTCGTTGATGGAGCCGGATCCTAGCCAGCCAAAGCCTCACAAGCGTGGTGCTATTCAGTTATAGCCCTGTTCCTTCGAGCTGTGTTTTCTTGGCACCATCTTCGCTTGCAGCTTCTCTCTGCTGCTCCAGTCTCTTCCCAAGCTCCGATCCCTGCTTCACTTCCTTTGTACTGTCGTTGCATTCTCCAGAACAATCACCTCAGATATTCTGTCGCTTATCTTGCAATTTTTGTCGGTTCTTTCCTTCTTGTATGGATGCGCAACGGTTGTGTTTGTACGTTCGGGAGATCGAACTGCTCGGCCTTCGGTTTAGCCAACTATGGCTCAACGCTTAGGAACTGGTGCGTCTCCTCCTCTTCTGCTGTAATGTTTTCCTGTTTTAAGAAGCTCTGTGGTCTTGTTACTCTTCTCTCTAAGAAAATTGTTTGAGTTGCTTTGGTTTTTAACTGCGCTCGAATCTGTGTTTTCCATTATTGATTTGATCGCGTCCTCTGAATTTTTGTGTGTTATTGATACATATTTGTAGTTCGTTTTGACGAACAAGCTCATTGGTGGAAGTAATGGCACACGAGTATGAAATTACTATGAATGTGAACGTCGGAGCTATTGTACAAGTTTGACATGACTCCTTGTGTGAGTCTTCGAATTCGTTTTTTCACGGAACAATACATGCACTGAAGAGTTTTGCTTCATCGCTCTATTAGTTGGCCTGTCGTCATTTTCAATCTGCGCTGCGACTCGCATATTTCATCTTCATTGTGTAGTTTCCAGTTCGTGAGCCACTTCGGTTCAAGTAGTCCTCAATGTGGAAGGACATCGGAAGACTCAGCTCGTCCGTTTTGACTTCGAGAAGAAGTTAATGTTGCGAATTTTTGATTGACAGAGTATTCATCGACGGATGCGGGAGTGTTGATCTCGGTGGTTACGCCCGCAGGGTTGTTAGCGGAATCGAATTTGGATAAGTGGAGGAAATTTTGATGGCGGGAGGAGCCGTGCCCCCTCCTCCAACTGCGGGCATGCCCGGATCCTTGCAACCGAAGCCCGAAGACTTAAATCACCCTTGCCAAGAGCAACTTCCGGAGTTGAAGTATTGTATCAATGACAATCCACCTTGGCGTAAGTCCTGACATTCTCTTCTTCCTTTTGTGTGTGATGCTCTGATGATGCTCGAAAGTTAGATTACTGGCCCGGAACGAGTGTTGTCTTAAAAGTTGGACTAATACATTTAGGATTTTGCAAGTCCATGGATTCCCTTTGGAATGAGAAGCGCCTAGGTGGTGGTTGTCGTCCCATTACATAGGCAATTCATACTTTACGTATTGTTCACCGAAGCGACCATACTTCATCAAAGTCCTACTTGGAAATAGATAGCTGAAGGTTAAGGACATCTTTCTAAGGTTTTATCTGAGACTGTTACACTCAGCTGTACATGAGCATTCGAGGCTCTAATTACTACCTTCTTCCAATCCATGTAGTCTATCCCATTGTCTTCCAAATTTCAACTGTGTAATTCATATATATTTCCTTCTTTCCCTTGGTAGAATCTCCATTATAAGTAGGTTCATGAGTTGTCTTCAAATTTTACGATGTTAGCCTGGAGGAATCCTGCCCCCAAGCAAGCCATGCTTGATTTAACGGCTATGCACAGACCCGTCTCACACTACGTTTCAGTGATCGTATTGTCAAGTTTAGTATATTTTGATAAGCCGGGCATATGTCTAGCAAGTCCATTACGACAGACGTCTTTTATATCTTATGCTGCTGAAGAAGTGGTTCTCAGCATCATGTGCTATTCGCTGCCAAAATGTATAGTCCTCTGAAGCCAACAACTCATGCAGAGGGCTGAAATTTTCTCCTGGGCAATGATCGTTTTAATTTTGCGGTTTGAGGAAACATTTACTGAGTTTCTTTTTCCTAGAAATATGCAAATCTGCGAGGCTAATAAAATGTATTAGTTGTTTTACTTATTCTTTCGTTGATGAAATGTCGCCATTTTTTCATGGTTAACCCGAACTTTGCTGATCCTATGTATCAGTTTTCATGACAACACTGATTTGTAAATGGTAAAGCACTGCATGGTCAAATAAATGAGATCTATCGGGGGTCACTGAGACCTGAGCTCACTCATTGGAATGATTTCTGGTGTATTTCTCATGTTGACAAGAATCCTCATTTTTGTGCAACAGCGGAGGCCGTGGCGCTGGGCTTTCAGCACTACCTTGTTATGCTTGGATCCTCAATCATGATTCCTAGCATCCTGGTGCCTATGATGGGAGGAAGTGATGTAAGTTCGGAACTATGTATCACTTCATGGAACTTTGAGGGAATTTCTTGCGAGATCTATCATTTTTCCGGTCGTTGTTTTCGGAGCGCTTAACGAGACTGTAATGCTTAGTTTTGGGAGTTCCTTGGTTTCTCAGTTTGTGTTTTTCTCTGAGATCTAATATAGTGAATGGAGTTCGACACTTTTGAGATCGTAAACTGATCGTTTTGGTAAATCTTGACATTCCATAAATATGACAGGCGGACAAGTCAAGAGTCATTCAGACAATTTTATTTGTGTCCGGCATCAACACGCTCTTACAAACAACTTTTGGAACTCGTTTGCCCACTATTGTTGGCGGTTCCTTTGCCTTCATTATTCCTACCATCACTATTATCAATTCCGACAATCTCATCAGTATTGCTGATGACAATGAGGTGCTCTCTTCTTAAGTTCTTATATTTCACCTCTCTTCTTAAGTTCGATCAATTGTGAGTCCATTTCTGATTCCGAAGATGAGTAGTTATCTGTATCTCCTATGCGGACATATAGAGAAAACAAAAGTACTTCATATACTGTAGTGGACTCTTCGATGAGTTGCTTTCTCCTTGCATTCTTTGTCCTGTTTCTCACTAATTTAATGTTTCTTATTGCTGTTGGGCAGAGATTCTTGCATACGATGCGTGCCGTTCAAGGTGCAATAATTACATCCTCCACCATCCACGTTGTGCTTGGCTTCAGTGGGCTCTGGGGAATCCTTGCCAGGTGTTTGTCCCCAGCATTCTCTCCCTATTCTTATTGAATTGTTTGTCATCACCAACTTCCTCTCACGTATTGTATCTGGAACTCTAACGTGATGTGCCAGAATAGCATGCAATAAACTCTGTCGCAAAATTGTTCTCGTGTGAAGAATTTTAGTGTTGCAACCAACAGGCTAGACGCTAGATAAGAAGAGAGGGTCAAAATGATTCGGAGTGTTTTTCGATCACTACAATATTAGCAAGTATCCACTCACGTTCTATGATCTTGAATTACGTGAAATTTTTGCAGGTTCCTAAGTCCAGTTGTGATTGCTCCTACCATCATTGTGCTTGGGTTGGGTCTTTACGAGTACGGCTTCCCAATGGTATACTGTTGATTCTTTTAACTTCAGTTTATTTTCTGCAACTTTAAATCTGCATATGTGTACTTCATATTTCTATCGTTCAATAAGGACTTCTAAATATCTTGACTGCGATAGAAATATGAAGTACACATATGCAGATTGGTTATTTCCGTGCTCTTGGTTATTTCCGTGCTCCAAAGTAACTGTCGGGCAGTGCTATATTTTGTCATCTAACTACACAAAAGATGATATTTAGTGTCTTGTACACTAAATACGAAGGCATACACTAAAAGCCAATTACCCTATGAAAGTAAGTAACATTAAATGTCAATTCAAACACTAAATGTGAACCAACGGAATATCACTGTTCACGGACAGAATCGGACCGATTAGGGCTAGGCGGCTGCAAACTTCAGAGCCTTGTAACTTTTGCAAAAATTCTTCAAATAAGGAAAATGAGATGTTTTTAGGCATCTACAGTTTTTGTAGATGCCGAAAAACATCTCATTTTCCTTATTTGAAGAATTTTTGCAAAAGTTACAAGGCTCTGAAGTTTGCAGCCGGCACATTCAAGTCTAACACTAATTGTGGACAAGTTCAGATTTAGTGTTGTAGCTAGTAGGGGGGTAAAAACACTAAATGTCACTCAACACTAAATATCATCTTTGGTGTACTGGAAGTGAGGGAAATTCGATAATGGCCGTTTTGGTGAGCGAGACGTTAGAATGAATTTGAACCTCTTGGTTCTTTCTGTTGCGTTTGATTTGATAATTCTCACGATTATCATGTAAAATGTGAGATGGGTGCTGGAACACATGATGTGATGTACAAATGCAAGTCGAGATTACATTGTTGAAACATTAAGTATCTAACTGGAACCCGTGGATATATGTTGTAACAGGTAGGCAAATGTGTAGAGATCGGCATCCCACATTTACTTGTGGTTCTCATATTTTCTCAGGTGACAACACTTCCCATATGACGGCAAATTTGAAGAGAAATTTTAATGATTCCAGAGTCTTTCGAATTTCTGACGATAACTGAAATTGACATGACCTTGCTTCCAGAATTCTGATGAAGAGAGTGTACTCACCAGAAACATTTCTAGGTTGCTGTTTCTAGTAACTCTCGATTAATATACGCAGGTTTAATTTGTCTGACATTCTTTTGTGTGAGCACGTGGTCGGGTGCAGTTTTTGAAGCATATTAGGGTTCGACATCAGCCAATTTTTGAGCTCTTTCCAGTGGTGATTGCTACAGCTTTAACATGGGCATATGCTCATCTCTTAACTATGAGTGGGGCATATGAACACGCAACTTTCAAAGGAAAAAATCATTGTCGAACAGACCGAGCTCATATCATCGGAACGACTCCTTGGTACTTGTTATTTCCATTCTCTTATTTGAATTTTTGTAATGAAAGCCTCCGGAGCATTTTCTTTGGTAAGTCTCTGTATGTTTTCACGCATTTTATGCTAGTCAAAGCGCCAAGCCTTCTATAGATTGGTATTAGCGAGGCTTGGCGCCTCTAATTGTTCATTTTGTACCAAGTATTCAGACATTGAAAAAGTGATGGGAAATTTATTAAATTGTCATGCTTGAGCCGGAGCATGTTTTGGAGGAAGACTGAAAATAGTGGTGCTAATTCACCCGTAAATCAGTCGTATCTTTGTATGATACTTTTAGCAGTAAAATACCTTAAATTGTCACTCTTAATCACACAGACAAAGTTACTGAGATTTGCCATAATATTGGTTCATTAGGATCAGAATACCTTGGCCTTTGCAATGGGGAGCTCCAACGTTTGATGCCGATCACACATTTGGAATACTAGCAGGGGCTTTAGCAACGTTGATAGAGGTGACATTTAAAACACAAGACAAATTATATCTTTAATTTTGCGTAAACAAATGTGTCTAAATCTTCAGTATGAATTATCAAAGTCACTTTCATCTACAGAAGGACCTAACTTAAGAAGTCTTGAGTTGGTGTTTCATGAGACTTGCATCTTTGTGATATCTGTGGATCTGATGGCAGTCAACAGGCCAATTTTATGCCTTATCACGTTTATCAGGCGCTACACCACCTCCACCCTATGTGATTAGCCGTGGCATCGGTTGGGAGGTAAGCACTGTTTCAGGATATATGGACGAATTTTCGGTATGGGCGAATTTCAGTGTTCTACGTCTGACATAAAGAATCTTAGGCATATAGTACGATGTTATGACAAAAATCAGCTACTAGTGTCGCACAAACCAAACTGTTCTCTTTGAGCCTGCATTAATGGGTTTCGACGGTTTTGCAATTCTATTGCGATCATGGTATCAATCGTCAAAAAGGAATGTGTTTACAATCATTTGTCGATGATCACGATTCAACTTCTAAGTACTAGAATTCCATCTTGCACACAGAAAAACGGTTGTCTATGTATTGTTTCATTATCATTATAACATGCATGGGTTTTTTAAAAGAATAAAGAGCACTCAATGGACAAAAATATTGTGTTTTGAAGTTGGTCCAACAGGACGAACATGTCATACTTATTCTTGTCACCTAAGTCGATGAATCTTCTTGCAGGGCTTAGGAATATTGTTGGATGGTATGTTTGGAACTGCAGCAGGGTCAACAATTTCCCCGTGAGTTTGAAATCAGATCTATTTCGAAGCCATTTTTAAAATACAATTAACTAGAAAAACTTAGACATTAAATCCAAATAAGCTCCAGCATTTCAAGAAGAGTTTTATTTAGTATTTTGTTACGATACTTTTGACAGGGAAACTATAGGATTAATTGGATTGACGAGGGTCGGGAGTCGTCGAGTTGTGCAAATTGCAGCGGGATTCATGATATGTCTCTCTGTTTTGGGTAGGCACCGAACCCAACTATTTTCAGATTAAGTCTTGGATAATCAGCTTCAATAGTTACAGGTATCTCTTGTCTTCCAACTTGGTTGAAATGTGAGTGGAATCCTCCAGTAGTTTCGATGGAATAAGTTACGCAACTAAGAGAAGCGTCAATCTATCTGGGTTTCTATAACAGGAAAATTTGGTGGCATATTTGCTTCCATGCCATTGCCGATGGTGGGGGCAGTTTTCTGCGTCATGTTTGCATATCTAGGTACGTGCACTTGGCCCTCCATCATGCGCAATTCTAAGCCATTCTCAAGCTGTTCAGATTTGTGCTTCATGTCTTTACTTCTTAGTCTGAACCTTTCTGGTCTGGCTAACTCTAATCAGGAGCGGTTGGAATATCTAGTCTTCAATTTTGCAACATGAACCTGCAGCGAAATATATTCATCATAGGATTCTCAGTTTTTATGGCATTCTCTGTGCCACAATACTTCGAGCAATACACACTGGCGGCTGGTCATGGTCCATCCCATACACGCGCACATTGGGTATGTGAAACCTTCCAAAAATATCATCTGTTGATAGTGTACACTCGCTCCGTTTCGAAATGATTGTCCACAGTTTTGTTGATATTTTTTTGGACCAATTTCATTGGCCATATTGTAAAAAACATAATTAAGAAAGGTTCCAAACTTTATATCACTAGAATCAATGAAGAACATTGCATGTGTTCATTGAGACCAAAATAAAATTAGCTACAAGGAAGTATTTTTTTTGACCTACTTAAAACAACCTTAAAAAAAATGACATTCAAAGTGGACAATCATTTTAGGACGGGGGAGTCCAACTTACTTGCAACCTTTTTAAAACGTCAATCAACCAATCAATTCGTCATTCAACTCATCATTGGTTCTCATTTTCAGAATGCTAACTTTTTCTTTCAGCTCATGGTTTCATTTTCGGATGTGCCTTGGTTCTAAATCAAAGGAATTCGTTGTCTTCTGAACAGTTCAACGATATTATCAACGTAATGTTCTCTTCGAGTGCCGTCATAGTAATGATGATTGCAGTTACACTTGATCAAACACTCAAGGCCTCCCGAAAGGACCGAGGCTTACTCTGGTGGGACAAATTCAGTACCTTTGGTTCAGATCCTCGGAATCTTCAGTTTTACAAACTACCACTGGGTCTCAACAAGTTTTTCCCGCCTACTTGATGCATCACCTCAAGATGCATTTAGCAGACCCCTTCCGATGCTATGATTAATTGTTATGATTTGGAGCTGGTTTTGTGGCAGAAAAAATCCACGTTCACGATTACTACCAATATGGGGGACATGGTGTGGGGGTCGCGAAACGAACAGACTCTTGTTAGTTCACACCGGTTCCAAAAAGAGACGAGAGTCGGTATAGAGAGAAGCTTTGTGAGACAGGGATAGAATAATTTGATCGTAAGTTGAGGTACAATCTCTTGTTAGGAACCTCCATTCAGTTGAATGAGTTATCAGTGTGGTGTTCACCATCAGTTAACCATGGGTTCACCCACTGTATTCAAGAATCCGATGGTGTTTGTATTTTGGTAGAATCAAAACAAAAGATAGAATATCATTCCTTTCAGTCCACCAGACGAATAATTGAGTTCTGCTAACATAGTACTGTATTGCTCAGGACTGATTTCACATGGATACTTGATCGATCCCAGTTGCAAGCCTCTGAATAAATTAAAAAAAACCTAAGCATCAATGGTCAAAACTTTGAACGACTCCATAATTCGTCGCAAATCCTGCTGCTCTAAATCAGCCACCTTTTCAGGGACCTGAAGACGCAATTGATATAACCTATTGTTCTCCACTCCAAGCACAGAGAGATACCGTCTACTCCATTCGAGCTTGGCAATACGATCTCCCGGCATTACAGCCAGCTGGTTGTTGTTGGCATATGAGCTTGCAGTCACCTGCTTCCATCACACGAAACACCCGGACCCAAATATCCATCGATTCAGCGAAACCTTCATTTTCAGCGCTGAAGTTACTTGGAATCCATGAAATCATTTTTACACATTCTCATTTTTATTAAGGAGATTCAAACACACCTAAGTGTACATCATTTGGTTACCATATTTGCAAGGGTTCAAAATCTTACGGCTAAATGACCTAAAACCCTAAGACCCTAAAACCAACACGAATTCTGATGCATAAGTGGTGGACATTTCTGTAATCCTCATTGCCGAATTGCCGAAGATTTTAGAGAGCTGCAATTGGGAAGCTATTTGAACTAAGTTCCTCTAACTTGAAACAGACTCTTCTCCTAAGTACTCTCATTCCAATACATATAACTTCAATGACCTAGAAATGACCAATAAATCAGCGGGTGTAACGCTACAAACTAAGGGGAGAATTTATATGTTCCAACTAATGCGAATTGTCTTCATTTTAAGCCAATGAGAGGGTTACCTCTTGGTCCACGGTCTGTAGTGTAAAACACCCTAACCCATAACGTTATTAGCCCATGCAGGTGGAGTATCTTTGATGTATCTTGCTGGTCTCTATTTGCTTGTTAAGTGTCTGACAACTGTAGAATGGTTCTGCCCATATGCCATTTACTGTGGGGAACGTCTTGCCTTCCTCATCTGTTTTGACCTAAATTTATTGCTTTTGCCCAAACTTTCATGTAGAATTTCGCACTCTGTGCACCTGTGATGTACTACAATTGATAAATTATTCGTGAAAACGAGCACAATTGGCTATCACTCTCGAAAATCTTTGCATTAAAGAAAAAACGGCGTGAGGAAAGCACCTCCACTTCGTAATAGAGGCGCCCATCGTCTCCCCGTCGCGCCCTTGCATCCGTGACCGCCGCCTCGCGTCTTACCCCGATGCGCGTGGACATGAACTCCGTGAGCTGCTGCTGCAGCACCTGCTTGGCCGCCTGCTCAGGCGTGCCCAAATCCTCCACGCCCTTGAACTTAGACGACGACGGCGAGCTCATCTCCACCAGCACATTCTCGTCCAAGTTCACAGGATCCCGGAAGAACACGTCTGCGCCCGCGCCCCGCACCTGAATCCACGCAGAAGGGTAGCTGAACGTATACCCGTCGAGTCGATCCACGAATTTCCGGTACGAAGGCACCCCCGCCCTCGCCGCCTCGTCGCCATTCCTCACCATCGCCACCAATCCCGCGGCCAAAATCAAACCCCGACGCGACAAATTACGGGCGCCAGAAGAATCCGCCTCCACCGACTCGGCCTTCACAGCACTCGCCACCACGACGCCCCTCGTCATGGGAGTCACGCCCCTGCAACAACCAAGCGACGAAAGAGCACCCAATGGTGCAGCTACTACGATTACTTCTACTGCGCCACTACTGCGGTGAATTCGATGATTGCTGTTCTTGGTCGACATTGTTGCCCTGTCGACGACGACGACGACATTGTTGGCGCCGAGAGAAAGCACTCCTCCACTCGCGGCGAGCGCCATCGCCAATACGTGAGGAAATTGGCAAAAAAGACTTGAAGATTTACGCCATAGCCAGCGCAATCTGTTGTGAATTTTCTCGCAATCCTTGTGTTGAGAGAGAAGGAAGGACGAGGCGAATGGATATGGCTGGTCGGTAACATTAGGACCCGCGCGGTCTCGGAAATAGGGTCTTCTTTTGGCAATAGGGTCGTCTTCTTGGTAGTTCGGCGACCTTTCCTTTTTTCCTTTTTTCCTTTTTTCCCTTTTCATCTTCAGTTTTCCACTGCGGTAGTGACTCCAAAAATTTGCTTGTGGATTATTTATTTATTTCCAGAAAATAAGTTTTGGTAGATGCTAAAATTAAAAATATTTTGCAAAGTTCTTTTCTTTTAATACCAAAAATTGAAAAAATAATTACCCCCAAAAAATATATGCTTCATCAAAGTTGTTGCTCTCTAGATTTGGAATTAATTCTAGTATATAATGCACATAGTTCATATTAACCTCTACTTGGATTTGTTCCAAAGCTAAAATGTATCTATACATAGTACCCGTACACAAAATACAAGGTGATTATACTAGCAAGAAATAATGATTTAAAAAAATAAAAAAATAAAATCACATCTTTGAATATTCCTTAAAATCCTTCAATTTCCTTTGAGTATTTTTTTCTTTAAATTTCAACCCTAGTTTTAAAGTTAAATAAATTTAATCAAGTTGTTACTTCTACAATTATAGTGTCATAATAAATTTTTGTTATTTTGCACATTACTTAGGTCTATGTGTGCTATTACAAAGATGAAGCAAGGCTAGTTTGATAATTAGAAACTATCAAAACTATTTTTTCACTTAATGAAGCTTTGTGTATTTTAAAATCCAAACAATACAACAAATTGTGGCCAATTTTTTTTGTGAATTTTAGATTAATTCAATTTTTTGGAATAAAAACTTTAGCTAGTTATTTGCAACTATAATTTATATTTATTATAAATCTTTTTAATTACTTTTTTATATGTTTTATAACTGATATCATTTTTATTATAGATTATTATTTTTTAGATGACTATAATTTTATTTTTTTACCTAGTTATTTTAAGAAAATCAATAATATTTATTAAAATATAATTTAATATATAATAATAACTATAAAATTTTATTATTATTTGTTGAAAAGGCGAAATCAAATTTGCTAATGATAATTTGATTTACTTATCATTTTTAAGTATTTGAAGTGTGGGCCCCCACTTCATAAAACTTTTATACATTGATCTTCATTGCATCTCACATCTCATTTACAAAAGGAATTTGAAGTAGTTTCTTTTTTTATGACAAAAAATTTGCACTTTGCTTTCATTTTGGTTTGTGGCTATTTAGGATTAAGAAAATATAATATTTTATAAAATACTCTCTAATTTGTAAAGATGAAATTGCCATGCTTTAATAGATAAATAAATCAAAGCAAGTAGAATGATACCATGCTAGGCAACGGTGCTAATATATGAGCTGAAGAATGCGAGCTTGTGAGCATTGAGCCTACAATAATATGGGTATTTGTAACATATATATCCTATAATAATAGACAGTTTCTATAGTATATACACCTATAATATAGGTGTATAGTATTGTAAGCTTATGTACTCACACTCTTGTGCTCATATAATAGCAACCCTCCCATGTTAGGTAGTAGGTTCAACAAAAAATACTTCAAAAAATACAAAATGAATTGTTTTGGAAATTAATGGTTATTTTTAGTCTAAATCAAGTGAAATTAAAGTCACATGATATTAAAACTCATTTAATAATTTTGAGTAAATTATCACATACACCAACAAAATCAAATAATTTTAGATGGTGAATTGAAACTTCATTGATCTATTGTGAGAAAGAAGGGAAAGGGGTCTTTTTTATAATAAAGTTTATTGTTCTTAATAAATTTTCCTCAAGGATATGGGATAAGTTGAAGCAAGGTGTGAGCTTGACTACTTGAAGAAAAAACTCAATAATTGTATTCATAGCAATACTTCAAACCTCATTCCTTCAAAAGATAAAGAACTAAAAGCTCCATCAATACATGATGCATGATGAAACAACAATGGTATTGTTGTAAACAAGAGCAAAATTTATTTATAGAGTATAAAGAAATTTAGGCTCCTCTAACACACATACAACAATTTGAAACATGTGATATGGCCACGCCAAAACCATGGCAGTATAGAGATTTTTTTTTTTTTCCAAGTGCCCTTGGAGTTCTTTTATAGACTTCAATCAAATGCTACAGTGGCTTCAACTATCCATGGGCTTATAAAAAGTACAAGAGCTTGAAACCATTAGTGGGAATTTGAGACACCTATAGAAGATTGTGTCAAAGTTGTTCCCTTTGCTATAAACTAGTGCACTCTTGTAAGAACATTAAATAATTAAAAAATCTAAAAATCCAAAAAATATTTAAATAATAATATAATTTTTATCAATAATATTTAAATAATATTATTTGACATGGTAGTCTCCTAAGTCTACTGATGTGGCAAATTTCCTAAATTCCCTACAGTCCGCAAATTTGCAATCTTGCTTAGGCCTTAAAAAAAATGTAATGTGAATTGGATTACTACCTCTAAAGTTTGTGCATAGACACACCACCCAAGAAGTCTTGCCACCAACTTCATAAACTTTGGGGTTTGAGGAAGCACATGAGCATTGGCCAAATGCGGTCTACAACTATCACTTTGAAATGACCAAACAACGTTTGGAATTGCATCAAACCTTTTGTTGACCCATGATGCCATCTTCACATTGATGATGCTCTAAGAAAATGTGGATACTTAAGTTAAGTTTCACCTCCTAAATTTTTTTGTGATTAGGAGTTTTCAATAGAAAAATCAATTATAGACAAGTATATAGACAATACATGGCAATGTTCTTTCCTACCCTACTGCAAACATTATCCATAACCTTTGATTGGAGACTCCAAATTACAAATAGATTTTGGGAGGTGAAAGGCAATTGGATCATCTACATTTTTTTTGTCTATTATATTTTGAAAAAAGTTGTTTTATGATGCTTGATTGAGGTCTAAAGTTTTGTTGTGAAAACAATTAGTGAATAAATTTTGACTTGGCAATGAATGGGTGAGCTCTTTCAAGTTCTAATTTACATAATTATCCCATTTTAATTATTGTCTCTCCTCCCTCCTCTTCTTGTTTTATAAAGCATCGGCCTTCCATTTGCCAATCAAATTCTAAATGGCTTGTGAAGTTATGAAAGATTCTCAGTGACAAAGTAACATATTGAATTTCATATAAATTGAGTAAAAGATTGTTGAATTTTTAGTGAGTTGATAATTGAATGTCAAATTGTCTTCTCTAACTTTGATTAAATTTTCAACAAAGATGAATCGAACTTGTTATCTACCTATGGTACCACCACATTTGGATGAATTTGACATCTATACTTTAAATGAGGTTTCTCATTTTGTTTTGTTTGCTTGTTATAATAAGATCTCCATAATCATACGTCCCCTAATTATCACTACAAGAGAAAGGGGTGTTTTAAGTATAGTCCTAGTAGTATAGTCTTTTGAGTAGTGACCTTTAAGTAAGTTTTTTAGTAAAAATTTACTAAAAAGACTGTCTTTTTAGTAAATTTTTACTAAAAAACTTACTTAAAGGTCACTACTCAAAAGACTATACTACTAGGACTATACTTAAAACACCCCTTTCTCTTGTAGTGTACGTACTTGGTATGTTGGAAAGCACTTTGTCAAAAGGAATGCACACACTTTATTTCGTGGTGTTTCGACTCTTGGCATGAAAGTTATTGAATTTCAAAGTTTTTATGAATTAAAAAATTAGGAAATTATTTTAATTTTAATTATATTATACAATGGTTACAATACATAGCACACTAGTTTTGTTTGTATCTACACATTTGTAACTATAAATAGATTAAAAATTCCAATGAAAAGCAAAATTCTATATTATTTTATGTAATAACTTCAACTACAAAAATTTCTATTTATAGAAATTTGAACAAAGTAGTAATATTGTATATGAACCAACAATTAATAAATAAAAATAGGGGATAGTCACACCTTCTCCAAGAATAAAACTTCTTTGAAAAATGAGAAGTTGTAGAATAAAAAGAAGAGCTAATACAAAGTTGTTCTCCATAAAGAAAGTTTGACACCCTTTTCTGGTGTGTGGAGTATAGAAAATGGAAACTAGATGGAGAATTGTTCACCTACAGAGGAGAGGGATCGATGAAGTAATTTTTTCACAAATTTTTGAGTGTCAATATTGAGGCCATTGCAAAGGCCAATTTTTTTCAACTCTGATGCAACGTCAATGCAGATGCCAGCTATGATGTAGCGGCCGATTTTCTCTAAGTGACTCATTGAAAGTGCACAAGGAGACTACAATCGAGATAAAAAACTTTTATAAAAAAAATCTTCTTTATGCCCATTATTCACCTCTAGAGGAAAATAATGATCATTCTCAATCTTGAAAGAATGGGACCTCCACAAGCCACGGAGAACCAACAAGAAAGTGTTATGCCCGTCATCTCTGGAGATTGAAAATGAGGTGAAGATGGTGTGAGTATCCCTAATGTTTGAATCAACACACAAAAATGTTCCAATCACTATTTGGTAGGGACATTTTTGTATTGATTTGAACAATATTTGCCAAATGCATTGATCTTGATATTGTTTTTCTTTCTAGTGACTACATTTAAAATAGTGTGACTGGTAAATTAGTGAGGCACACACTGATAGGATAAAATCAATGTTCCAAAAATAAAATCCCTTGCAAGAGAATTCCTTGCAAATGAAATCCCTGATCCACCTACAGTGGAAGTTTTACTGTAGCGAAATTTATTCCTCGACAGTAATACGTTGACGGACCTTCCAAGAACAGTGCTGCGGTCTGAAACAGCCCTTGTTCCAAATAGTATAAGCTTAAGCTTGATCGGATTCCGGAGCCTTGGACTTCGGCGATGGACCCCGCAAGCCTTCTCGTTCTGTGCACTGCTTTGGCAGGAGCGGTAATTACATCAGTTGCTAAAAAAGGAAACAGATATTTAGGAAGGAAGACTCCAGTTCTGTCACTTCTGTGTCCGTGTGAGGAACAGGCTGTTGGATTCCGCCCCTTTGCCAGTTTGTAAGTTGGCACTGATCATCGATCTTCTCGCCGTTTTCTTTCTTTCTTACAGGAATTGGATGCCCGTGTATTTGCTGCCAGAGTCGTTGCTGCTGGATCCTAGTCCTCGCAATCGTCGTTCTTGTTTCTGGTGCCCTAGGGTTTCAATTTTCGCGAACTTCGGAACGGTTAGGAGCGAGGTGAAATTGAGGCCTTTGTTTTGTTGATGAGGGTGTGTTTCGTGTGGATGCTGTGGTAGTCTGTGGAAATTAGGGATCTGGATTCGACTTCTTGAATCGTACCGATTTTTGCCATTATGACATGGTTTGAGTGTGTGTATGACAGGGGAGTCTTATTGTAGAGTCTTATTGTATTGACAGGGGAGTCTTGTTGTAGAATGTGAGTTTCGAGGGGGTCGTTGTGAAGAGGTTTGAGTGTTGGACGGAATTGGTGGAATTGGTGGAATTTCGAAATGGCGGAGGTTTTGGAAGCGATGGGATTTCCGAGCGACTGGTGTGAGCAAGCGCTTCGGAGTAGCGGCGGGGTGGAGCCGGCGGTGGAATTGTTGCTCCAGTGGCAAGCAGATGGAGGTGCGCCTCCCGGGGAGTCTTCTTTGCCTTCGCCGCCGGCTGTTTCGACCGTTACGAACCCTGTGAGCCCAGTTGCACCGGGATTGGACGCCGTCGTTCCGGATGCGGGTATCGCTGCTGAGGGAAGGCGCCGTTCTAATCCAGAGTTGCGGTTGAAGCAGGTCTTGCGGATCTATCCTCTTCTGACCAAATTTGAATACAATTTCCGTGAAATTTTACGTTTTGGATATGACCTAAGCGGTTGTGTTTGCGATCTTGTTTAGGTTCAGGAAGAAGAATCAAAGGAAAACAAAGCTGGGAAATACATGCTGGAGGACAAGGCGGTTGTTTCTGGCTCGAAATCCAGTGAAAACATGCAAGTCGAGCTTCAGATTCGTTGTTCAGGGTACTCAACTATCAAGGGGACTTTCAGTGCAGGTATCTAATAGGCCTCCATATGAAGTCGGACGCTGTAGTGTGTGATCATGCAACCAGGGTTAGGGATTCTGGAAGCCCTAATTTAGTCGCTTTTGTTACGGTTTTGTTATGGTTTGTCATATTAGGAAGAAACTGTAGTATTGCTGGTATAGATGCCCAGGCTTGCCCGTGGGATTAATAGCTGTGAATTCCAGGTGCAACTCTTAAGGAAGTGCGAGACTTTGTTTTGCACGATTTGCAAACTCAGCAACCAGCGGGAATGCCACCATCTGGTGGCACTAATCGTCAGGGCCGACGAACATCTCGGCCCAATGGAATCTCTACAAATCCGCCCTCCGGCAGGTTCGTTGATTCTCTTGGCCTCAAACTGAGTATGTCTCTTGTAGTAGAAGTATGGCTCTTTACTTCCTTTCCAGATTGTGAGTGGCAGTCATGGGTGCTCAATATTTCATCTTGTGTTACGCATGTTTGACCGTGTGAGAAATAGCTTTTTCTTTCGAAGAACATTGTCTCATCATCGTTTCAAGAGTTGTTAGGTGACATCATCGGAAGGTTTGTCATTGGAGGCAAGATAAGTATGATCGAATGCATGGGGAGATTCCCCGTAGGGTGTCTCTTGTTTATCACCTATTTAGACCTAACTGTAAGGTGTTAATTTCACTCTTTTAAAATATTTAGTCAGAAGCTTTTAACATATTCAATGATCTGACTTTCCATAATTTGCTTACTGCATTGCCATCTCCCCATTTCTCACATTCCTATGATTGATGTCCGAAAGTCTTCGAAAAATCTAATTTTATTGAAGATCCTGTCAAAGACGCTTTATGGACAGCACTGTTTGAAGCATTTAAATTCAACCCAGTCCCCACTTTTTTTTAATCTTACTTGTGAATTTTTTGACCCACGGGTGCTTGTTTGATTGGTCTGTACAGGATCACACAAAGGGCGTCTAGAAAGACGTCGAGATATGCCGACCCCTCTTCAAACGAAGCTGCTCCTCGCGCTGTTGCCAGTGGAAATATGTACTTCTTGATTCCTTTTCCTCGAACAGTGTTTGATACAGGTTTGATTCTGCCCACGGTCAATATTTTTTGTTATATCTTACTACACGCAAAATAATGGTACTTATTACAGTGTAGCTTAGTTTAGAGATGATAACGTTGTGCTGGTTGTCTGGCTTCAGAAGCATCTATGGAGACTACGTTGTGCGATGCAAATCTTTATCCTCGAGGTATCCTCACCGTACAGTTCCAAGCCAAACTGGGCCCTTCAACATCAGACCATGTAAACAACCCTAGTGAACTTAGTGGACCACCAGGAGAGGGTTTACAGTCTAGACATGTAAATCCATCAATTGAGCAACCCGCAAGAGATCATCGACATATTGAGGATGTGGCAAAGCGAGAACTACGGCTGAAAGCAACTCTGGACAGGTATGGACAAGAGTCCGAAAGAGGGACAAACGGGATTGTAATAGAAGCAGGTGTTGCGACAGCGGCGTCTATTTTGGCACCCCCAGTTACATCCTCAGCTGCAGCTTCTGTAAGCCGTGTTAGGGAAGAGCGAAGTTTGGAGGTGGATGGTGAGCGTGTTCGACACCGTGAGCTGGCCTTACAAGCTGCAGCGAAGAGAATGTCTGAAGCAGCCCAGATGTTCCGAGAGGGTTTAATGCCGGATGCAGGAGAGACTGGTGGTGGAGGTGGATTTTGTACACCCTCAGATGTACAGCCTTTGCCTACAACGTCCAGTGATGATGATACAAGGTTCGTTTCTGAGGAACCGGATTCCAAAGGGAAGCAAGTGGCAGAATGTGACCCGAGTTCACGCCCAGGTCAACTTTCTGAATTACAGGTGCACGATGTGGGAAACGATTTTGGTGGTTTCAGAGGGCGGACCTCCCGAGCTCGCTTACGTTTGCTATCTCCTTCCCCATCTCGACCGGAAAAAATGCTCCGTACTGATGAAGCATCGAGTACTAGCTCCGTTGGAGCTAATCACAACCTCTCTTTGTATGCAAGGTACACGCCTGTTGCACTTCAGTAAGAGTATTAGTCATGGTTTCCGATATCTTGATTTTGATTGTGTCTAATCATGTATCCTTTTCTGTAGCAATAGAAGGTAAGGAACCCATTCCCATGGCTTTCATGTGATTTTAGTGCTTTCCAGGCTTCGAGTGTATCTTTGGGGGTAGATCGTGTACGTGTAAAAATATTATTGTGTGTAGCTAAAAACTGTGTAATGTTTGTGGAAATTTACTGTTCTGTCTTTGTACAATGACAGTGGACATGCAATCGAGCGCGCTCACAGGAGAGGAGAGGTTCCAGAAATATTGCCATCTGAAAGGTGGATTAGAGGATCCCCTGGCAGTGGAAGCTCTTCAGTTAGTGAATTAAGAATACGGCTGGAAGATGGGAGCATTCTTCGGCACACATTTCCTGCTTGTAAGTGGAGACAATTTTTCTTGTATGCGAGATTGGTTCAAGTTTCTAGTTGCGGGATTAAAATCACCCCAGGGATAAGTGGGGTTTGTTTATAACAAAGTCAAAAGTCAGAAGTCAAATTTAAATTTTGGGGCCTAATTTCTATTTCTGATGTCGTACAGTGTATTTATTTTCAACACCAATATGTTTGAATTTTTCCTTAATGAAATGATTTAGATTTATAAAACATAAAGCTGCTTTCGGTCTATAAGATGGTTATGGGCTTCCAGGTTTTGTGAGCCACCTTGTTGCATTGAATCAAGTACTCTTGAACTGATTCAGGATTTTGTGTGCTGATACAGACACTACGCTACAATCAGTTTGCGAATTTGCTATCCCCGGGCGGTTTTCAACAGCTGAATACGGCCTTGTAAGTACCCAGCTGATGATCCTAAAACCTGTTGCACCGTTTCATGTCTGAACATGACGACTAATTTTAGACCAAATCAATCTATAATTGATGTAGGTCATATATCAGGCAGCCGCTGAGCCATTGATAGAGAGCCACTCAATCTTGAATTGTTGGTAAGAAAATTTTGGAAACAATGAGAATGACTGATCAATGCCTGGAACCTTTTCTAGAATAATCAAAATTGACAGGAATTGAAACACTTGACTCTTAACCCTGAAGCGCTCCGACGTCCATTTTCTGGACGATGAACGGAGGGCTTCAAGGCACTCTGTAGTCCAACTAACTTCTCATTCGTCCAATGTGGTACTTAAATCTAGAAAAGACAAGCTTCCTTTACAACGAAATTCATGAAATTCCAGTAAATGATATCTCTGTGCAAAGATATAAGCAAAAAAGTGCAAAAATTCAAAAAAGGATTGAGGCGTTTAGGGGTTAATTGACCATTGAAGTGGTTTTTTACCTCTATATTTTGAGCAAGAAGCAATGACTCATCAATGGTCTTGATTGAGCGAAATAGTCTCCGCTGAGTGACAAGGTATTGGCATGTGTGTGCATCGCACACCACATGCAATGCACTATCTAGCATATCCATTGACAAAATAAGCAAGAAATTCAAACGAGTGTACAAACTGGTCGAATTTGTTGATTACAAAGTGTGAGAATATGCCAAATATGCTCCTAAATAAGCGGATGAGGCTCTGGTTTGAGTTTCATCTGTTCATGCTGTTTCTGAGGGTCAATATCTATGTGAAATCCCTTCGGCAGAATGAATCTTGTATTGTTCTTTATTGTTGGAAGAGAAGGAGACTTTCATGTTTGCCTCAGTTCGATAACGAATTTTGTTTTCATTTTTATTATGCAATTCTGAATTCTGAATATCCCATCTTCATTTGGTTGTAGATACTTCCAATGCCAGGGTCTCACTTTTTTGAAGGAGAAGCTTTGAGTCAAACCCTAGAAGAAGGTACTTCCTTTACCCATACAATTCTCCAATGGTATGCTCTTGATATCATGGTAGTTGGAGACCTTCATGAAGCAAATATTGGTGTGGGCTGTGCAGTGGGGCTTGTTCCTCGTGGTGTGGTGCACCTGCAGAAAGTGGCGAGCAGAGGTTTAGTAACCCAAGGCAGGCATCGAGCACGACGTATAATACGATATCTGGAGACTCACAACGAACCTGAGCCTGAATTAGAACAGTTGTGGCAGGACTTCAGTCGGCACATGAATACCAACCTTTCTTACGAAGAGCTCGTTGAGCTTGAAGACAGCATTGGTCGAGGTGGGTTCACATTTAACCCTGAAAGGGATTTTGAAGTGTCTTCAGTCAATTTTATTTTGTTTTCAATATTGGTTTCTTCTGGCTTGATCTGTAATGAAGCACTTGATGCTGCAGAAGTTGATAAATGCATTTGTAGCTGTGAAACTTGAAAGTGATAGTTGACTCCAAAGTGTCCTGGCTAAGAATAAAAGTCCGTTTTGGAAGCAAAATGTCAATTATAGTAAACTTGAGAGAATATTTCTGTCGTCCAAGAATGTAGTCTTCTTTGTAATGGTTCATTTTTCTTACCTTCCTTGAAGCTTCCTAAATGATTTACTGCAATTCCTATACATATGGATGCGACCACTTTTGTGCATTTGGGCACTTGGGGTTAAATGATATGATGTAGGTGGGGAACGTAGAACTGACCTCATAAGCTCTTTTCTGAAACAGTGAACGTTGGAGTACCGGAGGCAACAATTGCCAATCTGCCAACCCATACAGTTTCTCGCAGTGCTGGAGATATATGCATCGTGTGCTTGTCAGAGATGGTAGAAGGTGAGGAGGTCATGCTTCTGCCATGCCTACACACGTTCCATCCTGCTTGTATACGCCAGTGGCTACTGCAGTCCACTTGTTGCCCAACATGTAAACATTATATCACGTAGCAAGTAGATTTCAAATTTTATGTCACTCGTTGAAAGAAGCGGTATTTAGAACTGCAGGACAGCCAGTATGTCATGTTCTGTTTTTGTTAGCAATTTTGTTGGTCGCCTTTGAGAAGACTGTCGATGGCAGATTGATGTTGGTGATATCGAGCTTCGCATGCAGCAAAGAACACTGTACAGAATTTTTGAAGGAAATGAATCCAAATATTGGACAATTTTCCTCCAATTCTACATCAAGGTAGAGGATACGATTTGTATCACATTGAAGCATTTTGATGTTTGTAGGATTGTGATTTTCGGGAGGTTTATAGATCATGGAGGGATCACCTTGGACGCAGGATTCAAATCTGTTGAGATTTGGCATCCCTTTTGTTTTTATTCAATCCCTTTTGTAATCATGTCATTGAACATAAAGTAAAACAGCCCATTGTGTCAGAATTAGGAATTTGCCCTTGTGCCACTGCTGATATTTTTTAATTTAAAAAAAAAAAATTTAGACAGGTGTGAGAAGTTGCAAGAGCAATTGAATTTATTTTTCTTGTCAAAGTAAGAATTTGCTATGAATTTTTGAAGTGTTCAGCCCATCATGGTCCAAAAGAGTCTCTACGCTACCCCAGAACTAACAAAATCTGTATCCATAATGCTCATCTTACACACCTAAAGCAATCACAATAATTTCTAATGTAGGAGGCCTAAAAAAGTCACTTCCTACAATGAATTTGCAATTAAAAGCTAAAAGTTCCTTAATGAACTAATCACTTCATTACTATGAGGTAAGATATTGATTGTGGCCCAAATCTCATTTATTGAAAAAAAAATATAACATGGTCATCTCTAGATGTTCACTATAGGATCTCTTGATTGTAATGAATTGTTCTGCCTTAAATAATTTGGTTGTCCAACAAAAACTTAGATGTTAATTGTGTTCCATTTTGTCACTACATATGAAAGAAATTTCTTATGTTTAATTTTTAGAGATGAAATCGCATGCTATTTATAAGGAAGTATTTTCAATTTTGTCTAAAGATGTGAAATCTTGGAGAAAAGTGAAGAAATTTGTATGAAATATAAAACATGCTAACATAAAAATCTAAAAATATACCCCAATGTGTGTCGAATATAGTAACTTCATAGTTTACTTCAAATTTCCACATCACATCTATATCTAGGTAGGTTAACAAAAGATTAAATCTCTTTTGTTAACCTTTAATCCTATAACACCTAAATTTCTTTGGAGATTTCAAATAATCTACTTATATTTCTACACAAATGTATTATTTAAGCTGGTTTCATCAAATTGGTCATAAAGAAAGGTCATCCTCTACAAATTAAAAAATTGGTTTAGATGAATGAGAAGATATTTGGACGAAATATTAATAGCCCGCATCAGGAAAGTGCCCCCTGACTCCACTCGTACAGATGCAGTATTGCAGAAGGGGCTATACTAGTTAATATTCTTGCAGTACTGCTTGTAATATTGCGCTTATACAAAGACAATAACATTTTTTTTTTTAAATTCTAATATTGCGTTTATATTGTATTAATACTTTGTTTCTTAAAAATACAGTACTTACTATTTACATATTTTTCAATTGCAAAATGTCAACAAACACTCCTTTCTTAGTACTTTTGCAGTACTGCATGTAATACTGCACTTAAGTTTTCTAATTAAGTGCAGTACAACATTTGTATACACTAAATATTGCTAAATTGCAGTACTGCAAGAGTATTAATTAGGTACTCTACTGTTAAGCCTCTCCACTCGTACAGATGCAGTACTGCAAGGATATTGAAAAAAGTAGGCTCATTTTCCTGATGCGAAGCACTTTGTTCGTCGTCCAAAATATGAATGATGGAGCCCTTACGGCTCTCTGCTATGAAAGGCTTTCCATCTGGAAAAGGGTGAGTTCTCACAACTGCATCAAGAATGTAAAAGACCCTGTCTCACAATGCAAAAGAATTTGGAGTGATAGTCTGTCCTACAATTAAGGCACAACAATTGTGAGTATCAAATTAACCGAAGGATCTGATGAATATGGATTACATGACGGATCCATTACCACCATTTTTAGGTAATCCCGTATAGCATCTGTTAACTTTCACAAGCTCTTGCAAATCTTCTACATCCACTACTAATTTCTTGAGAGCAATTTCCACTTTACTCAGCATGCGCTCACTTTCAAGTTGCAACCATTCTTGACCACCCCTCGTCTGGAGCAAAGATTCATAAGAACCGGAATCCAAACGAGTGGAGGGCCGTGCTTGCCACCGCCGGCCGTCCATTGTCACCTGATTGAGCCTGCAGAAGATGGGCACGAGAGCAAGTCAAGATTGCAGAACATGACCACATCCAAGCTTTCAATCAAAAGAGGGAAAATAAAGAGGGGAAAGCAGTTTGAAAGATGAGTAAAAAGCGGAAAGATACAGCAAGGCATCACTGGATAAGCACTCACCTAGTCAGGATTTTTGGCATATTTTCCACCTCCGTCGATTGGAAATAGACATCCAATGAATCATCACAGCGAGAAATTACTTCCGTCACCCGTCCAAAAAGCTCACAAGTTGCTCCAACCTGGTCCACATTGGCTTCTCTACCTATGTTACTCAACCTCACAACTGAGGTCTTCAGTGGATTGACTCTAAAAATAGAGTAATGCGATCCATCTAATTGTACTGACTTTGCGGCGAGAGCTTTATCCCGCGCATCCATGACCTGCGTCAATCATGTGCGCAAAAAATGAGCACACTGCACAAGCAACACTGATTAAGCAACGTGCAATTCTAATGATATAACTCTTAATCAATATCACTTTCATGCTAAGAGATGGAGCATCTGAAATAGAACTCTGGAAATTACCTCAAACTCCAAGTTAGCAGTGTAAGTTCCTTCACTCTCCTGTTTCATGTCCGAAAGAACAATTTCACCATACTTGGACAAGGCACCTTGGACTTCGAATAACGGAACATTCATAGGGATCCCCATGACCGCAACTTTGTATCCAGTCTCTCGGATTGCCTTCCCGTAAGATGATTCCAGATGCGTGTCAAATACATTTTTTGATGTTTGAGGGGTACCAGATTCGAAAGACCCAAGATTTGAGGTTTGACTATCGTCGGCAATCTTCTTTGAGGACGAGTTAGGGGCAGTTGTGCTGGGCTCTGTTAGAATCCGATTTCCTCTAATGTAAACTCTGTCTTTCGCTAATGCCTTCTGCAAGCTTTCAATTGTCTGCATAATTAAACAAGAAATAGACACTGCTTAGAGCTAAACTTTCGCTCACTCCAGAAATTGCGGAACAACCCTCTTACATGCATTATAAACAATGACGAAAACTTGCCAAAAATACTAAGCTTTGGAGGACGTTCTATAAATCTACACACGGTGTACGAAGTAGCATATCTTGTTAAGCAGAACCAAACAAGCTCTTCTATATCAACAAACAGTTGATTCAATAGCCAAAAATGGGAAGCGCGTACCTTGAAGTCAACGAACCCGTATGTGTACTTGACATTTGGTCGAGCCCTTATAGCATAAGCCCTGACTATCTCCCCACAGTCTTCGAAGGCTTCCCTCAAATCTGCTGAAGTGGCGTGGCATGATAAGTACCGTACGAAGAGACCATGCCTTTCGTTCGACCGAGTTCCTGAAACATCTTCAATCCGATCTCTACTATGAGCGCCATTCCTAAGCCTCTTTTCTGCTGAATTAGAAAAATTAAGAGTTTGCCATTCTGGCACCATTCCGTTCTCCCTACTCGACTCACTTTCTGAAAAATCTTGCATCGGCAAGGATGAGCCAGCCAGACCTGCAGGACGAAATCTTCCAGACGATCCTTGTGACTCCGATAAATCATGTCCAGAAGAGTGTTGCAGTGAATTTGAGATCCCCATACCACGAAGTCGTGAAGATAATCGACTCTGGGTCTCATTATCCCCTTGATTTGATTCAGTCGTACCACCATTATTAGATTGTCCAAACTCCCTCTCTACTTTTTGCTTGCCACTTTCCCGTTCTCCCGAAGATTCAAATTCTTCCGACTGGCCCGCATCATTTTCCTCACCATCGTTTTCTGCATCTCCATGCCCTGAAGAATAAAAAGTCCCTTCTTCCTCGTCTTCATCTTCATCCTCATCCTCATCCTCATCTCTCGATCCTGAATTATAGGAAACTCCAGCTTCATCTTCTCCAACATCAAAATTTTCACCAACGGATTCACCATCTGGCTTTCGAGAAGCATCTACGATGCTTGCACTGTCCGTATGATTCTCAGAAGTTATATGCACATAGCGCTGCTCCAAATCACTAAGAATCTCCTTAACCACATTTCTGCTGCCTCCGGTACCCTTAAGCACGGCACTAACGTTTGGAAATGATCCCTCATGATCTTCCATGTACCTGAAACGCACAACTAGATTCATTATCAATCTTATATAATGCACCACAGTCACTGTCTCTATCTCCAATCATAAGCGGCAGCTTCAGCAGGTGTGAACACCGGAAAGTTACTGTCACAAAATCTTGCACATTCAGGTATTCGTGTTCAACGTACTTTTGAACAAAAGATTCAACCACAGCAGCTCGTTCCTGACGCGTCAATCTCTCCTTCTTGCTCACTACAGGAATGGATTCCTCGGACACTAATGGAAATCCATTCTCGCTGGCTCGAGTGGTTGCAGAAAGAGATGCCTTCACAGTTGCTGCACAGATAATTATAATACCAACAACGTGTTGGAATTAAGTTAATGGTAATTAATTAATCAAGAGTCGAAGAACTAGCAGGTAACTAGGGCACAGCACGACAAAAGTAGTCACAAGACCAGTGGTAGTTGCACAATAGGCCTAGTAAGTCCCTACAAATTATACAAAAAAGTCAACTAGATAATATATTCGTAGTTTGGAGGGTCAACGAGATACATTTGTGAAAATCACAAAATATCTTCAAAAGGTTGAGTGGCATGTTAGACTCTCAATTTAATATATTTGTCTTAGTACCATTTATGCGTCGCAACACAAACAATTGAACTATAGAAAGCTCAAAATTATTTAATCTAATGTTTAAAAAGAATGAATCAATAAATTCAATAAAGGTTCTCCTAAGGGATGAATTGTACTTTGATCAAAGTTCCTATGTAACCGTCAGACATCTTTCCTCGAAGATAAGATACCTATGATTCTATCCACAACTGCTCAAATTATTGATAAGACACCGAAGTTCATCCATAAGCTCAAGCAAAACAGCTTTCCCTACACATAAAAAATGATTTCTCGAAGTAAAAATTCTGTCCAAAATTGATCGATATACGACACAATACTCGGTAAAGAGAAAGAAAATCGTAACTAGCACTTACGGAAATGGCACTGAAGCTTGCAGGATGAATTTACAGCAGGTAAGGTCGCCAATGATAAGCCATGTATCCCACTGCTCCAGAAACGCATCGCCATTGGGCCTCCTCCTACACAACATGACGTTCATATCTTAGAACTCGCATGTCTTGCTTCCCCGCTCACATCCTCCTCATGGTCGCTGCCATTGTAGATTGCAGTCACATAAATCTGAATTTCTGAACCCCATCAGAGTTCATAATTCGTGTCTGAAATGCAGAATCCGGCAACGAGTTTTCATGACTCAATTTCTGAGCTAAAAGACTCCGTAACCTAACAAAGTCTTCACCACATGGAATCCAAGGAATATGCCGACCTTAGGAACTCTACTTCAAAGGAAATTATACTATGCGCAACCTAAATTGAGACACCGCTGACAAAATGTGATAATCTGCCTATTGCTCAAGAACAGTTAGTCTTGTACGAAGCGCATGGCACTCAAGAAACCAGTCAGTGACTGCCTAGTATCTAACTGCCCTGAGTGTGACAAAACCTTAAATGAGTGACCTGCGTGTAACAAACCATAAACCTTAGAATGTAAAAAAACTGAAGCATAAGAGTACCTTAAATGATGCGAAAACCCTGATTTCAACGACTTCCAATCTACTAATACTACGTGAGAGATAGTCGTGACAATCACCTGCAACGACAAGAGTCGGCCATTTTCACTTTGATCTAAACCTCGGCACAACGACGCAACAGAACTATACATAACTAAACCTTAAAGAACCAAACCAAATTACCCGTCGCATTGCCACTAGGAAACCCTTCTCGCAACGAGGAAGCCATCCCCAAAACGAAAATTCCAAACCCTACGGAAACTATTCGCTTAAACCCCAGACCTTCCCGACCAATCCTAATGCACAGCAATAACCAAAACACAAAGACGGAATTGAAAACAGTGTCGAACACAGCAACTTGAAAAGCTCACCTCGAACAGCAAACAGTCGATTCCGCGATGCAGGCAGGGCAGCTAAACCCCAAGCCCTAACTCCTGGACTACAACTACAGCAGTGCAATATCTGAACATTGTTGATGTGCCAATTGAACTAAATTTTCAAAAACTCAAACAAAATCCGAAAGTCTGCAGGGTTCGGGAGAGGCTTAAGGTGGATTTGTGCAGGAAATAACAAGAATCAGAGGAATTTGGTAGGCATCGACAAAGCCGGATTTGTGGAAATTCTAAGGCGGGTTATGGTGATGAGCTTCGAGTCAGAACGAGCGCACGGCCGTTTCCTTATCTTCTTGCCACAAGCTCACTCACCGTGTCATTTGGTGGGTCATTCTAATTCTTAGCGTCTGTGCACCGTTGCACGCTAAATTTGACACGCCATAATTTCACTGGCTCTCCAACTTCCCTTTTCCCACTCATGCATACCAAATGTATCTTGCAAATAGTGAATTGACCAATCATAATTTATCTATACTTAACTTCTTAAGGACCATAGGGTAGTCCTTGATTTCCAATATTGTGAAGGATGTATTATATAATGCAATTTGAAAAAATAATTTAATGATGTATCGTCAAATAATAGTTCCTCCCTCCATCCCAAAATAATCTTCTGGTTGGCTTCGAAAACTTGCTCCACCCGAGAAAATGAAACACTCTGTATGTCAATAAATCACCCCCTAATGATGAGGCGCATGTCTATTATTTTAAATCGGAATTGGGACCAATCAATGTATACTTTCCCTATAGCTCCATCATGCCCCAATAGGATCATCTTCTAATCGAGCTCAATCTCTAAACAGGGCAAGCAACTATAGCTCCATTATGCCACAATTATATTTCTTTCAAAAATCATTTTTGATGATTAAAATAGATGAGTGAATTATGCCTTGTTTTAGAATACTAAATATAAGAGTTTGATAAGAATTTTTTTAAAGTCAAAGTTTTCTTAAGACCAAAATATTGTCCGTCATGCATACACGTACCCAAAGTTGCAAGAGGAGTCTATTATACAATGATACACTCCATTTGTGTCCAAAAATAAATAAACAAAGAGCTATGCTATGAGAAGTAATTTTGTCCACAAATACTCACATTTTGAGGAAGGTCCTACTCAACTTCCACAACTTACTCACATGTAGCTTTTGTCAATGCAAAGCCTCAGTCCTCTCCTTAGGTCCAGAGGCCATAAATCAATGAATACAATAAGTAACAACTTAAATACATCCTTGCTTGGCAGTTGCAATGGAATAAGGGCTGTGCCTAAAAAAGATTATTTAAAGTTTTTAGATTGAGAAAAAAACAGGACGTCTGATCATGTTAAAAGCCGGAATTGAAATTGAATTGACAGCTCTAAATAGTTTGTTTCTCCTTACGTCACGACAATTGTAAATTTTTGTTTAGAGCGCCAAAATTCGCATGTCCATGGATAAAAACCTGCTTCCGATGAGATTAGTAAAGACCTCAAAATTTGGGGTGCACCAGCAGTCTATTTGTTCTTGAGCTCTCATCGCAAGATCACTTTCTAAACAGAAAGCTTAAAACCCACCCCAAAACCTTTAAGAAACGGAAAAGAGGATCAAACAAGCCATTTGAAGAAGCCCTCGCATTGCGTGAAAAAATTTCACACCAAGGACGGGATGAGCTTGATAAATAGAAAGGTGTAAACAACAGATAAAAAGGCTCCTACAGGGATGGTCACCATCCACGATGCGACAATCTCTCGAACCACATCTCCTCGAACACTATTAAGACCCCGTGCAAAACCCACACCCATGACTGCCCCCACCAATGTGTGAGTAGCAGAGATCGGCAGACCCAAGCGAGAAGCAATCACGACCACCGTGGCTGCAGCAAATTCTGCCGCAAAGCCTCGAGTTGGGGTGAGCTCGGTAATCTTTTGACCTATAGTAGCAATCACCCTGTATCCCCAAACCAGTAACCCAGCCACAATGCCAAAGCCACCCCACGCCAGCACATCAGTTGGCATACTGGGCGGGCCGCCACTTGCAAGGTTCGTACCGTGGAGGATGGACAGAGCAGCAGAGATCGGTCCAATGGCATTCGCAACGTCGTTGGCCCCATGTGCAAATGACATAAAGCAAGCTGACAGCACTTGCAGGTAACCAAACACGCTGTAGACGATCTTCAACTGCGTACCCTTGGGGCCTTCATCCTTGTTGGCCGACTTTATCAGCTCCTCCTCAGGTGGTAACTCACAGTAGGCTCCTAACAACTTCCCCAGCTGACGACGAATGACAATGTTGATGATGATTGCTCCAAATAAGCCCAGACCTAATGCCTTGCTCCCAGCCACAAGAGCACCTCCCTGGGTAGGGAGCACCGTGAAAGACAGAGCTGTCACACCCACGAAAACTGCCACTGGAGCTGCTGTGGCTGCTGCTTGTCCCGGATTGGGAGCGCGGTAGACGAACTAATAAATCCACCAAAATGTGTTCAGATTAGTTTCCATTCAATGTTATGATCAAGAATGAGTATGATGTTACAAAGTATGAGGACTACTGTGACCCATCTCTTATACAGATGTAATGACAGATGGACGACTCCTCAAGGAAATTCGTGAGATATCAATGCAAGGTATAGATAGGTACTACATGAAATCCTCTTTAATGGTTGCCACCAAATTGATAGCACTGAATTGTACCAATTGAGACGTATGACTGACAATAGTTGCCGTTGCACGGAATACAACAGTTGCGAAAGCACGTACCCTTCGAATGCACTTGTACACTAAGAACGACACCAAAGCACCGAGAAGTGGTGACACAACCCATGATGACACAACTCGAAACAGCGATTTCCAGTACACAGCTCCAACTCCGCCATAGATAAGGCCAAAGCCCACCATTGCACCTATAATACAGTGAGTGGTTGAAACTGGCCACCCGAAATAAGAAGCAACCTGCAAGATACCCCACCTCCACGGTGACACAGCGCCGGTCATAGTTCCCTAAACGGACTAGATTCATGTTCAAGCCACTGTGACACAAGAGAGAATGTGACTTCCTTCACCTTAAACACCCCGAAAGGTCTATTTCAACTCAGAATTGCTAAGATGAGACATATTCCAATCAAAACAGAATCATCTACTAAGGAGTAGATGTTTTGAAAGCGCTATTCTCAAACTACAAATATGCGCCCACCTGAAGCCAAGTTCCAGCCGCTCCCAGTGAAGAGAGCATTCCGCAGAACAGCAAGGTTTCCTTGCCAGCGAAGACATTTGCTGACAATATGCCGGATTGCATGGTATGGCTCACGTGAGAGCCAACCGTGAAAGCCCCGGTAAATTCCAAAACTGCAGCAGTCATCACAGCCTGCCGTAAAGTCAAGGCACCAGAGCCCACCGAAGTGCCCATAGCATTGGCAACATCGTTGGCACCGATGTTCCAAGCCATGTAGAATCCCAGCAGCAGCGTCAAATAGGATAGTCCTCGAACTTTGAGAGCCATCCCTACTCCAGAGGATGGCATGTACAATGGCAATACCAGAGCAGCGACGGCGATGCAAGCTGTGACTCCAAATGCAGTCCGGGGTGAGATGTCAAAGGCGTCAGCCATACCTCTCATTCCGCCATTCTTTGGCAAGTCCTTCACTGTCGCCACTGCAGATCCAGTGTCATTTCCAAGCCCCTCAGAGAGTTCTCCAGTCCCTGCATCTGCAGCTGATGCCCTGAATTCCAAGACTCGCCGAGGCCTGATAAAGGACCATTGAAGGTCGGGCTTTAGGATGCCGACGTTGTTCACTTGAACTTGAATCGATATTTTAGAAGGACCCTTTTGCTTTTCGAAACGATGCATATTGGATCGCGAAACCCTAGAATCGTGCACACCATTCCGGGAAATACGCATATGCTTGCCATTGATGAGATTTTCAAGCGAAGTGACACCTTGTCCCAACCTAGTCATGCTTCCCATGGTTGCTCTGTTTTGACCTCAAGTGACCACTTCTTCCTCAGGCCTGCCAACTAGGCCATTCTTAAATACGTTTCCTGATGATTATTACTTGAGGACATTGGCACTTCCTGTATTCAGCTGCAGCTCCCAATAACTCACTCTCTGCAGCATCACAACATCCTTGAGAACAATGAACTTCCACAGTAGTCAACCAGAAAAACACAGATCGCGGACCCTCAAATTCCAACGAAAACAGTAAGTACTCTCGGGACAAGAGCATCGGCAATTCCGATCATTGCATGGATCATCTTGTCAACATCTTGATTCACAACAAACTTGAGGCATAACAGTACCTTCAATTACGGGAAAATCCTGAATTCAACGACCTCCAAATTCACTAACAATACGCGACAATCACCTGCACAGGACAAGACCCAGCAAAATACAATTTGATCAAAAAACTCACAATGCAAAAATGAATCGAAACGAATCCTCCAAGTAGTGGTAACCAAATTACCAATGACATTGCTACTAGAACACCGTTTCCGCAAATTGGAAACCGAAAGTCCATCCAAGAAACGAGAATTTCAAACCCCGCCATTTCGCTAAGCCTCAGAACTTCGCCATCAGTTCAAATGCACGGCGAGACCTTGACTGCAGAGACGGAAACCAAATCTCACAATCAATCACAGCATCCGGAAAACCTCACCTCAAACAGCAAACAGCCGATTTCGGAATGCAGGCAGGCAGGTAAACCCTAAACTCTAACTCCGCCAAAATCTGGACATTGCTTCGATGCCAATTGCGCGATATTCCAACAGCACGTAACAAAATCCGTGAAAAAATCCGAATTTCGGAGAATCTTAGGGTGGATTCCAGCAGGCAGTGAGAAGCTTTGGAAGCATCGACAACAGCAGAGTTGTGAAAATTCTTGGGCTGGCAATGGCGCAATAAGCTTTGCCCGCTGCGAGATTTCTCTTATCTTCTCCGCCCGGTACCCTTCAAAAGTTCTCAGGACTCTCAACTTCAGAATGGCATCTCTTTATTTGAAAAACGGATGAGTTTCATCCCGGTTTGGGGTTTGCTGTTCAGTTACATCGGGAAAGTACCCCTCATTGCTTCAATATTGTTGCAATATTGTTTCAATGGGTTAACAATATAGTATTGAAAGTATATTGTTGCATTACTGCAAATAATAATGCAACAACATTGAAGCAATGTGAATCTTGCATTTTTATTAAAAGTATATTGTTTCAATACTGCAACAATACTCTTTCAATACTATATGGTTAATCCATTGAAACAATACTACAGCAATGGGTGGCTTTTTCCCGATGTAATCCTTAAACATCGATGAGGACATTTGGCGTCGGATGATGGATGACAGAGAATCCTTCGAGTAGATCGGACTGAAGTGCAACTATTCATCCTTGGAATTTTGTTGCAAAAAGGGGAGGTCTTCTATAGAAATTTTGACTTCCAGTAAGTGCTTTTGCAATTTTGTAAGCAAATGATTCACATAATAATCAAAGGAATAATTTCCAACGTCACCATAGTCCATCCTTTAAGGGTTAATCTTGCCCTAACTGGAACAAAACCAGAATGGAGCTTGTTGCATTTCAACAACATCAAAAAGATTTCATTAAGATGCAAGGTTGCAAAGCTTTGTAGAAAAAGATGTTTAGTTATCATTAGGATTTGACAAGAACAAAGTCATTAATTAAAATTTGTACAAATGTCAACATGACCGATGAAATTGTGACCCAATTTGCATTTAACATAAGTAATGATCCAAGGGGTCTCAAACAAAAATTACTTGTGCTATACAGCTTCTTTGAGATTAATATAGATTATGTTATGTATCAAGAATAGAAAAATAGTTACAAATGTTTTTTAAATCAATTTCTAACTATTTTATTTTTTTAATTCATCCAAAGTATAATTTGCATTTTAAAAATTGGAATGTTTCTTTAATATGATTGGCTAATATTTCATCTCACATTAATCAACAAAATAAAGTCATAGATTTGATCATATAAAAACATCATTATTTTCTACTAATAAAAAATCTAAAACACTTAGATAATCTTGTATATCTTGTGTTCATTTCTTTATGACAAAAAAAATATCAATACTAATAAAATATATAAATACATTAATGAAGAACAAATCCATTTTCTATACGAAAATAAATAAATTTACAATGGATTTTTGCCCCCCCCAACCAACAATGTCCAAAGTCAAGCAATGACCACGAATAAAGTGATTGCACAAGTCAAAACTACCTTTATGACAATTCTACATCATTGAATTTATTTTAATCCTTTTAATGCCTAAATCCTTTTTGAATATTTACAAATTTTTGCCTAACTTTTGTATAGTTATATCCTCTAGTACATCAAATTCATTAAATTGGTCATCAAAAAATATGTTGTATTCTGAATATTCAAGTATTATTTGAGATGAGTGAAAAGTTTTTAGGATGAAAAAATATTTTAAAGTACTTTGTTTATTGTCTAGAATATACACCTCGGAGAGTTCAAGCTGGATTGAGTTTAGAGGGTTCAAATATTGAATATAACATGACATTGAGATTAGGCTTAATTACTCTATGCCGCTCTACATAGTAATATGTATTCATGGTGATATTTTCAAAAAAAATCAGCATATTTTTTATTTGATAGGTATTTTTTCTTCTATTCTTTCAAAAAAACAAAGTCATAACATTCTTAATTAATGTTGGTGGGAATCTTCGTATACAATATTAATATCTAAATCATGTGTAATTTGTTGGTCTTATTTTTTTTAACTTCTAAATAAATTATGATATAACGTTTGTCTCAAGTGGTATCATAGAATGATCTTTTCTACATAAGCAGAACTAGCTTTACACTTCGTGATATGTTGGATTGGAATGGTATTTTTCAATCACTAATGAGATAATAAAAAAGTTGATAAAAAAAACCCTATTTATACATAGAGAACATATGGTGTGTAAAAATTCAAATTACATGATCAAAATATTTTGGAATACAAGGTAATTTATTCTGGAACACAAAAGCGATTTTTGATTCCAAAATACCAAGTGATCAATTTTGATTTTGATCCCTTGTCTAAAGAAAAGTAGCAGAATGCCGGAAATTACTTGCTTATGGTCCACTTAGGTAGTTTTGCTGTAGTTTCAAGGACATTCAGTAAGCTTGTTACGAATGTAGGCTTTTGCCATGGACAATCCTTCCAAGCTTCATACCACCGGCAGAATCAAATCGGGGCAACGAACATTCTCAATTTGGAATTAAAAAAAATTGTCTCCTATTATCACCACAAGAGGTTCACAGTGAGTTTCAATCTGTACACTTAACATCTAACTAAGTCTTGAAATGCCTCAAAAGTTTCAATTAAGCTCAAAAACGATGAGGAGACATCAGAGGATTCTACCTGATTTAGACCTTATTTCACAACAGGAGCTGTATCGATATTGAAGTTAGCTGGGTTGCAACTATCCATATCAACATACCAGAGCTGACCATACAGTATATAAATCAATCATGCGAAACGACAATCTCTAACGCCTGCCACTAAGATAGCTTCAAGAGAACTCCATTCTTGGAATTGAATTTGTTAACGAAGGATCATTAATAAGTTCAGCACTGCACGCTTGCTCAAATTTATATTCTTGGAACCAAGTCTTACGACATTATTCTCCATAAATGCCATATAGCAGATGGTTCTTATATAAGTTACCAGATATCCAGCAATCTCTTGCTCTATGGCTTGTCAAGTCCTCAGTCATTCAAAAAGTAGCTAGCTCAAAACTTACGATGATAAGACTTAGCTTCTTAATGCAAAGATAGATGCATCGCGAACCTTGAACATAAACAAGCATCACAAAATAATTTACTCATCGATTGTCCAGTGGCATTAATTATAAATTGATCCAGCGGCGCCAAAGGCTTACAAGAAACTCGACCTCGAACACTGAAATTTCAATTAAAGTGGCGCAAGCAAGAGAAAATGTTGAGGATATACACAACATTGACAGCCCGCTAAAATCTGCAAGATGAACTAATACAAGAAACCTTTGCATTTCAAGATGCTAAACGCACTGCACCAAATTAACATCACATAACTAGTATGGAAAGACCGTGATTGATTTCTATTTTCGAACAAAGATGGCTGCAACACAAACCTCGGATAAAAAAGCAAGAATCAGCGAGTAATGTCAGAAACTCACACATGCTAACTCATCGATTGTGCAGTTGCTTCATAAGTTGAACCATTGGCATCCAAACTCAAATAAAGAACTCCACCTAGAACACAACAAACCTCGCGCTTCAACATGTTGCTGTATAGCACCGGACACCATCACATATCACGGAAAGACCGCGATCAATTTCCTGATGCATTCAATCCCTCCTCAGTGCAATGTGCATTTTAAATGAGAATAACATCCTTCATCTTAGCAAAAACGTACGAAAACCAATCGAAAACTTGCCACCAACCGATGGAACGACAAATACAGTAGGGCTCTAGCTCAACACCACCGCCGAGTCTCCAGCTTCAAAAGTGTCTGCAAAAGAGAGTGTCGGATCTAGAATAGTAAGTCAACTTATTTCGAAAGCAACAAAGCTCGTTTCGGCGCTCTGGTATTGGTGTCCGCCCTGGGGGCAGTCTGGATATCGGGGTATAATTAACGGGTATCAGTAATTAAAAAGGATATACACTTACGGAATACCTGGTCAAGTGCAGTCTCTTCCACAAGGGGGCGTGTGCTTCAGAACGCGACACGTCACCTATGCCACCAACAATTTTCCTGACAAGGTTCTGAATCTGTGGCGTCTGTTTCGCCCTACTTCCAAGCGTACTAGGCACCCCTTGTGGCCCTGTATCAGTCATAAATATATTCTCAATTCTTTTCCTTTTTCATGGAACAAATATTTTTTTGGTCCTTTTTCCTTAATATACTCACTGGGCTCGAAAAGTGGAATCTATGCGGCAGTGTTCGGTATGGAAACTTTTTGAGTTTTATAAGCTATTTTTCTTTAATTACCCAGTCCTCTATTGTTTACTCCAAATAAAATTTCATAGATTTTTCCACCGAATTTTTGCCAATGTTTCTCAAGTTGCAACCTGTTGTTTTCCCAATTCCACCAGCTATGAACTAACCTGACGTTTTTTCAATAAACCCGGCATTCTATGCAAGTGCAACCCTCTCTAATTGCACAATTGCCACATGACTTTGACCCTACCTTTTGCTCTCTAATTGCACAAACGCTTTCCATCATAGGGTAAGGTTCCAGTAAATATAAAAAAAGTGGATGAGGGGATAAGTTGTGGGCCAAGGTGAATTGACCCCTTCATTGCTCCATAGGGGTAAACACTGAAATTTTTTATTTGCAACATACGATAATGTTTTGAAATTCTGAATTCGCATTATTTTGCAATTAGAGGCCCCGAATTAGGTAGGAGAGTTGAGAATTATCAATCCGTGCGGCACAAAATAGAGGGCAATTTTTTTTAATTATCCTTGGTTGGGGAAATGAGGGGGCAATCCTCCCTGGCCATAAGTTGTGGATACAAAAACTGTAGTGAGTTATTCACCTGAAAACCTCATCAAGGAAATAAAAAAACAAATGATAAATGGTGCTCTTGATTGATTAATTGCTCCAAACTAATCACTGCTTGAATGAAAATCGGAGTCAGGAACTTCCAAATTCTAAGGTAGGAGGCTCTGAAAGCGAGCGGGCATTTAGAATTGCTCATGTAGACTTACCTGAAATGGACATAAGGTGGTCTTTAAATGGATCTTCTGTGGTCATTGAATGGATCAGTAAAAGAAATATTATTTATTGCAAGAGCCAATCATTCTCTTTGTTTTCCCATTTCTCTTTTGAAACTGCATCTGAACGGTTTATGGAAGACCTAGGATCATAAATAGGGACCTATGACTCATTACGTTTGAAAATTCATAAGTAATTCAAAAATGCTTCAAAAAATACGAAACGACTTGTGTTACAATCACAATCTATTTTTCTTTGTCTGAAAAATGAGCTAAAAATAATCCCATACAATAACCCACATGAAAAAGGCAGACCAGCCCTTAGATGCTCGCTTTCAGAGCCTCCTACCTTACAGGAGGGTAGACTGAGTAGAAGTGAAGAACATTAAAAGGAAGCACCATTAAGGCAGGTGGCTCAAAAAGCAACCCTTTAAGGGCTGTTGGGCCTTTTTTTAATGGATTTCAGATGCCCGAAAATATTTTCAAAGAATTTTGCCATAGGCACCTATTTGTGCTCGTATGCCTTGCAAAACTCACACACGTATAGTCTGAAAAAAGATAAGCTTATGTCTTGACCAATAACAAACACTACACAAGGCATTCAAAAAGTGATATCCAATGTTCCTAAATGTAACCCTTACTAAACTTAAACGAACCCTACATTCTTTAACATTTGTAAGAAGACAATTAGGCAATCAATTCCCAATTTAGAAAAATTAAGTGGATATACCTTAACTTTGAAATGGACCCTCCCTAACTCTTATTCCAACCATTGGCAACCCTTAATTATGCAACACCATGCACCAAGAGAGGTCAACAATCCATTTCAAAAACCATTGCCCTCCATTTTAGAGCTCCCTACAGGGTCTATTTGAAGAAGAGTGTCGCTTTTTGAGCCACTTGCCTTACCGTATGTGAAGTTTTGCTTCCACATTTCCACACTTACATAGGTGCCGAAATTGAATTTCCATGTTAAATTCTCAAAGTTCCACATCACTTCACACCATTTACAAAATGGCATATGGCATTGAAAAAAAAATGCAGAGATGGCTTAATAAAAATGCTTGAAATATGACCTTCACGTAGAGTAATCCAACCTTGGAAAGTTAGAATCAGTCCTTTTTTCTGGCACCATGGGCCAAATTGCACCATTTCAAAAGAAATGTCTATTTTTTGCCGAATTAAAATAATCTTTTCATCCTAAATTTCCCATTTCCATTGAAAATATGGATGAATTTGCCAAATTTGGATGAAAAAATGTATGACGATGATTGAAAAGTATTTATTTTAATTCAAAAGATGGGAGAATGTAGAAATACAATGCTTCACCAAATTTTTAAGTAATCGCCATCTTGACACTTTGTCAAAAAGTTTTCTAAAAAGGGCAGGTTGGAAGGTGCTGGACTGCCCTCATGTGCATTAAAGACTATCCTCCTGCACTTAATTTCGGAATTTCGGTGCATGGAAGCTACATCAAGGTGTGTGCACCTAAAAACAACACTCTCCTAATTGCGACACCTATCTACAGCTGTCCAAGATTTCAAACTGTTGTGAAGTAGTAGCTTTACCCTAACTTGATTGTCATTGTGGCGTTGATCAGATTTGATTTGGTGTTGAACACCCCCCTAGGCCCATATCAGTGAGTTGATTAATATGACACAGTGTAAGGTTTCCCATTACAGTTTTTTCTGTGACGGACCCAATCAATGTTGGGCCGCAGCGCATTCAATTCGGTACATGGGGTGCATTGGGGATGCACAGCTCAACACTTAGGACGGAGTTTGATGCATGATCAGGACAGTCTGGGCTGGCTCTAGAAGGGGTGAGAGGGACCTGAACTGAACTGAAGGACCAGGACACCTAAAAGATAAGAGGAACAGTTAAAACAAGGCCGGTTCGTTCTCCGCACCAGGGCAGGGCAGGGTGTGGTGGGCCTGCGAATTTCCTGAATGGAGACAGACTGAGTGGCAATCAATGATATTTTAATTTTCTGTAGTTGGAACCACTTAGTGTTCGGGAAGTTTTCTAGTTTTACCGGCTAATTTCCTCCAATTTCCATACTGAACTGGTTTTTCAAGTACTGAGTTCGGTTATTTTCTCTTTTTTCCATTCAAAATAAAAAATTTATAGACATTTTTCACCAGGTTTTTGATGATGTTTTCTAATTGCAACCAATTTTTTTCTCAATTCCACCAGCTAACTTTGAACTAGCTGCCGGTTCTTCCTGGACATTGGTTGGAACTACACTGAATTGGGAGGGGTCTTATTAAGGGGTCCCATACTAAATTCATCGACAATACACACTATATAAATATCTATCTTTGTTATTGAAGTGTCTAGGGGTGTACATCATGTTTCAAACATCTACAGTTTTCTACAATAAGTCCCTTTACTTTTGGGGTCCCCTTAAGACCTCTGTTCAGTGTAGATGAAACGTACTAGATTCATCTTTTATTTATATAATGTATTTGTATACATCTATTATATTAAGTGTGCAGAGTCATAACCCCTGTCACGACTCCTGTCATCATTCAAACACAGCTGCAATATTGTAGACAATCTGTTTAATTCTGTCACTGCTTTTGGAAAAAAGAGATAAAGGAAAGAATGGATGAATTAAAAAAACGATTTCATTTGCGGGATACTATTCAGTTTGGTAGGTCGTTGACCAACTAACGGCCCTATTATAGTTTATTTGGGACAAGAGACATCAACTTGCCAGCTAAGCTAGAGAATCACGAATTCCCCACGTAACTTACCTCCCCAAAACAATCAGTAAATTACCAGTACAGACTCACCCCAAGTACCCAACCCAAACTCCCCTTTCAACGGAAATTGTCCATGTGTTTAAAAAATATATAAAATAAAATATAAAAGTACACCACAACAAAATAACATGAATTCACAACTTTCTGGTGATCTGGGTTCACAACTCAACTGTCAGGAGCTCAAAGTTCCAGAACGAAACTAAAGGGACGAGAACAAGAATTATAAGTTGGTTGACAGAGGTGTACCGCCGTTATGAGGGGTCACATTTCATGTAAAATGTTTCGACATATATTTGGTGGATGGTGTTCTTGATATTTGAAGTGTAGGTACCAATATTATGAGAACCTGTTGTTTCTCTTTTTCTTTTAATGGTCACCTTTCTTTCAAAATAAAATAAAATAAAATAAAAATTATATATATAAAATGACAACCTAACCCAAATGTACTACCTAGGAGAACAAAAGGAAGAGGTGTTATGATTCGGCGACTTCTTTGGCTGTCCAAGAACATGTTTAACCCCTTGGGTTCCTTGACTATGTTTTCATTGAAAACGCTCCGAAACTGCCATTTCAATACAAGTACCAAATTTTTGAAAAAGACAACATTTTTGACACATGTAACCATGGGATCTTGTAGGACGCTTACTTAAGAACATGTGGTAAAAATTCCAGAAATTTCCACCGCGTAGATTGCAAGATATAAGCATTCAAATTCACTGCAATTGTTTTTTTGGCCCTACAAAAAACAAGGTAGCTGCACTTCACAAGTCCACTTATGTATTAAAAATGTCCAAAATGGTGGTGCTTCTTTGAATTCTTTTTTCTAGACAAGTTGACTAAATGCTTCAAATCTTTCACATCATTTGGAAGTGTACAACGTATAGAGAAAAAATAGTGAGTATAAAGAAGTAGAGAATGATTCAAAATACAAAATTGTTAAGAATTTAGTTATGGAATTGAAAAATGTCAATCCCAATGGTTGCAATGTTATAATAAACAATGTACATCTATTGATTTTATTCTCTTCAAAAAATATTGAAAATTGAATAAGATAAAGGGCTTCAAAGTTTATTTTAGAATACAAAATCTATAGCTAATTGTAAACAAAAACTCTTCATAAGTTTTTACTCATTTATCAAAATGGAATGATTCTAAGCTTTCCGTGTATATATAACTTTATAAAACCAATTCCAAATTGTTATTTTTAAAAAAAGTCATTTTTTAATGATTTGCACGGATTGCCCCACCAAAGATAAAAGTAACGTATTGGGTCATAACTTTTAACTCATATTTCCAAATGTCATGGAATTTAGTACACATGAAAGATATTCCTTATCTTCACCTTCTATTAAAATTTCATCCTACGATATGTAAATCTTCAATCACAGTTTGATGTTTAAAATTTATTTACTACCCCAAAATGCATGTAGATCCTTTAGGTGTTAAAAAGGTTGAAACAACAACAGTGCAAGAGGACATGAATTCTTAAGTATGCAATGTACATAAACACCAAGGAACTTTGTCAATTGAAGATGCCACAAGTTCAATAAGGTGAATGTGCACAAAGTATGTACATCTATATTCCTACAAATTTAGTGCAACTATGCATATAGTTTTTTTTTATTTTAAATATCTTGGAGCTTGAGTAAAAAACACAGTTCTAGTGATCTATTTTATATACCTTTTAATTTTTTTTCAAAATGATCAAAATGATAATTTTTGTGACACTTTGAAGATAGCATCTTGAAAACTTAAAATACACCGCTTTGGGACTTTTCTATTGAATTTCTTAGTGTGAGCTCAAAGAGTACACCACAATGTTTAGCACTATCATCTCCAAAATTTTACTAATTTATTATTATTAATTTAAGTATTTTGTAATTACTATGATTTTTACAAAGAGATTATTTATAAAAGTCATATAAATTTCATTTGAATGTTTTTACTATGAAAAAAATTATATGAAGTTTGACCAGATATGATCATTAAATGTCTTTTAAATGTTAACTATCATCTACCTTTTACTAGAACAAAATGATGTTGCTAAGATATTGAATGAAGACTTGGAACTCCTTGTTCAAACCCAATTTTGATGCCCTTATTGGTCATCTACTTGATAAACTTTAGAAGCATATAAAAGATATTGTAAAGGCGTCAAGATTTGATGGTAGTGTATTTATTGTAAATTATAAATTTTTCAAAATTTCCTACCTCAAAGAAGGGCAATTAATGAAGTAAACTTGGATTTTCACAAAATTTTGTTTCAAGGGTAAGGTTTCAAGCTAATCTTTTCTAATTTTGATTTCCCATGTTTAGTGAGTTTTTTTTCTTCACTTCTTCTCCTTATCTTGTGCTTTTTGTGATTGATGTTTGGGTTGTGGTGGTAGATAGGATGCTCGAGATCATGAAGTTCGTACTAGTTTGATAATGGCTAAGGTATGTACATCTATTGCCATCACTAATTTAAACTAAGTATAATTGCTATTATTAGTATAAATCATATTTATCATATTTTGTAAGCAAGTGAAAGAAAATTCCATTGCAATTAAGCATGCATTATTTGTACACCGTATGAATAAATAATAAAATTTTAACATACTTTTGCCAGGTGCATCAAAAAGCAATAATATACTCTCATAGACTTTCAACTTTTTTTGACTATGTACATATTATGGAATCCATAAGTGATATTGTTGTAATTTATTTTCCTATGTGATTTTTAACAAATCTAGTTTGAATTTGTACAATTATAAATTCAAATTTTTTGATATAGCTTATCAAAATGCTGACTATTTGTTCAATATAGAGCAAATTCCAAAAAGCTCAAAAAAAGGCTTTGAGCATTTAGGGGTTAAACCCCTAGCTAATTACTCCGAGGAATTATTACGTACCACCACAATTAAGTTACCAAAGCCCGCCCCACAATTAACTAAGTTAAACACCGTCTGTTCCGTCTGCCATTGGTCCGCCACCGCCATCTGATGATTGGCCCAATCTAAAGTCTAAACCCCCCGAAACAGGAAACATGCTCGTTACTCGCATTTTTAATTACTGTGTGCGATCCGCGAGCATTGCGCGGGGGGCGACCTGCTCCTTCCCCGTCTTGCCGTCTCCCCCGATCCAGTCCACCATCTTGATCACCTTTTGGCCGTGAATTCGTGCAGCGCTCACATCATCACAGACCTTTGCTTGGACAACTGAATCTCGCAGGCCCACCTCCCCCTTTTTCTCTTGCTCCTCTGTCTCTGGCCCCTAGCTCCTTGCTCTCTCTTTCGCAATGCACGAACATCCCTTGCTGCAGCAAATGCCGCAGATTTGCTGAGATGCAGAAACGGCAACTCTTTTCGAGCCACGCGAAGCTCTGGAAGTGACCATGTCTGACATTTGATTCTTGGTACGCTGCAGAGTTCGGATGCAGGTGGAAGTTCGAAACAGACGGTCAAAATGTGGAGATTGGAGTAGTGGCGGCGAAGAGGGTGAGATTTGGACATTGGTGTGGGTGGAGATGCAGGTGGGGCTGGTGGGTTGATGTGTTGGTGGTCGTTGGGAGCAGAATTTTGTGATAGTTTTGTTGGGTGGCGGGGAGTTGCGGGTTGTGTATGGCATTGGAATGATGGGAGTGATAAGAGTGATGGGAGGTGTGGTTGGAGGGTGTTATTACAATGCGGGGGTGTTGTAATGCGCCCCTCGTTGTGGGTGCTGCGTTTGTGAGAGGCTTGTGAGGACGGCGAATTGGGAGTGGTGGTAGCGAGAGCAGTCTCTATGTGGTCGAGAGCGGGCTCTTCTTCCTATTGAGACCATGGGATGCGTAAATGGGAAGAGATCCGGTGCGCAACGGCGCGAAGCCAAGCTGCAGCAACAGCAGCAGCAGCAAGCGAGCGTCTTGCCCACTCTCGACGACGTCGGGGACGTGCTCACCTCAGACAGTAGTGACGACGACGGGTTCGGTGACCACTTGGGCGCTACGAAGATTTGCTTGCCAGGGCGTGACAGTAAGCCGAGTTCTCGCTCCACGACTCCGAAGCTCCGCTCGGAGGCCAACACTCCCCGGCTGAAACCCGAGGGCGGCACTCCGAAGCTCAGCAGCAAGTATGGCCCCGGGTTACCAAAACTGAAGTCGCGTTCCGGGACGCCGAAGGCGAGGTCGGAGAGCGGGACGCCCAAGCTGAAATCAGAGGCGTGCTCCACGCCCAAGCTGAAACCCGAAGCGGGCGGGTCGAAGACAGGCTCCCCGTATGACCACGGCTCCAATCGCAGGAACAGCCAAAGCTCCGGCCTTTTCCTGGAGGATCTCGATCTCGGCATTTCGCGGTTGGCTCGCATCTCCGACCAGTACTTGCCTGCGAGCGGCTCGCGTGTGGTGCGAGTCCCCGACGGGAACTTCGACCTGCGCTTCTCGTACTTGACGCAGCGTGGGTACTACCCGGAGGCGCTCGACAAGGCCAACCAGGACAGCTTCTGCGCGCACACGCTCTTTGGGGAAAACCCCGACGACCACTTCTTCGGAGTTTTTGATGGGCACGGTGAGTTCGGGACGCAGTGCTCGCAGTTCGTGAAGAAGCAGTTGTGCGAGAATCTGTTGCGAAGTCGGCATTTTCATAGCGACCCAGTGCAAGCGTACCACGAGGCATTTCTTTCCACCAACACGCAGCTGCATCGCAACACCGGCGTAGATGATTCTATGAGCGGCACAACGGCGATCACAGTGCTGGTGCGTGGGCGGACGCTTTATGTGGCGAATGTGGGCGATTCGCGAGCTGTGATTGCGGAGAGGAGGGGCAACAGTCTTGTGGCCGCGAATTTGTCAACCGACCAGACACCGTTTCGAGAAGACGAATGCACGCGCGTGAAAGCTGCGGGCGCGAGGATTTTGACGCTTGATCAGTTGGAAGGGTTGAAGAATCCGGATGTGAGGTGTTGGGGTGGCGAGGATGACGACGACGGCGACCCGCCACGACTGTGGGTGCAGGATGGAATGTTTCCCGGGACGGCGTTCACGCGGAGCATTGGAGACAGCGCTGCCGAGGAGATTGGCGTTGTTGCAGTGCCGGAGGTTTTGGTTATGGAGCTCTCGCCGAAGCATCCTTTCTTTATCATTGCAAGTGATGGTGTGTTCGAATTCATCAACAGCCAGGCTGTTGTTGACATGGTGCGCGTCGCTTTTCCACAACCCTGTAACTTAATACACAGAAAGAATTGGCATTCAGTACTTTAGTGACTGAAGTCGTAGGATCGCAGTGATTACCTTGTTCTCACTCTTTTTTCTCTTGTGACTCTTTCTTCTATTCAATTTCCTCGCACACACTCAACCCTCTCTACTTGCACACTCTGTAATTGCACACTCCCTGTATATCCCAGGAATTTCTCAGGCTGTGACCTAGTCTGAGTGTACAAGTTTCACAAGTCACGTTACGAGCACACGCCATAGTGCATTTTGCAGTCCATTTGTCTGCCGGAGGTAGTGCAATTGGAGAGTAGATTTGAGTGTAGTGGAAACGTTTAGAAGTGCTCTTTGGTGAGAGACTAGGAGTGAGTGTGCTTCAATACGAAATGTGTTGTATAATCGGCCAGGGAACCTTTACTGTTACTGTTACTGCTACTGTTGACAGACTTATTCTCTTTGAATCATGTACTTGAATTTGTGTACGGGACTCGGAGCTTTCTACTCCTACTGTAGCAGTATTTACTTACTGATGATCTACAGTAGGGGCGTACTGTACAGTACTGAGGCGCTTTCTGCACTTTGTGGGGACAGGCTGCGAAGTACAGTGATCCGAAGGAAGCCTGTGCCGCAATTGTGGCCGAATCCTACCGGCTATGGCTCCAGTTTGAAACTCGGACGGATGATATCACGATCATTGTTGTGCACGTCGAAAATCTTGATAATGTACGTTTCCTTACGCTTTCGTTTCATTGCTAACTGTTTGTGTCCTGGAAGTGCAATCATTGGAGGAAGCTCCCTTAGATTTCATTGAATTCGTTTAATTCTGAACTTGTTCCCTCTTTCTTTGTATTTCTTTGCAATTCTCTTAGTGCAATGGATGGAGGGTTAGCAGTCTTCATACAAACCTCTTTGTCTCCCATTCTTGCCTCCAATGTTTGATGAATTGGCTTACATTCAATTTGCTGAAAGCATCAAAAGATTACTTGCTAAGAGAATCTAGAATATTCTTTCGATTGCGAACAAGAGGCAAACGAGGAAGAGTGTTATAAAGGGACTGTTACAGTAGGAAACATGGTCAAATGCTTACCTGTACACGCTAGTAGGTGGTCTAATAATATTCGTGCCCCTCGTTAATTCGGTTAAGGATTGTACGTTAATTCGATTCTCTTTCAGGCCATATTACTTGTGATGCTTCTACCCTTCTACACCTTTGCTCACAATGTCCTGCAAAGCAGGTGGACATGGCAATCGAGCCGTATCACAGAGAGACACCCGTGGTACCCATGAGAGCGAAGTCGCCAGGAAGAGTGTTTAAAGGGAGTCGGCCTGCTCGTCAAGATTACTCCAGGGCAAAGTCCCGCGCTATCGAAGCTTCTTTGGATCCAGACGAGCCTTGGGTGCCTGCAGCCGAGACTCATGCCAAAACTGTAGAGGAGGAGGTATGTTCTTTGCATACATTCAATCACCCCTCTCTAATTTAGCTGCGTTAATTGACAAATGGACTCCTGTTCCATGCGTTCGCAACTTGATAAGTGGAAGTTGGATAATCAAACGTCTACCCTAATTTACTGGGATTGTGCAATTGGAAAGTGTGTGATAAAATGGTTTAAAGCTTGTGTGATAAAATGGTGATTGTTTATTTGATTGAACTTCCTATATGGTTACATATGTTCAACTAGAAGTATCTTCATGTAGGATTCCAGTGTTTTGTTTCTTTGTTTGTGAGAGCAGCCAGTGACTGTCAAAAATCTAGACCAATGGGGCGGTCTATACCCTAAACTTCCAATTTGGGTGGTGGAAGTGGCATTTAGGGAGCGCAGTGAAGTTTTTGTAAGAAATTGGTCGTCCATACTTGAAAAGTGAATTGAAATCGTGCTTTTCAAATTTTCTTCTCCACAGGCACGAATTAAGCAAGCTCTGGAAGGGAACTTCTTGTTCCAAAGTCTGACTGAAAAGCAACGACATACACTCATTGAGTGCATGGATCTAGTGGAAGTGAACGCTGGAGATGTCATAATTCGGCAGGTAGTGATTTTAGCTCGACACAGACCTTGAACTGTTTTCATTAATGGGTTTCTATGCGTTTGACTCTGATTCTCTCTTTTTCATGGACTTGTAAAAATACACATATCTGTGTGGGGGTAGAGACGTGTGATTAGCCGCTCGTGTTATTGCATTTCCCGTTCCAGTTTGTCTCACTGGGTGAGTGGGACATGTTTTCAGGGCTTCGAGAGTGAACTGTTCTACGTAGTAGACTCTGGAGAATTTGAAGCTACACTCACCCAGGTTTCCAATCATTTCTCTCATCTTTACATGTTGCTTGTTGCTGTACCAGTGTCCTTGGACAGCAAGCGTAGGAAACATTGAATTCCAAAGTATAAAACTTCAAAACTAATCCAAAACATAGTTCACCGCCGATTCGACCGTCAATAATACAAGCCATACTAGTAACCAGTTGGGGACAGTGAAGAAGATATAATTTATTTCTTTTTCTTTTTGAGATCGTTGAAATTCTTCAGTATGGTTGAAGTCCTTGCACATGGATGCTTACTTTGGAGATTGCTAAGATGGTGCATTGGAATTGTATATCTATCTCAGGTTGGAGCTGATGGTGACCAAGAGCCAGGCAAGGTGGTTCAGCAATATACTGTAAACTCGAACCCCTGTTTTGGGGAGCTTGCACTCATGTATATATTTCGAAGCTCTTGTCTCTTACCGAATGTGTTCCTCATGTGTTTCAAGTTTATTCTAAACTATGAATCTGAAACTCTGCTTAATTTCGTTTTTTTAACCTGCAAATTTCAAGCCTGAGATTCTTATTCCTGCATAGGTTTGGATACCTCTTCATCTGTAATGGAGATGAAACCAGATTTTAAATTCACTGGAGCATACGGAAGTCCTTATGACTACCAATGTCTATGTGTGTATGGAACGAATCCTGACCACCCTCATGCTTCAGGTACAATAAACCGGTGCAGGCGACGGTGCGGGCCGCCAGTAATGGCAGCCTTTGGGTGTTAGAGCGCGAAGCGTTTCGCGGCATTCTGTCGATGAAATTCCTGCATCGACCGTCGTTGAGGGTCTTACGTTCCGTGGATATTTTTTCCAAGCTCTCCTTGTCACATCTGCAAGGAATTTCAGATGCTTTGACAGAACATATATTTGAAGAGGGTCAATTGATAGTGGATGCGGTGAGTACACTGAAGCAATGTTGGTGATTTTTGCGATGGCTGCACCTTAGGAACGCCTGAATAGCGGAGAATAGAGAAAAGTATTGGATTATCTTCAAGATCTCCTTTACAATCAGTTGTTTTAACCACAGTGTGGCTTTTGTAGGATGAGACGCTTGATGCATTCTACGTTGTTAACAGTGGCGACGTCGAAGTGACCTACCCTGGTGGTGAAAACGGTGATGCTGGAGAGTTTCAAGTGCCCAGGGCGAGCTGGGAGCACACAAGAGAGAGATTCTCCTTTGAAGGCCAACAAGCGCACGACCTTCCCCAAGTGACATCTTTTGGTGACTGGGTGCTTACGAAGGCCCCAGCGAAACCCATCACGGTAGTGGCTATCACGGATGTGGAATGCTGGTATATTACACGGGAAGCGTTCGAAGAAGCTGTCGGCCCACTGAGCAAGATTCTGAAGGAAGATGCGAAGTAAGAGACTTAAAAGCAACAATCTAATGCTTTCTTTACAGCTTTTTGAAAGTGCATGAATCGTACTTGTGTGTTATTGATGGTCAAGAATGGGAATCGGTTGTCAGTCTTGGATGAGATGCTTTGCTGATTGAAGTTGTGGCTCTGCGGCTTTGGCAGGTATATGGAGAAGATGTCGCAGCTGCGGAGATTGCAACTTGCGGAGGTGGATGAATCTGCTTTCCAGAGAATCACACTGAAGGATTTGGTACGTCCTAGTTGGAACGATAATAATGTCGGTAAAACTGTGTGGGTGGAACTGCCTTTTCTCATTTGTGCAGATCTTAGTGTTGATTTATAAGTAAGTGTGATTTAAAGTCTTAGCAGAAAACTGGAGGCAATGGGATAATTAACGCATGTTTGTTCCTAACGTACTTTTGTGGGTTTTTTTTAGGACTGGGAAGAAACTGTCTATTCAACTGATTGTTGCGAAGTAGGAGTGGTACTTTGCAAGAAATCAGGTCAGAACTCGATATGGTCATATTTGTTAAAAAATGCGAAGTTTCAAAGTGCAAAAGCTATGACGTACACAAGCGCCCAGAGTTTTAAAAACTATGAGTATTGCAGATCTGAGGTTTCAGTCACTAAAACCGCACCAATCTCATCGACATCCACCATATTAATGAACATGAGGTTTCATTTTAGTGTTTTTGTGAATTCAAAATGTGTACACAACAAAAAGATTTGCATGCTTTGCGGTAATCTCTGGATTTGTAATGGACGCAGAGGACGTGGTGAGCATGAAGAGGTACCAAAGACGGAAGGTTCAGAGATTGGGCCGAGAAAACCAAGTCCTGCAGGAGAGAGCTCTTTTCAAGCAGCTGAGGCCATCTCCTTTTGTGCCGCATCTGTTGGCGACTCCCATTGACAGCGACAGTGTGGCGCTTGTTCTGAATTGCGTGTTAGCTGGACCTCTGGAGCTTCTACTGCGGTCACCTCTGGACGAGCATTCGTCACGGTTTCTTGTGGCCAATGTGGTGTTGGCAATTGAGCTTCTGCATAAGGTGCATGACTGTCCCTTTTTTGTCAAATAAAATTTCTTGACCATTTTGATGAGATGGCCGTGCTTTTATCGTAGGGTTATCATTCATTGCAAACTTACGTGTAATCGATTCTCTCATCGGCAAAACTAGTGATAATATATGTCTACCTCTGAAGAGTAGCACTGGCTTCAACAGTCCCTGTGACATAGGGTTTAGGGTTTAGACCTAAGTCCTAGAACTACCCCAACAGACTCTTCATTCACTATGGTCTTATTTCCGGCGCTACATTTCCCGCCTACTCCTAGTGTTTTTTGGGGGAGAGTTTTTTGAAGGTCTTCCCTTCTTTACTCTGGAGTTTTTAGCATCTTTATTATCTCTCTTGTAGATTCAATTACAACGAGGAACCGAGAGTCCATGTGACCTAAATAGTAGAACTATCCCCCACTAAAACTCTTCATTCGTGATACGTTTACGGCAACACCAATCTTCTTCTTCCTCCTCCTAGTGTGTTTTTGGGAGACCTTTTCAAGGTTTTCCTTTTCACTCCGAATTTTGGGTATCTATATTTGTCTTGTGAATTCTAAGAAAGCGAGGAAATAAGAGTAGCACGCTGTAGAAGGAATATTCCTCCCTTGGATTGCTGGAGAGGGTTGACTGCTTGAAAATTACTTCGAATGCCATATTGGGTCGTGCATGGCAAATCAGAGAATACTCCCAAGTTGGCTGAATATAGAAAGAACTTTCGTTAGTTTGTTCGAATTTGTTATGTAATCATTTTTTCGAAGATACTGCGAGTTGCAAAATATCCGCGTCGGATTCTTCGACATGGATTCTTCGACATGGCTAGTCCGCACTCTAGGGTTTTGTTCAATGCGCGAAATTGTTTTTGATTTGAGACAGTATCCTCATTGACAACTTCTGATGATATAAAGATGGCGTAATGCAGGATGGTGTATTGTATCGTGGCATTTCACCGGATGTTCTGATGGTTGATCGAAGAGGTCGTATTCAGGTGGGTGTCTGTGAAGGTGCCATTTCTGGCTTGACTTTCCTCACTTTCTGCAAATTGTCTCTCTCTGCAGCTTTTTCAATATATTGTGCATCTTGAAGCCCTTCTGTGTGTATTAGGTAACGAGACGAGGGCTGTTAGGCTCAAGTCAGTAAACGAGCCTAACCCTCTCTTTCAAACTGGATCATGATTGTGAAATCTTGGGAGATTTACAGCTCTCTCAGAGAGCGTGGAAAGGCTAGGGTTATGTGATTAGAATTTGGCATCTTGACTAACGGGCTTCATTTGATTGCAGCTGGTCGATTTTCGATTCGCAAAGCCCATGAATGATGAGCGCACTTTCACCGTTTGTGGCATGGCTGATTTCTTAGCACCAGAGATTATTCAAGGACAAGGCCATGGCTTGGCTTCTGACTGGTACGCAACGCAGTTCCTGATATGAACCAGATAATTGGTATTGTTCATAATTGGATGTTCTGCACGCGATTGGCAGTAGTGGATGTTGAGATCAATTTCTCTGCTCAAATGGAGGGTTAACAATCAAATAGGTTATGTACTAGATAACCAGACAAGGGCCGTTAAGAAATGTCGTTAGAAGGAGGGAGGATGGTTTAGAGACATAACCCTCACTCTTCGAGAGAGCAGTTGATTTCCGAGAAATGACAGTCTTGATATAGTTTAGACGAGAGAGTTATGTCCAAAACCCGACTTGCATTTTTCGCAGGTCTGCTCGATTGTCTTTTGTTTTTCAATGTCGAACTGCTCATTTGCACATTTGCAATGCTTCAATGTAGCTGCTTAGACTCTAGTGTTATATTCTTTACAAATCATTCCTATCTGCCAAATGCACACAAATTACGCACACGAAAGCAGTCGTGTGAACATTGGTGAGCGGATGGTCTAAGAATTCGGACGAATATTGCAGGTGGGCGGTAGGCGTGCTCATGTACTTCATGTTACAAACGGAGCTTCCGTTTGGGTCTTGGCGAGACAACGAGCTCGAGATTTTCGGGAGAATCGCGCGTCGACAGCTGACATTCCCTCCGAGTTTCAGCCCTGAAGCTCGAGACCTGATCGACAAGGTGAGAACTCTCCAGATCCTATCTTTCAAGCTTATTCTCTAGGTCCAATCCAAGCTAATCCTACGGCTAATCCAGCAGTAATAACAGACGCAGCAGAAATTAAGGGGTTTATTATAATATCCTCTGACCAAAATTAAGGGTTCGTATTTGAAAACCTAAATAGATCTTATTATCCTATTTAGGCATGTAGCCGTATAACGGCATGTATGCAATACTGAATTTCTTGTGGTAACACAAAACGTTAAGGACCTAAAAGAATTGAACGGTCTGCGTTATGCGATTATTTAATCTGATGTAAATCCTTGGATGTGTGATTCATGTGGTCCTAACTTCATGGCTGTGCTTGCTTGTACCTAATGGTCCGTTGTGTGTTGCAGTTGCTTGTGGTGGATCCGAGCCGGAGACTGGGTTGCGACAGCCAGGGAGCTTCGGCCATTAGGGAGCACCCGTGGTTCCGTGGTATAAACTTTGACAAACTACTGGACTGCAACGTGGAGGTTCCTTCGGAGATCATGACTCGCTTGCAACTGGCCATCGACTTCCTTCCCGTGGACGACAGCTACCAAGTATTCGACCTCCAGCCGGAATATGATATCCCACCCTGGCTAGATGGCTGGTAATGCTATGGACTCTATTGCCAGGAGGCAAATGCGGTTGTGGGCCTTTACAGGTTGGCAATTGTGGACATTGAGATCTCACTTTAGGGTTGCTTGGAGGCTCCACGACATGGAACTAGGTTGTGACATGTAACCTTCTCCTACTGGGAAAACTACTACAAGTGATGGCACTCTTGCAGCTCTGGGTTTTTGAGATCGCACTTTTTTGTTCATTGGAGGGTCAGGAACAAGGAAGTACGTATCCCTCTGCTACTGCGAAAACTAGAAAGTGATGGCATAATTATCTGCAGTTGTGGGCTTTGAGATCTCACTTTTGGGTTGATTGGAGGCTCCAGAACAGGGAACTTCATTCTGTTGCATGACCTCTCCTACACGGAAATTTAGAAAGGTGATGGCCTGCGTGCTATTGTGGACATTCGAATCTCACTTTTGGGTTGCTCGGAGGGTCAAGAACACAGACAGGTGTATGTCAGATAAACCCTCTCCTACTTGGAAAACTAGAAAGCGATGACACATGCGCAGTTGTCGACATTGGGATCGCGCTTTCTGGTTGATTGGAGGCACGTAGGTCATGTCATATCTCACCCTCTCCTACTTAGCAAGGTAGAAAGTGACACACATTTGCTGCGCATGCAAGGCAAATGATCACGGCTGGAAGAGATTCTCCAGGATACGTTGAAGATTTACAACTATTTTTAAACTTCTAAAGCCCAGTAGTGTGGGTACGACTTCTGTGAAGTTCGGCTCTTCACCTAGTGGGCTACATTCAGTACCAAGGCATTGGAGCGGTTTGGAACCCTAAAACCTTCAAATCACGGCTCTCTTTACAGGTGGGGAGTTCCTGCACCCTGCGCTGGAACCATACTCCAAAGCTTGGGTGAGTAATCACCGTTGTTGGAAATCACATGAGTTGAAGTGTTGATTTAATCACCACAATGTGGTTTCTAAGTCTTCTTCAAGGCAATTTTTTTTTGGAGTGCATGCCTGTTATGAGAAAGGGAAGCGCGCACTTGGGAGTATAGAAATCAATCTGAAATGGTGGTGTCAGGGTGGTATGATAGAGAGGTTTTAGTCGACATTGCGATTAATTTCGAGACCTTGTTCTGAGTCTCTACCAGTGTTTGGTGGGAGACGCACAGGGGGAATCATGTACGTTTCTTTTCTTATGAAGTGATGGGGTTTACAACTGCTTCCAGACTTTTTTTCTCTTTTCGCTTACACCCTGACTGTGTTTCCATCTGATTGCCTGAATGCCAAAAAGATGTCTGCATGATGCGGAGGGCGAGTACAATCTTTTGTGCACGATGGTCTTGAATGTCAGTCGGGAGAAGGTCATGCGAAATACGACATTTGCGGATGGCGTTCAAGGTCACTGCAACGCTTCCCCTTTTTCTTAAAACTGACCCCTACATGGCCGCTCTGCAGATTCTTTGCCTCGCCTAGAATGTGCAGTACAGTACCCGCGACAACTGCGTTACGGACACCCACATTGTGCGTCCATTTCAAAGAGCTTGGCACAATCAGTAGAATACTGTTTGCATTTTGGACTTTTCAAAGAGCTTTGCACAATCAATAGAATACTATTTGCATTTTGGACATTAGGTGTTTGATTGGTGAAGAAGAATGTTTTTTAATGTAAGATAGAAATGCAAATGTCTGTCCTTGGATTTTTGTGTGAAAAGGGGGAGGTCTTTGCACAGTAGATTGACCTTTGATGAGTGCTTTTGGGTGGGGTTTTTAACCTGTACAGGACAAAGGCACATTTTGGACATAAATTGTGAAAAAAACTGCCACTGTTTTACTGTAGTGGGGAAAAAATGAAAAGAGAAAGTCTTTTTTGTCGAATGCAACTGTACAAATTTGTACTTGACTACAGTGTGGGAATGTGTGGGAAAACAATTCAGAAAAATTTCCCGCATGGATTGAAAGATTGTAACGTTTGAGGTGAAAAGGAAAAAAAACTGCTTTTGACCTTGTCTACTAGGACTAGCAAACTTGAATCCCCACAAGACATCTAATGGGTGTGGAAAATCATCCATTTTGGTATTGTGTGAATCATTGGTTTAAAAAAATTCAATTTTTTTTTATTAGAAGTCAAACTATTGTAGAATCCTTTTCTTTTTCAATCAAAACTAGGAGGATGAATAATTGCACTTGTGTCCCATATAGAAATATTCTTTGTCATTCATTGATCATAAAATGGCCACAATGTGGTTCATGGGTTAATTCCTCCTAGGTTGAGATTTTTACATGGTTATATTTTTTTGGCATTTACATCTTGAATATGTAAGTTACACACTTGCCAAATTTCAAAAGTAAAAGAATAGTTTTTTCCAATCTGCGTGAGTTGCCTAAAATGTTCAAGGCAACAAAACTTTTGATCTAGTCTTGTGATTGAAATTCCTTTTATAATAATGCTAAAGGGATAGATGTTCACAGCTAGTGTTAAAAATTTGTGACCATCCAGCCCATTGACTTTATAGGAACTACTTGAAATCTTTTGCATTCGTAGAACCCTCACTTGATCTTCTAGGGGTTAAACAAATGACTCACACTATACCAAAAAGGATGATTTCCATAGTGACAAACTTGGCATTTAAGGGTTAACATTCAACTCTTACACAATCCCAATCAAACATACTAAATTTCAATTTCAAGAATCAAAATTTGATTTTCGATGAATTGTTCTATTTAACCTACAATTGAGCAAACAATATTTTATGGCAACTTCGACAACAAAGAAATTTTTGGCAGCTCACTAAAAATAGAAATATTCACTATATTTTTTTTGAATTACTTTTGGATGTGGGGACAAAGAATACCTTAGTATTCCACTAAATTCTTTTACAAATAAATGTGCCCACAAGGAGTTTACAAGAAATGTCATTTTTGATCGACACGGGGCAACATGAGTAAGATTTTTCAACACAATGCCTCGAGGAGCGAGGGCAAAGTTTAAGACAGATGTTTGGTTTAGGATGAAAGCAGGTTGCTTCTGACATTTTTGGGGGCCCATAAATTCAAGACAAAGTACAAAGAAGTGGTTAAAGGCAGGCTACTTCTGACATTCTCGAGGCCTATAAATTAAGGACAAAGTACAAAGAAGGATTGGCAAAAAGGCTATAGTTCCATGAAATATAATTTTAGGAAATTTAACATAAAATTATAGAAGAATCAAATTATTTAACAACCAACGTGGGGAGCTTCAAAAGCCACTTTCTTTGATCCCAAAGAGAGGATGAAGAGAAGATATTTCTTTATACAAGAGGGGTGGTACGAGGTAAAGCAACCCATGTGGGATATGTAAACTTAGAATTAGTAGGTGAGCTCAACCGCTAATAGTTAAGTCAAAATCAAGAATTGTGCTCAAAAATAGAATTTCAGACCTCATTTAGGCATAGTAGAATAATTTTTTTCAAAATACTTTGAACTTAGATAATGTGTAAAATTAATCTAGTTTTCACCTACAAAAACTCGTTTGAGATTTAGATTCTTCAATAAAAAGTTATGGACAAAGATCAAAGAGGGGTTGAAAGGGGCATTTTCTTTGACATTTTCAAACATCTTCTTTGAACTTTGTCCTTAACTTTTTATTGGAGACTCTAAATCTCAAACGGATTTTTTAAGATGAAAATTAGATTGATTTTACACATTATCTTAGTTTAAAGAATTTTGGAAAAAGTTATTCTACTCTGCCTAATTTAGGTCTGAAATTCTACTTTGAACACAATTCTTACTTTTGACTTAACTATGAGCGGTTGAGCTCCTACTAATTCCAAGTTTACATATCCCCAGTGGGTTCTTTTATCCCCCACCACCCCTATTATATAAAGCAAGATCTTCTCTATAAACATCCCCATGCACGACAAGCATAGCTTTGGAAGCTATGTGAGACGGTTACTTAAATCTTAGATTCTTCTATAACAATATGATAAATTTTCTAAAATTATACTTCATGGAGTAGGAGAACATTATCATCAACATGTGGAATATGGATGTTCAGAAGACATGGCTTGTGATAAACTTTTACAATGTTAGTTTTGCATGATGAGTTAGGTATAGCAAACCTTGACTTGGCCTCTTCCTAACTTATATACCCAATTGCCTTTAAGTTCAACTTGGGTGTTTCGAGCCATAGATTAATCGAGCTTGCCAAAATCACAAATTTTGGCAGAATTTTTCCTTCTTCTAGAGCTAGTTGAAACCTTGAATTCCATTGTTAAATTTTTGAAGAGATTATTGTATGTGCATGTCAAAAATTATTAAAAAAATAACTTTGTGTGAGGTAGTTTACTATTGAAAGTAGTTGATACATATTTTTCAATTTGAAATGCCATAATTTTTTTTTGAACATGGCCAATTCTATTACAAAAAAAAAAAAAAAAAAATGGTTATGCAAAAAGTGAAATTAATTTATACAAAAGCCTCCTCAAATCAAAGTTTCCTGGAATTTGGATGCCCTCCAAAAACATTTTTTTCAACTTCAAATAATATAATCTTGCTATCTAAGTACTTCCAATCTCTTGTTTTTTTAATAAAGTGTAATGTAATAGTCTACCACTAGATCTTACAATAAGATGCAAGAAGATTTCATTTGTCATTGGTCCAATTTGAGTTTTTTGTGGAAAACATAGTAAAAAAAATTTAGGGGTTAATATTCCTGGCTCTACTTGATAATTGATTGAAAAATATTGATGATGAATTAAAAAAATTTGAATGCATAGAGATGTGGAAGCATCCATACACACATCTTTTATGTTAAAAAATCCCATCAAGGAACAAAAATGTGATCTATGAGGAATTCAATGTGAGGTCTTGTAACTTGTGAGACCAAATTTTGTAAAATTTATATCTCTATATTTTAAGTAGATTATGGCAAATTAATTGTACCATCATGCTCAAAGATTGAAAAATTAATGACATAATGAAAAGGTCAAATAGAAAAATTAAATTACAACAGTACTCTATATTGTACAAGATTATCAGAGTGGCACATTGGGATATACATAACATAGTTGTTGGATATTACATAGTGTGTAATAATGAGAACCAAGGGGTGCTTTTGGCACAATTGCTAGTATGTGAGTCTAGGATCTTGAGCCCATGAGCCTAAGAGCCTAGGCTCCTATGTTATAGATACCTATATTATAGACACCTTCCATGGTTATAGGGTGTCTATATTATAAGTACCTTTGTTATAAACACCTTCCATGGTTATAGGATATTTATATTATAAGTATGTATGATATAAATACCTTCAACAGTTGTAGAGTACCTACTTTCACCTAAGCTCAAGGCTTGTAGGCTTGCATTTCTAGGCTCACATGCTAGCATCATTGGTGCTTCTAGGTACATCTATTGTTAGAACTTTGAAAACTCATAGTTTGGTTGCTATAGTGTTTCAAAAATGCACAAAGAGAGAAACCTAGAGTATTATTTTGGCTCCAACAAGATTTAACAAAAAATTAGACAATTTGAAAATAGGAATAATGCTCTAATTTTTATTTGTATACAAGCAGGTGTAATAATCTTAGTACACTAGTCATATTATTATACCAAAGAAGGTTACTTGTTTTTGAGTAAACTTTTTTATTTTGTCTATTATTGTAGGTGAAGGGCAAGGTTGGCACATTTTTGATAAGTATTTATTTTTTTACAATTCATCTATGCTAAAAACATTTGCATTTAAAAAAATTAAAAATATGCTTTTTTGAGCCCTCTAAATCTAGTCTAAGCATTTGAACTTCTAAGTTGAATATTTAAAAAATTTAAAAGCATGAAAATAAAAAATGCACCCCGTGCAGTTGTAATGACCTATATTTGAAATTCAAAATTATCTCAATATTTTTCAATGAGATTTTTAAAATTAGGGTTCATGATACATTGTGACAAAGCACTCTTTTGGAGAGGGGCCATATACCATAGTCTAGGTGAACCATTTCTCTCAAAATATCCTCTACCTCAAAGTCAATATACATTTACCGTGAACACTTTTCAAAGTTTATCAATACATTGCCAAGTAGTGCATTATGACAAAAAAAAACTAGTGTGTATCCTAGCATGGAAACATCCATATCTTTAGATTGCACAATCCTTGGTATAACATCAACATTGTGTTTGGGGCTTGGGCATAAAAAGCACAAAAAGCTCATGAAGTGATGAAAATAACATCTAAAAAATCCTCAACAATGTATTTGTTTTGAATAACATTATGATAAGAAGAACAAAATTGAGCTTCAGTAGCAATTGCTACCTAAGTGCATGTGGCATAGTAAGTAGAACTACCTCCAAGATATATGTACTTTTCATTTGTGTTGATCTTAGATCTATGGTTTAATTTCTTCTAAAGACGTGGATGTAAGGTGAAAACATCCCCAAACATCCATGTATCCACTCCTAACAAATAGACTTCCATTAACTAATTTGTGTCCTCCAAAGTGTCATTAACTTCTAAAGTCTCAACACTTTTTTCCATCAAAAAACACTAAAAACTACCATTTCTATTGCAAAGAGAAAAAAACTTTTAAAACTTTTTATTTTGCATATCTATCTATTGGATCTTGCACTAAACTAGTATTAAAATGCATTGAAGAAATTTCAAAATTCTTGATCACAAAAAATTCAAGATATTTGCATTTAAAGTCAAGAAAACAAATTTTTTTACACCTTGCTTGACTAGATTCTTTGACTTTAATCTTCTTAACTTAAAATTATTGCACTACTAATTTTGATTTTCTAATTTTTCATGGTGAAGAATTGAGTTGAAAATTTGAGGAAAAAAAATTCAAAAGCAATCAAACATAATTTTCACTTGTTCAGTAGAAGTACATTCGAGATTGAAGGGGGAGCTAAATCATTAATAGCTCATGTAATAGCTTTAAGATGGAATTGAAATACAATAATTCCAGCAGTGAGATTGTTCTAGCAAGCAAAACTAATCCTATCTAATGATTGTTTTTGGAAAATTGTAAAAATTGCATAAATTGCATTCACAAATGAATTCTATGAGTTCTTTTTTCAAAAAGATGCTCGGATTTTCCCAAAACTAAGACTGTCCATAACTTTCTCATCACTAGTCCAAATCAAATGAATCTAAGCTTAAGATGTAGACAAAAATATAATCTTCTGGGGAAAAAAATGAATTAAAAAAGTTTCAATTTTTTGTAGTTTTTTTAGGCTGCCCCTTAAGCGACTTTTTGAACTTACAATGGCATCATTTTGCTTCCAGGCATCGATAGAAAAAAGAATCATATTTCCATAAAGTTGATCTAAATTCCTATCTTCAAAAAAAGTTTCAAAAAATAATGTCAAGAACTAAAATCACACAAGCCTACTCAAAATCCCAAGAGTCCCTTGTAGGGAATTTGGGGCTTTAAGGGTTAAACCATTCTCATATTTAAATGCTATTGGTTGACCGCTAAATTCTCTAGATTTTGATTTTAGGACCAACCTATCCAATGGTTTTAGTGACCCAGGGAATTCATGGTTTCTATGAATTTTTCATGGAAACTACATGTCTTATCCAAAATTCTTAATTTTGTTTCAAATTCATGATTTTCAATTCATGATACTACAAAAATATTTTTTTTTCCTAGGAAAAGGTGTCTCCAACTATGTTGAATCACTTAAGGTAGCCAACCTCATTCCGACCAGGATCCTATTTTTGTTATATAGGTTACTCTCTTTCCAATCAGCAAGAGAAAAGCAGTGATTAATTATGGCACAACTCCCAATGCAATCGTGGCTCATTACAATTGGCTGCAGTCTTGGTTGATTTTGCAATCAACCTGGGGTTGGAAATGGGAAGATCTATGTGACAAGAATAGGTCAAACAAAATCCTCAACTAAAAAATTCACAATAATTATATTCTGAGAAATAAAATCCTCAGAAAAATATAGAATCCTTCTAAACTCTATTTTTGTACATGGGAAAATTCCTCTACTCAAGAAATATATGCTCCAAATATGCGTAATTGCTTAAATGGTCGGAATGAGGTCGGCTACCTTATTTTGACAGTTTTAGGTGTTTCACCTTATAAATGACAACCAGCCACTTTAGTTGACTGGATTCATTGTAAAAAGGGGACTTTCCTTTCTTTTTTTAAAAAGTGAGTTTCACTTTTTGTGATCCTGGAAGCAATTGGAAATTCCAGTGGCAGTACCTGACCACATGAGAGCTGAGGCCGATGCTGCAGCCATAACAGTATGACATAGCCTACATGACAGTCAGATTCCACATAAATTAAGTCACTTTTGTAAATTAAAAAAAAATCCGTAAAAAAGTACCCCCATGTCATATTGTAAATGGTGTGAAGTGATGTGAAATCCTCAGAATTTGACGTGGAAATTCAATTTCGGCAACCGAAGGCCAAATCAGACCTTCATGTACTGCTAACGGTAACTGAACTTGGCCTTCTCAAACCACCTTCAATCTGCATGTGACAATCCATACCCTCCCATACGTAAACCACTCCCAGGATTCCTCCCGTTCATTTTGCGGGGTGGTTCTGCAGCGTAATGCCCGATTACGCGGGTTTTCCTGCGTAATCGGGCATTACGGATTTCTCATCCGGCTTCGATTTCTCATGCCCAATTTTCATCCATCTGTTCGTGATTTACGTCGGGCAATGGCTCCTCGTCGGAGGGGATTGCGTGAAAAAATGCACCTCCTTGTCAGGCTCCGCCCTCCTCGTCGGTCCATTTTTTCACGCAATCCCCTCCTCCTCGGGCATTGCCCTATACAAAAAACACACACACAATGTACCACCCGAAAAGCACAATGAAATAAATTCACACTAAATCCACAACTTTCATTGTCGAGATTTCACTTGTGAGAAACATCACCCTGACACCTTTTTTTAAAAACTTTTTTAAAACTTGTAAACTTTTTTACCCACCCTGCAAAATGAGACCATTGGTTCATGAATTGTCCTGTACCCTCCAATACAAAAAAACAAACACAATGTACCCCCTGAAAAGCCCAATGAAATAAATTCACACTAAATCCATGACTTTCATTGTCTACATTTCACATCACCCTGACACCTTTTTAAGAAATTTTTTATTTTATTTTTTATCCACCCTACAAAATGAGATCATGGATGCATGCATTGTCCTGTATTCTCCCATACAAAAAACACACACAATGTACCACCTGAAAAGCACAATGAAATAAATTCACACGAAATCCACAACTTTCGTTGTCGAGATTTCACATCACCCTGACACCTTTTTTTTTCAAAACTTTTTAAAGAAACTTTTTTCAAAACTTTTTTTCAAAACTTTTTTTCTAAACTTTTTTTTAAACTTTTAATATTATTTTTTACCCCACCCCACCTTAACAAAAATGAGATCATTGGTGCCTGGATTTGTCCCGTACTTGCAAGCTGGAACTATTGGGAGGCTCATGTGCCCATCTCTGCATCCAGCACGACAGCCGTAGCTTCGACCGTCCGGAACCCACGTCCGGAACCCACGTCCGGACACCTTCCTTGCAAGGGCAGCTTGCCCTAAACCTGATGATGTCCCTGAAAATGTCTGCCACATCCCGTGGGGAAGAAGAAGAATCGGCTTGGCTTGGCTCCCCTCGGCCATCACGTACTGAATTTGCCAGTTTGGGACCGACTCCCCCACACTCAGGGTCAGCCCATCCCACCAGCAGCGTCCCGCGTCCCCCCCGGCAAGCCAACGGAATTTTTTTCCGTCCCCCTGACAACGATGATTGTGGACGTGTCGGTGAGCGCGGGATGGATTGGTTTCACAGTCCCCTTGTTGGAGAAATTGCGGCTTGGGCAGACACACTCATTGTACCCTTCTCGGTGGGAGGGTGGGTGGGAAGGGTGGGTGGGTGCGATTATGAAGGTTTTGGCACAAGACCTTATTGGAGTTAGGGCCACTTCACACTATGGCCGACCAAGTCGAGAGGCCATAGTCCAAACTTTGGGTGAGAGTCCAAAGGAATGTCCCGATTAAAGAGTTCATTTCATTGGACTCTCGACCATCATAGTTTGGGCACGGCCTCTCAACTTGGACGGCCATAGTGTGAAGCCTCCAAAGGCCAAGCCCAAAGTCCAAAACCTCACCCGTATGTCAATTTTTTCAAACAAAAAGATTAAAAAAAAAATGAGAAAGGAGTCCCAAATGGCCCTTGGAAAAAAAAATCACAGCACATGCTCTTACCATCAAACAAGGAATATGAAGGGTATAAATGGAATAGAAGGGTGGCATTGGCCACTGAAGGGAAGTAGGCTAAGGGAACTAAGTTCATTGAATGCAAAGACTCTCCATTATAATGGTGAAGACTGGGTTTCAAACCCCAATGGCGACAAATAACAAATAACAAACTTTTCTGGAACATCCCTTATTGGGCATCGATCTGCTTCCTACTAGATACTTTCTATTGTAATACTAATGGGATAGGCTCAAATACCTTTTTACTCAAGACAACCCATAATCAAACTTGCATTATAATTTTTGGTTGTTCATAATCAAATCAAATCTAAACAGCTCGTGCTCCAGGTCATGAGCTGTAGAATTATGTCCCTAAGCTTTTCTCTAACTCTCTATATATGCTGTGATAGTTTTCAAGACTGCAGAAAATAGCAAAAAACAATAAACAATATGCATGAGAGTAGGGGTGTGGAAATCCTTAAAGCTTTGTTGAAAAATAGTTCCTAGAGGTAATGGACCTCACCTGTACCCATCCCACAACAAAACAACGAGTTGAGGTGTTAGTGAGGAACATCAGGTGTCTACAGCCCATTACGCTTGTTATCGCCTTCACTAGGAGAGAAATTTTTTTAACCAAAGTAAAACGCAACATTAGCTTAGCAACTCTCCTCTTTATCAACATGATTGTAAGCCGGACGTTGTGCACTTGATGAAGCCATCTTCACAGTAGTCCCACTATCACAGCACTAGTTCAAAATTGCCCTGATCCGCCTAGTATACAGCTTGGGTACTTCGCACAGAGCAAGCTGTGGTGTAAAACACCATCACTAGTAAAGCCTTCTGCTATATAGGATATTTTTCTACCTATCTGACTGATCACACTATAAGAAATCGGTGTTTTAGGCAATGTTTTGTCATGTTTTTAGACTGATTTTAGGTGATGTCAAAAACAACAACTTGTGTTTTAGGTGATGTCACCTAAAACACAAGTTGTTGTTTTGGACGTCACCTAAAATACAAGTTGTTTTTACTGACGTCACCTAAAATTAATCTGAAAACATGACAAAAACATGACAAAAACGTCGATTTCTTATAGTGTCAGGTCGAAATTGACACGGCTGTGGTCTTTTTCCAGTATTGCAGAGGTAAGAGGCTTCTGCTGGAGTGTATAAATAAGTGCCTCATAACCTGCTTGATGCACAAACATTTTTTAGCAGTAATAGGATATAGCTGTTGAGTCCTTGACATCTAAAGCGCCATTTAGCATTATCATGTAATGCTGCAATTACTAACCATTCACAATTTTAGATTGTGTCTGGATGTCTGTTAAATAGTACTTTGCTTCGTCATAGCTGCGATTCCGCCTGCTATGTAAAAGAGTTAGGCCGCATTAGCAAAAATGGTGGCTCATTAGTTCTATGTATTACTGATCCCATAAACACCTAAGATTTTCAGAAATCTTTTTAGTGTAATCATGGGAGGGATTTGTGGGAGTTTAAACAGTTCATACTGTGATTTAATTGACATTCATTGTCACAAATTTAGTCCTATTTTTCTTGTATTAAGTTATAAAAATACGAATCAAAACCATCTATTTAGGTTAAATAGACGTTCACTAGCATTTCATGAATGTATATTTTGTCATAAACTAGACGCAATGTTCTGGCAAAAACAAATAACAAATAACAACCTTTTCTGGAACATCCGTGGAACAGGCACCGATCTAATCTTTTCTAGACATTTTTGAGTCAAGCACAGAACAGAACAATTCATAAGCCCATGCAGTCCTTATTGGGACATTTTATGATTTTTGACAAATAGCTTCATATAGCTATAAGAATGTAATCTAAAACTGCATCTCTACCTCTTTGCAAGAATCATTATAAAGTATATACCATAGACTCTATCTATGCAAGGTATGCATAAGTGAAGTCAAGACAGTGTAAATTGTACTAGTTTTTGTAAAAACACAGTACCTTAGTAAATCTCATAGATTGCGGAAAATTACATATTATTCAAAGTGCAGTAGATTACAACAACATGAGTTTCATGGTATAGAAAATGTAGAAGCTTTGTTGAAGATCGCTCCTAGAGGGTGTGGACCTCACCTGTGCCCATCCTAAAACATTGAAATGTCAGTGAGGAAACAACAGGTGTCTGCAGCCCACAATGCTTCTTATCGCTGTCACTAGGAGAAAAAAATCATCATGCAACACAAATCATAAGCATATCCAAAGCTCTTCTGTAAACCTGGTGATAAGTTGGACGTTGTGATGTTGAAGCTGCCATTTTCCCAATCTCAGTGCACCCACTGCTCTCCACCGTCAATGCTTATAGTAGTAGATTGCTAGTTCTACTAAGCATCCACTGAGCTCACTTGTGATCACTACAGGAAGTCGGTTCTTTGGTCATACATATCCAAAAAGACTAGTGAACTAAAAATATTTCAAGTATTGAGTTTTTCTCTGTCTGTTCAGAGTTTCATCTTCTTTATTGGCCCTGCATTTAACTGTGTCTGCAGAATTTCGGCTTGGCTCATTAAGCAACTAGCTCCTGCAACTCATTATAAGGCTCTGCAATGACGGTTTTTAAACAGCTCTTTGAGAGAGGTGTTTTTGTCATTTGAAAATGGTGGCTTATTTTCCATTAATGCTTGTTGCTTGCTAAATCCAAGCAGATTTGCATATGATTTTTTGAAAAAATTTTGAAAATTTTGAGATTGTGGTTTTGGGATCAGAAACTTCATTTATGAAGTGCATTTCTATTGCCAGCTTTCCATCATGTATATAGTCCATTTATTTTTGTTCTATATTTTTTTGAACTATTCTTGTAAGAGACAAGAATATTTAAAAAAAACTAAAGCTTGAATCATTGTTCTTGCAAAGAACAAATGACAAATAACAAATAATAAAGTGTGTGAAAAGAAAGAACAAATCTGATTTTCTAGGAAAAAAATTCGACGGACTCTCGATCATAGTTTGGGTCTCCATTTTTGCTCGACCCAAACTATGGTCAAGAGTCCATCAACATGTAATTAATTTTCTGTCAGAAATGTCAGTTTGGAGGGTGACGGACTCTCGACTGTGCCGTCTAGTGTGAAGGGTCGAGAGGCCAAAATTTCAGGAATTCATGGATTCTTTTAATTTGATTGGTCGAAATCGATGGACTTTCGACCTTGTGCCGTAGTGTGAAGTGGCCCTTATTGTCGGACCTACAAGAGATTGATGGAAGCAGTGATTCTCTTTAGGACATTTAAAACACCGTAAACCACTCCTAGGACATAAGTCGTTCCTTTCCTGGGAAAGTCCTACGGCGCAATCAGTCGTAGTGCACAAGTACACGGGCAAACCTACATATCGGACAATACGGATTTTTCATCCAACTTTGTTTTTTCATCTCAATTATTTCATCCAACTTCAGTATTCCTGCTCGTGATTTACGTCGGGCAATGTCCTTCGTTGTCGGGCATTTTGCCATATAAAACTACTCCTTGTCGGGCTCCACCCTCCTCATTGGCCCTTTATATTGCAAAATGCCCTCCTCCTTGGGCATTGCCCTATATATAAACCACCGCTGGGAAATTTCCCATTCATATTTTGGGTGTCTTCTGTGCCGCAATCAGGGTTTCCCTACCCGATTATGCGTTTTTGGCCGTGTAATCGGGCATTACGCATTTTTCATCCCAAAATGATATGTTGATAATTTCCTAGCGGTCGTTTACGCCAGGCAATGCCCCTCGTCGGATATTTCGCAAAAAAAAGCCTCCTCCTTGGGAATTGCCCTATGCATAAAGTCTCCACCAAGAAATGTCCCGTTCATTTAGCGGGAGGATGATTCCCTGTAATCTCCTCCTGGCGTGTGAAATCCGCACAATCGATGATTACCATTTTTTCATTCATCAATCACATATTTCATCCATTTTTAGACTGACATTTACGTCGGACAATATCTTCATTGTCAAGGATTCTGAAAATAAAAGGGCATTTCTCATCGCGCTTCCTCCTCTTTGTCAGCCTGTTCATTTTCAGAATTCCCTCCACCTCAGTGATTGCCCTATACTAAAAGCACCAAAAATAATTAGAGAATACCAAGCCTTCAGGTAAAATAATTGAAGAAAAAAGTTGGATGATAATGATGCCAAGGTGTTCGAATTTAAAAAAAATTGAATTGGAATAAAATTGCCAGTTTAAATGAAACTCATCTGAATATGTAGATGAAAAAATAGCTGGTCTATCCAAGTATCCCATTTGAAGCATGCTATTCTTCAAATTGGATTTGTTATCTATGAAAAGCAATTTTTTGTTATTCTTCTGATTATTGTACAAGCAGGGTCACTTGATGCTTCGTGATTATTGTCCAAGGTTTTGAATGATTTCATGTAGTGATGAGAAGAAGTAGAAAAACTTGAAAAAATAAAGGTATGATGTCTAGATTATTCTTGTGCCAAAATTTATTTGCCAAAAAGGCTCAAAATCTACATTTTGCCTTCCCTCCATGGGCTCTAAGGGATTATCAATTTTTTTAAATTTATACACTTGTGGTATACATTTGTGTTACAATGTATGCCCTTACTAGGTGAAAATAGGTATGTCTACCTTAAACTTGGATAAATTCTAAGAATACTTAAGTGTTTGAACATTATAAATAAAAATTGTACAAGATCATATTTTTGTTGATAAATTCTCCAAAATTGTGCTCTCGATTGTGCTTTCATTAATTTCAATGTCTTATTGTTGAACATTATGCAATTGACATCTATTTATTATCTAGATTTATTAGGTTGGTTTTAGATAGATGCTTGATAATGAGTGATCCTATCTTTATTAGTGATTACTAGAGTGCTCATGGATTATGTTTGGATTGAAGATAATTTAGTTGTATACAAGTAACTATAGTATTAGTGTATTTTTTTAATATAATGGTAGGGATAAGTTAACTACATCTATAATGGACACTTTAATTCACTACTAGAAAGTTCATTTTTTTTGTTGATTTGGTTGCGTTGATCTGGATCACTTTTCTGTTGATTTGGACAGTACTCTGTTGATTTCAATAGATTTCAACAGATTATTGTCCAAATCAACAGAAAAGTGACCCAGATCAACGCGACCAAATCAACAAAAAACAACAACTTTCTAGTAGTGTATAAGATTAGTTGACGTATTTAATCATAATGCATGTAAAAGGGTTTCTTATTTTGAATATGAAACCTTTGTGATATCATGTTTTGTAGTAAAATAAAGTCAATGTCAATGTCACACTTAGTTTTTTAGATACACCTACCTCAATTAGTTAAATATCCAAATTATTTTTGCTATTTAATTTATTTGCAATTAGATACTTTTTGACCATTGGTTTTTGAAAACTTTCAACTTAATTAATTACATGCCACATCAACAATTTCAACCAACAATACTATTAGGGGATGAATCCTATAGAGGATTGGGTTGAATTTTTTTGGTGTTTCTTTGTTGGAAATCATTTCAATCAAAGTCTAAATAGGAAGACTCGTTTCAACTAAATCCTCAATTGAAGTCCCTTCACATGATTGAAAATTTACACTACTTTAATTTAAGGTGCCTCCCACCACTATTTAGGAAAATGTTCAACCGGTATTATTGTATTGCCTACAGTTCAAGAATTTTCAATAAGGATTTCAAACTCAAATCCAATCTAACCCAACCCAACTCCAATCTAACTCCAACCCACCCCAACTCTCACTCCAATTCTAATACAAATTTTTGGATTGAAAAACTCAACTCAAATTTCAAAACTCAATTCAAATTTTCGTTAACCATTTGTGCGACTGACTACAATTTAATATAGTGTAGTATTAGTTGAGTCAATCCACCTTCATAGAAACTATTTGTATTATTGATAGTGCTAGACTAATAAATAAATAAATAAATAAATAAATTTAAAAAATAAAAAAAAAATAAAAATAAAATAAAAATAAAAATAAAATATATATATATATATATATATATATATATATATATATATATATCATTTCAACTAATAGTAAAGCACACTTATATTATGGCACATATTTGGTTTGAAGTTGATCAATTTACAATCCATTTGGCCATCTCTAATTAGGCTTGAGTTCTATAAATGGACCAAGGATTATGGATATCCAATTGTACTTGGGCTTAATCTTTTTGGTACCAAAACATTGATATATAAGTACTATGTAACTGTAAAAAACATTCACTTAGACAAGCTTACCTTTGGACCTGATTGTTGTTTCAATTCAAGAATTTAATTGCTCAATGCTTTAGTGTTTGTATCATGGATGATGAACAAAGTGCTTTTGGACAATAGGACAATTGCGAAAAATATTGGTACTATTTTGCGTCACATTTAGAGTGATGGAGTTTTCATCCGCTATAACTTGATGAATTTGAAATTTTTATTGGAGATGGATAACTTAATTGCAATCAAATCTCCTATTGTTTAGAAATTAAAAAAGATAATTTTATATTTAAAAGTCAATTTTACTAATTTGTCACACTTTGAGGATTAGGAGGGTTTAATACTATGGAGTATCCAAAATTAATGATCTAGAGCTGAATTTTTTGTAATTTGTTCCTACAATAGTTAGGCATGTGCCTATCAAAGGGCATTTAAAATTAAATTATTTTATATCTTCCACGTTTGTGCAAATAAGGCTCCGGCACACACACTTTTGAACATTAAAGATGGTTTCCACTTCTGATTCTTTTGGTCAGAAATCTAATTACCATCAAGTCTTGACAAATGGTCAATTTTTAGTTTTTTTTAATCATAGTTTTTAATTTTTAATTAATTTGTAGCTCGTTGTCTCTATTTTTTTGTGTCAAATTGTCTTTTTTTTATATAATATTGTTTTAGTATTCTCAAGTAGTCTTTAGTATTTGCAATAGTACTTTTAGCCATTGATTTTTTTATCAACAATTGATATTGTTTTGCTACAAAGTACTCATAGTATTCAACTTTGAAATCCAATTTTTTGCAAAATGCTATAAAAATTGGTTGGTCTTTCTTGCAACCACCCAACATTTCATTCAAATAGCAGTTTCCAATCAATCTAAGGTGATATTAGAATCTTCAAAATATAATTTTTCTACATGACTATTTTGACAAAATTAAAGTAAATTGCATATTCATACAAATATGTAAGCATAAATGTATATTTTTATTTATTTATGTATTTGCATTATTGTTGAATGATCATAATGACTGATTTTGTTATTTTTGATGTAGGCCCAACAAATGGGCCTAAATATAAGTTGGCAATGTTTAATACCAATTTGAACTATAAATTATTCTTGAAAAATCTCTAGATGCAAATTTTGTAGTCTAAAATATTTGAAATGTATACTCAAATGCAAAATATGGATTAGCATATATAATGAATTTGAATTTCAAAAATTCATAGTATATTCACACATATTTGATAATTTGGTAAGTTGATTTTTTTCCTTAAAATTCATAATTTTTAATTGCAAATCTCTTAAAAATAGTCTCATGTGTTGATTACAAATTGGACTAAAGTGAGTACTCCCTAAATCACACTTTGTCTAAAATTGTCATTATCATCTTTATATCCATCTCCAAAATTAATATGTACCTTGACCCTTTATAACTTTTGTGTATGATATTCAATATTGCATTCTTTTGTGCATTGAATCTTCTTTTCATTTGCTAACAAAAAATAAATAAAAATTTAACTAGTTTAATAGTAAATATGCATCTGTAAAAAAGAATAGTGCTTTTGGATGATCCTCCCTTTGGTATAATTTCTTAAGGGGATGATAATAAGGTAAGTACATTTAAAATTGAAAGAATAAATAATTCACAATAATACCACCATTATATTTAATTTTTTTTTAAAGTCTTTCTATTAGTCAACAGGGGATTCTAAATACTTTCATAATGCATTTTTAGAACACTGTACATAAACTATGAATTTTCAAAGTGTTGAAAATAAGTGTTTTTGAAACTAATACTAGACTTCATGAATATGTAAATGTTGGTTTTAAAGAAGGTATTGATTTTAGGTGTAGTTACCTTAGACACTTCCACCTTAAAGTGGGTCCTCTACTGTACATTAAAGTGCAACTTCACCTTATAAGGATGCTATGGACCTAAGAGGTTACCTCTAGAAACAAAGAACACACCTATTGATTCAATAATTGGAGCGTTTTAGATCCAAAAATCAAACACCATTATATGTTTTCAGCCCTTGTGGAGGGTTGCGAGTTCTCCAAGGTTACCAAACTCTGGAACTGTCTGGAACTGCGCCACATCAGCTGCATGATGTCATGGTCCCTCTGCCACGTCATATTATTTTATTTATGAAAAATATTAATTTCTTTTGTTCATCTTTTTTTTAAAAAGATTTTATTTTATTTTTTATTTTTATTAATTTTTTCATAATTTTTTTCTGACATCGGTCATTCTTTTACTGCCGGGGGGAACAACACCAGGAATAGGCTCCAAACAGCCTCGAGCCCCCTCAAAAAACATCTAATGCAACTATTCCAATTACCAAAAAATAACTACAATTCAACTACCAATTCAAGTGCGATGGAAACAAAATTTTATATTACTATACAATGACCGCACACTGTGTGGGGTAGTAATGGGCTGCAACAAATTTTTTTATTACATCTCAACTTCATCACCTTTAAATTGCAAATTTTTTTGTAGGAAGAAATCTTTTTGCATTATCTTTTCTGAAGGTGAATCTTAACCCATAAATGACGTGGAAGACGTTTTTTGGCCGATGAATGATAAAGAATCTCTTCATGTAGGAGAAAAGTGCAACTAAGGTAGGAAGTCCTAAAATGGAGCGGGTTCTAAAACCAATCAAGCTGTAGAGGTACATTTTGCACTTTCCAATATACAAGTGGTGTGCATTTGAGGAGGTGGTCGGTTTTAGAGCCCACAAAAATGCACTTTTTTGTAACTTCAGAAATTCATAACTAATTCCACAAAGCTTCAAAAAAATATGAAACAACTTGGGTTAGATGCCAATTTCTCTTGCCTTTCAAGGAAAATTTACTGAAAAATATTTTAAGAAGTTCTACCTCTCCAAAAGTCAGCTTCAGCTCTTAGATGAGCAGTTGATGGACCTCCTACCTTATTCATCTTCCAATTTTTTTTTGTGGAAAGGGAAGATCTTCTACAATAGTTTGTCTTCCAATGAGTGTTTTTTTCATTTTTTAAAGCCAACAATTTACACGTTATCCAGATAAGATGATTTCCACGGTCACCGGCTCGTCGTTGAAGGGTTAACATTACGGCACTTAATAATCACGCCAAAATTTTCAAAACATGCAAGTCTCTATATATTTATGTGGAGAAGGATTTGAATTTTGATTGTGCAGTGATTGACAAGTTTACTACTATACATTTATTGAACAGTAGTGTCTTATACGAGCGGGAACAAAGACGCAAAAGCCAAGCTTGAAGGAAGGAAGGGGAACCCCAATCCCACCATCGCGGGACCAGAGCATCCATCACCACCGTCACGCCCTCCCTCCCTCCTGCACCTTGGATACGCACCCCTCCCTTCATCCCAACACTCGGAGATTGGGCTTCCCCCCGGTGGGATTCACGCTCTGGTGGCGCTCAAAACGCCTCCTGCCGCTCTTTGAACTTCAAGCTTCGAAGGGATGCACATTCAACTGACAGATTACAAGCTTCTCCACGTCCTTTTCTGCCTTGGGAAGCTGTTGTCACGCGCTCCGAGAGCTCGAATTGGAATGCAGCCCCCCTGAATTCGTGAATTTCACAAGGCCAGAAGCTTCTGGGTGTTGAAAAGGAAGGAGCTTGGTGGTTTTGGGGTGCAATGTGGGTATTTGGGTTCGATTTCAAGAGGGCCTCGACAGATGCAGAGCGACGAATTCGGTCGCCAATGTGGGGTTTTGGTATAGTAGGAGTATGTGGTTGTGCACTCTGGTAATGCGTCTCTGCGGTTGTGCGCTTGGATGACACCATGGGGTGCGTTAATGGCAAGCGGGCGGGGGCGGAGCGTCGCGAGGCCAACAAGCAGCAGCAGCAGAAGAAGAAGCAACAGCTGCAAGAGGCGGCCGTCGCGAGCAAGCTGGAGGAAGTGGACGACGTGCTCACGTCGGATAGCAGCGACGACGACGCGTTCGGCGATGTCTTGACGATGCAAATGTGCTTGCCCGCCGGGCGCGACAGTAAGCCCAATTCGCGTGTTACGACGCCGAAGCTATTGTCCGAAGCGAACACGCCGCGTTCGAAAGGTGAAGTGGGCACGCCGAAGTTGGGTAGCAAGCAGAGCCACGGGTTGCCGAAGCCGAACTCGAAGTCGGGGACGCCCAAGACTAGGTCAGAGAGCGGGACACCCAAGCGAAAATCCTCCTCGGGCTTGTTCAAGCAGGTGGACGCGGGCGGCGCGTCAAAGACGGACTCGCCTTACGAAGCCGGCTCTGCGCGCAGGAACATTCCGGGATCGAAGGATTTATTGGAGACGTTGGACCTCGATCTCGGCATTTCGCGTTTATCTCGAATCTCCGATCAGTACTTGCCTGCGACCGGCTCGCGCGTGGTGCGAGTGCCCGACGGGAACTTCGGGCTGCGCTTCTCGTACTTGACGCAGCGTGGATACTACCCGGAGGCGCTCGACAAGGCCAACCAGGACAGCTTCTGCGCGCACACGCTCTTCGGCGAAAGCCCCGAAGATCACTTCTTCGGAGTTTTCGATGGGCATGGTGAGTTCGGGACGCAGTGCTCGCAGTTCGTGAAGAAGCAGCTGTGTGAGAATCTGCTGCGCAACCGGCACTACCATAGTGATCCTGTGCAAGCCTTCCACGAGGCTTTTTTGTCCACCAACACGCAGTTGCATCATTCTAGCAACGTGGATGATTCCATGAGCGGCACGACGGCGGTCACGGTGCTAGTGCGCGGCCGGACGCTGTACGCGGCGAATGTGGGCGATTCGCGAGCTGTGATTGCAGAGAGAAGGGGAAAGAATCTGGTGGCTGCGAATTTGTCAACTGATCAGACGCCATTCCGGGAAGATGAATGTTCTAGAGTCAAAGCTGCGGGCGCGAGGATTTTGACTCTTGATCAGCTGGAAGGGTTGAAGGATCCGGATGTGAGGTGTTGGGGTGGTGAGGATGATGACGACGGTGATCCTCCACGACTGTGGGTGCAGAATGGAATGTTTCCTGGGACAGCGTTCACGCGGAGCATTGGAGACAGCGCTGCGGAGGAAATTGGCGTTGTTGCAGTGCCGGAAGTTCTGGTGATGGAGCTCACGCCGAAGCATCCGTTCTTCGTCATTGCAAGTGATGGTGTGTTCGAATTCATCAACAGCCAGACTGTGGTTGACATGGTACATGCAGGATATTGGATATTCCTACAACAAGAAAAAATTGAATAAGTTAGTAAGCTATGGAGCGTATGAATACTAAACGTTTTTACACACTTTTGCAACAGGTTGCGAAGTACAATGATCCAAAGGAAGCTTGTGCAGCAATTGTGGCAGAATCCTACCGGCTATGGCTGCAGTTTGAGACTCGGACTGATGACATCACGATCATTGTTGTGCACATTGAAAACCTCGATGACGTAAATCCCCTGGAACTCTTTCATGGAAGTACTATTTGTGCATTTGTTGGTCTTGCTGGTTGTGCATTGGGAGCAACAATTTCGACAGTGTAAAAGGTGTGGATGAACCTTTGTGATGATTTTAGGGTTGCATTGCTCATGATTTCTGAACCCGTGGGTTTTCTGAAACCAGGTGGATATGGCGAGCGAGCCCTATTACAGAGAGTCACCCGTGATGCCTGTAAAGGTGGGGACGAAGTCCCCATTGCGAAGCAACAGGGATGCATTCAAAGGCAGTCGACCCGTTCGTCAAGATTTTTCAAGAGCCAAAGCTCGTGCTATTGAAGCTTCTTTGGATCCTGACGAACCTTGGGTGCCTGAAAACGAGCCTCATATAAAAACTCCAGAGGAAGAGGTGTGTACCGTTGAATTCCTTCAATGTTATTAGAATTTTGTGCCATTGAGGGCATTTCATTGGGCTGAGCACAAATTCAGTGGATTGAATTTGCTGCAGTGTTTTTTAGCCAAGCATCATCTTAGTGTTATGGTATTATTCTCTACAGCTCATTTTCACGTGGATGAGAACTACTTTGGCAGTGCTAGACCTGGGCCACCAAAATTTAGATATTCATGAATTAGTCCCTAAAAATGATCAAAAAGTGACCGCTTGCATATCTATAGGCGTTGAAATGAATCATTTTGGAAGCTTCAAGGAAGGTAAGAAATGTACCAATACAGAGAAGTAGTCATGCCTACATTTTTGAATGATCGAAAGAAACATTTTCTTATACTTACTGCAATTGAGTAGTAAACTTTTTTATTTTGAGTTTGGGCACTTATAAAAAAATTATCTGACAATCCTGTTTTGGTAGTTTCACGCGACCTAGTTTTTGCAAGGAACGCATCTGTGTCTTTGATATGGATTTACATTTCGCTCATCTATATTAATTTCTTTTCTGAGTACAGGCACAGATTAAGCAGGCTCTGCAAGGGAACTTCTTGTTCCAAAGTTTGACAGAGAAGCAACGGATGACACTGATTGAATGCATGGATGTGGTGGAAGTGAATGCTGGTGAAGTCATACTTCGACAGGTAAGAGCGTTTTTAGCTTCTCTCAGCACATGATATCTGGAAGTGCTTATGCTTGTGGATTTCTTTACGTATTACGAGTATTCCGAGTATTCTGGTATTCTTGCTTGCAGCTAGTCTCACCAGATGAGTGGGACATGTTTTAATCAGGGCTTTGAGAGCGATCTTTTCTACATAGTTGAATCTGGAGAATTTGAAGCCACATTTTCTCAGGTTTCCAACCAACCTTCCAAAGTTGCTGACATGAGAGTTTCTCATCTTTTTCTCTCTTGTGCAATCAGAGTCATATGAGCATCCTACTTTGGCCCATGAAATAGTAAGAGGTATAATAAAAGGATGGAATTTCAAATCTTTTCACTTCCTACTTCAGAAGCTTACAAGCTAGATGGTGTGTTGTATGTTTCAGGCTGGAGGTGGTGTTACTCAGGATTTGGGGAAGGTGGTTCATGTATATAATGTAAACACAAATCCCTGCTTTGGAGAGCTTGCACTCATGTAAGTTTCTCATCTCTTGTGAATTGGCAATTTTCATCTAGGTTTCGTGTTCTGATTTTATAGCCATGGTCTACGCATAATACTGAACTGCAGTTTTCCATCTTCATGTTGTATTGGATGTCACTGTTGACATAAAAACATAAGGAAAAACATAAGGAAAACACTGGTTTCTTATAGTGTGTGTAACCCTTGACCGCAGGTATAATAAACCAGGACAGGCAACTATCCGAGCAGCTACGAATGGTAGCCTTTGGGTGTTGGAGAGAGAAGCTTTCCGCGGTGTTTTGTTGATGAAATACATGAAACGACCGTCACTGAAGATCTTACGATCGGTGGAAATATTTTCCAAGTTATCCTTGTCACGTCTGCACAGCCTGTCCGAAGCTTTGACGGAAGTGACGTTTGAGGCGGGTCAAGTGATAGTGGAGGGGGTGAGTACCTGAATCCCTACCAGCAACAGCGAGTTTTAAGCGTTTGTTCCGCAATAATTTCTTATGGTTGTCATGGTACTTTTTAATTTACGAATATCCACTTCCATATCGTTAGGAATTGGATTGAATCATTAAGAAGCTCACTAGCATTCAGGCCTCGACATCCTGTTTGCAACGCTGGAATGAAATCCGAGGCTGTTGTTGTGCTTACAAGCCAAGTGTTTTGTTCTTTTGTAGAACGAGAGGCTCGAAGCATTCTACGTTGTCAACAGAGGCGACGTGCATCTGACCTACCATGATGGTGACAATGGCGATACTGGGGAGTTTCAGTTACCCAGGGCGAGCTTAGAGTGGACAGGCGAGAGGTGTGCCTTCATCGACCAAGTTGATCATGGCCGCGATGCACCGCAAGTGAAGTATTTTGGTGACTGGGTGCTTACGAAGGCACCCCCGAAACATATTACAGTAGTGGCCGTCACTGATGTGGAATGCTGGTATATTACACGGCAAGCGTTCGAAGAAGCTGTTGGACCACTAAGCATGATTCTCAAGGAAGATGCAAAGTAAGAGATTTGAGTAACAACCTAATGCTTTTCTTTAGAGCTTTTTTGAACGTACGTGAATTGTACTTGTGTGTTATTGATGGTCAAGAATGGGAATTGGTTGTCAAGTTTTGAATGAGATGCTTTGCTGATTGAAGTTGTGGATGCGGTGTTGGCAGGTATATGGAGAAGATGTCGCAGCTGCGGAGATTGCAACTTGCGGAGGTGGATGAAATTACGTTCCAGAAAATTACACTGAAGGATTTGGTATGTCCATGGAATTCATGAGCTAGATTGATAGTGTGTGTTGGTTTGAGGTGAAGTCAATTTTGGAGTCTTTTCCTCTCTGAATAGGAGACAAGAAACGATAGCTGCTAATGAGATTTTTTTAATTTTTTTTCCAGGACTGGCAAGAAACTGTGTACTCAACCGATTGTTGTGAGGTTGGGGTGGTTCTCTGCAAGAAATCAGGTGAGACATAGGTTGTATTCTTGTGAAAGTAATCTTCAAATACAATGCAGATATCTTCCGTCTCCTTACAGTCTCTTTAGATTGTTATCACATGACCGGCTTTGGCTTAGTTTCAGCTTTATCTTTTCGAGGAGTTCATTTGTGATAATCTATGGATTTGTATTGGACGCAGAGGACGTGGTGAGCATGAAGAGGTACCAAAGACGGAAGGTTCAGAGACTGGGCCGAGAAAACCAAGTCATGCAGGAGAGAGCTCTTTTCAAGCAGCTGAGGCCGTCTCCTTTTGTGCCGCATCTGTTGGCGACTCCCATTGACAGCGACAGTGTGGCGCTTGTTCTGAATTGCGTGTTAGCTGGACCTCTGGAGCTTCTACTGCGGTCACCTCTGGACGAGCATTCGTCACGGTTTCTTGTGGCCAATGTGGTGTTGGCAATTGAGCTTCTGCATAAGGTGTGTTGAGATTTACTTGTTTCTTGCATCACCTTGGTCGTTTTATATTGCAAGGTCACTCATTTGAGCGTCCTGGATATCCTGATTCTTCCTTGAATTAGCAGTTGGGCCCAAGACGTTTCCAGCTTTTTTCAAGAATGTTATTCCTGATCCATCGTTTTTGACAGACTCTAATTAGATTTCGATTTCCAATTGGGAAATGCAGGATGGTGTAGTATATCGTGGCATTTCACCGGATGTTCTGATGATTGATCGGAAGGGTCGTCTTCAGGTAGGCTTCTTGGAGTTGTGACTTATTCTCACTTCATCATCACGCCCTTTCTCTTTGGTAGATTTTCGCTTTGCAGCTCTGGACAGTATCTGGAGCGTGTGGTTGCTTGGAGGCGTCGACTGATTTGACGCTTTTGGTGGTTGCAGTTGATCGATTTTAGATTTGCAAAGCAAATGAGCGATGAGCGCACTTTCACAGTTTGTGGCATGGCTGATTTCTTAGCACCAGAGATCATTAAAGGACAAGGCCATGGCTTGGCTTCTGACTGGTACGCAACGCAGTTCCTGAGACTTTTCGTTATCCGTTTGTAGTATGAAAGTACACAGCAGGTAACATTGCTGATATTTTAGGTGCCTAATCTCGCATTTGTTCATGGGCAATGTCCTAATTCAGCAGCTTCTCACTCCGGGGTGTTGTCCTCCCGATGTGATATGTGAGCTTGCAAGCATAGATTTCACGTTCAGTTGTGTGGACATTGGTGAGTGGGTGGTCTAAGAATTCGGTCAAATATTGCAGGTGGGCGGTAGGCGTGCTCATGTACTTCATGTTGCAAACGGAGCTTCCGTTTGGATCATGGCGAGACAACGAGCTGGAGATTTTCGGTAGAATCGCTCGTCGACAGCTGACATTCCCTCCAAGTTTCAGCCCTGAAGCTCGAGACCTGGTCGACAAGGTGAATTCTCCTTTCAGGCTTGTGAACATTCTAGATCACAAGATCCTATTTGTGCGTTTCACCACATAATTGCATTAATGCAATAGTGAATGTTTTTGGGTGAAACCAAATGTTGACGACCAGAGGGGAGCCCTGAATTAGTTGAAAGGTCTGCATTAGCACGAGTTTGTGGACTAAGTTACATCTTTGGAGGTCTTATTATTCATGTGGTCCTTATCTCATGGTCCCTTGTGTGTTGCAGTTGCTTGTGGTGGATCCAAGCCGGAGACTGGGTTGCGACAGCCAGGGAGCTTCGGCCATAAGGGAGCACCCGTGGTTCCGTGGTATAAACTTTGACAAGCTGCTGGACTGCAACGTGGAGGTTCCTTCAGAGATCATGACTCGCCTGCAACTGGCCATCGACTTCCTTCCCGTGGACGACAGCTACCAAGTGTTCGACCTCCGGCCGGATGAAGATGACCCTCCCTGGCTGGATGGCTGGTAACGATGACTAACAGGAGACTCTCCTCCCAAGCTTTTACAATCAGGAGAAATACGTTGCGAACTTTCAACCGTTTCTGAGCTCCCAAATTTCTGAACTGCCAAAAAAACAAGTTCTTAAGAAACGAAACGCTTGGCACTTCACCTATTGGGGCCACCAATTCGGTAGCAGCACAACCACTTGCTTGATGAGCTAAACACCGGCGCTCTTCGGTCATCAAATCCTTTTCAAATCACGACTCTGGTGTGAGGTTTAAGAGCTGCCATTCTTCTACGCAGTTCAGGCTCAATCCATGGAGCTTGCTGTGAGTTGCCTTGGTTGAAATTCCTCGTAGATGTTGTGTGAAATGACAACTACTTTCTAGTTCAGGTATGTGCGTCCCTTCTTCCATGTACCGGTAGTCATTTGGGGTAGACTAGCGAGACAAAAGAGGATTATGGGTATGCATCTGTAAAGCATAGTGGTAGAGGTTCTTTTACGTTTGGGGGTCGGCACTGGAACTCCAGATGATTTAGAGGCTCTTTGCACGTCAACGTCGTGCTCCTGAGTCTTCCACCAGTGTCTGGTGCTTTGTGCAGGCTCACAAGTGGAGTCAATGTAATTTTTTTCACCCGAACAGGGCGACTGAATTCCTGGACTTTCAGTGTTTCGCTGTGCCTTTCTTTGGCAGTGACACTCTCTCAATTTGTGTATGTAGATTCTGCGGCGTTTCTTTCTTAATGAGGCTCGTCGGTGAAGGCCGTTGACCCCAATTTTATTATGGAGTCTGCTCTTGAAGCGACCGTTTGAGAGCTGATTGCATTTTGGGGGAAGCTAAACTTCTGAAACCATTTTGCAGTAAAGGAATTGGCATCTAACCCAAGTTGTTTCATATTCTTTGGACCTTTGTGGAATTAGTTGTGAATCCTTTAAGTTGAAATGCAATGTTCACTAAAAGTGACCACATCCTAAACTGAACACTGTTGGGACATTGAAGAAAGCAAATGTACCACTGCATTACAGGTTGCTTTTAGAGCGGGTCACTTTTAGAGCACCCAGCATGGAAACAAGTCGAATCTAAAGGCCCTGCATAAATGAATGCTTCCACAAGGTATCAATGCAAAGAAGAAATCACGTCATCTATTTTTTTTCGGGTGCAAAATTTATTTTGTAAGTTATCAGAGTCGGTTATAAGCTTCTATATAAAGTGGAATTTCTAAAGCTCTCTCTAAAGCTGTGTAACAGAACATGCTCAGGAACAAAACATACCTATGTTTCTCATGTAACGTAACGAATCTTTTGAAGTGGTTTCTGTCATTGCAATTGGATTTTTTTTTTTTGTTATTATCATTATGCTTGTGAGGGGATTCTTGTCTCCGTTTTGGAGAGGATTCCAACGCACCATCATATGTATTCTTTGCATACCATATGAATTAGTTTCAAATTGCTGGTTTGAAGTAGCAGGTTCCCAATCTTAAAAATTCTTTGTTCAATGTGTTTCATGGAAACATCTTTGCTTGTGACAGAATCTAGAAGGAGCTGTTTGGAAATACTTGTGATTAGGTGGCTTTTTGAATGGAATGAAACTACCGTTCAAATGGGTTCTCTTTAATCCTAGAAAGGCTCTTGGAGTCCCTCTATACAACCCGTATTTAGCCTTACAACTCTTCGATTGTGGCTTACTATATGGATTGTGATACATTGTTATTTACATACTACCATGATCATAATATACTATACAATCGCAAAGGACTTTCAAGTCCTTCTAAAATTAAACATATTTTGGCACTTCCAATTCACTCTAATTCTACTTATATGGTTTACTCCTACAACTAAAAATTACTCTTAAGGCTATTTAGGAGGCTATAGGGCTACAATACTATTCGTCAAGACTTTGTTAGTATCATAAATGACACATAAAGTAGGAGGTTCATAAAGCAACCATCTAAGAATTGAAACTTGAATTTGGAGAGGGGAAACTTCTTGAAATATTTTTAAGGAAATTTCCTTGAAAGACAAATGGAATTGGCATCTTAATCTAGTTGTTTCATATTTTTTGGAGCTTTGTAGAATTAGTTATGAATTTTTGAAGTTGAAATGGCATAGGGCTCTAAAATTGTCCACCTCTTGAAATGTATATTGTTGATATAACAAAAAAGCAACATGTACAAATAGCATACATTTAAGGAGGTGGATGATTTTAGCAACAACGCTAGCATGTAAGCCTAGAAATGCAAGCCTATAAGCCTTGAGCCTAGGTGTAAGTAGATACTCTACAACTATTGAAGGTGCATTACAAAAAATACGAGGCCTCAACAAGGCTGTGAGTGCTGATTTTCGGGACCCGCGGGTGATAATACGGGAAAAAAAAAAAAAAAAAAAATTCTTTTTTTTTGAAAAAAATAAATTATTATTATTATTTTATTTTATTTTGAAAAAAAAAATCAAAAAGTGACGTCACGCTGACGTCGGCGCTGGCGTGGCACTTCGACCACGTCAGAGTTTCAGTGTCAGCATTTTTTTTTTCGAAAAAAAATTCTATAGTATCACTACGGGGGTCCAGGCTTAACGGCCTTTTGGACCCCCCAAATTTTTCCTAATGTTTATAACATACATACATACTTATAATATAAATATCCTATAATCATGGAAGGCGCTTATAATATAAGTACCTATAATATAAATATCCTATAATCATAGAAGGTATCTATAATATAGACACCTATATTATAATTAGGCATCTATGATATAAACATCTTATAACCATAGAAGGTGCTTATAACATGGATATATACAACATAGACATTTATAATACAAATATCCTATAATTATGATAGGTACTTATAATATAGGAGCCTAGATTTATAAGCTAAAGATCCTAGGCTCACATACTAGCAACTGTGTGAATTTAGAGCCCAAGTTTTTTTTGAAAACCTCCTAACTTAGCACATCTAAGGAGGCAAAGAATCAAATGCTAATTTGTACAAAGAATTTTCATGTCGATCTAAGTTGTTTTGAATATTTTGGACCAATTGAAGTTCAAAATCCGGACATTTTTGGATTATAGTGAACTTTGGCAACTTGATTCTTCTTCATACAATCATACAATGTCCACTTCCAAATTTTTTTGGAAAAACATTGCACATACTAGTTTGGTTTGTGTGGTTGAAATTTCATATCAATACAAGAAGTTATGAAAAAATTTGGGCCTTGAAGCTATTCTTTGGACACACGTGGTGTAAAATTTTCAAATTAAAAAAATAAAAACTCTATTTGTAGTGAATTGCCCAAAATCGCTATGTTGCCAAAAAACAGTGTTTGGTCCTTTAGGGATTAAGCATTACCATTGAAGCACACCATATTGCCCTTGCAAATGGTTTCAAGTGTGTTCCGGAAGTAACAAGCAACCCACTAGTTGAAGCCTTTATCAATATCCAACACAAGCCACGTCACATTCAAAGCCAAACACTAGAACCTATAGTGTACTCAAGATTTGACTTGTATCATGATAAGATAGTAAAATCCAAATTCCAAAGGAATTTTAAGGAATGGACAACGTTATTACTAATATGAGCTCCCATCATGTTCACCACTTCAACAACTCCCACAGGATCAATGACAAATTTCCAACCACTAGCATGGTTCGTTATTCTTTTATCTTGGAACACAAGAGCTTTTGACATTTTCTTACTTTTGTAATGCAAATTGGTAGGGACCCAGTAACCAAACAAGGCCAATCTTCTCCTTGACACATAATACATAACTTTTGGCATGCCCATTTTAAAGGGCCCCGCTAGAGACTCTAAATAGATTTAGAAATCAAATTTCACCTCCCAATGTTTTGCTAGGAAAATTTCAGCATCCTTTTTCAACACTAAAACATTATAATCTTGTAATCTATGTGGTCAAATGACTCAAAATTTGATTCATCTATGACACATCATCTACAACACCCACACTACAAGGTTGTATGGTTGAGATTTGTATACCTTAGTGACATTTAAACTTGTAACACTTCAAAAGAAATGATGTTTTTAAACCCCAAAAGGCCCTAGGCATTTAGGAGTTAAGAACAAAAGATAGTTCAAATTTCCAAAATTGTGAAGTACAATACAATAAAATTACCGGCTTCTTGCTCATTCTCTTAGTTGGTTTCTGACTCTCTCCTTTGTTTTCTCTTGTCCAACCTTCAGGCTTGTTTTTGACGTTTTGCAAGGGATTTCCATTTGTTTCAAAAAAGAGGACGTACAATAAAATGTGACTTAAAATAATAATTTAATGATTCAAATAAAACTTGTAAAATATGATAAATGTCGGTTGCATCCTTGCATTTGCCATGACAACTTTTAGGACTCCATAAGGCGACTTCTTGATCTCATAGATATCATGCCCCAAACCCGATACCACTGTGCACTCATCCGCATTCTCAGAGTCTTTGCACACTTCATCATCACCTTGTGATTCAGTAAAAACATAACTAAGATAACCACATCTCAATGTGACCTGTTGTAAAACCATCTCATGTAGATTCTTGCCTAAAATGAACATCCACACATGAAAGCCTGAGGTCAATTTTAGATACATCTATTTTCAGTAGTTTGGAATTTCATTGTTTATTAATATGGAGTCCAAAAAATGCATTCTAAGGAAATCTAGAATCCCTTTGCAACTACCAAAAGAGCCCCAAAAGCTTTTAACAGTTCAATAATAGGAACCGTGCTCAACCTCTTACTCAGACGCAATCAGCCGCATCGCATTCAGGTGTTGTTACCTTACTAATCACGTCTGGATTCATCTTCTGCCTACTCTCTCCCAAAGGCAATGTATTCCGCAGTTTCTCTTCGCCAAAACCCTCGTCCTCTCCTCCCCGCGAAGAATCGTCCCTCGTGAGAGCACTTGATTGTCGGTTCATCATCTCCTGACGTGACTGAGGCCGCCCTGTCATCAATATCATCACTACGCATTTCAGACCTAATTAAAATCTCTGCCACTTTCAGGGTGCAAACTTTGCAACAGAGGGCATGTGGACAGGAAGTCTTACTCCATGCTGTTGCTGCCGCTCCAACTTCATGACATACTCTAGCACTGAACCCTTTTTCTTGTCTTGTACTCGTCTCTCTTCCTTGGTTTGTTCCAAAGTCTTGAGCGTGATTTCCTGAGAACCCCATCTCCTTTGCAGGCTGACAAATCCGGGAAATTCAGGTTTGAGTTTTCCGTCATCAAGTACCTCCTCAAGTTTCCCCCCTTTCCTGCTAATACCACTCGTTGTTGGCCTTCCCCCTACTTGAAGCTCCATACCACGACCTCCATTTTGCACGGTTGGTTTGGAAAGCTGACTGTTCGCAGTGATAGCTTCATCCACATACTGGGATTGCTCATCTCGTCCAGCTTGGGGAGCCACGTCGATGCTCTTGAGAACTTCAGGTTGGTCACCATCCACCTCTTCGGGTTTTTCTCCTTGTCTTCTAATGTCATTGGAGACTCTTTGCTCTTCCATGCCAGCACATCCATCTTGCACAAGTGCAGTGAGAAGCTGACTACTGGTAGTGCTAAACTTATCCACGTACTTGCATTGCTCCTCTCTTCCACCTCTGAAAGCCGTGTCGATCTTCTCGTTTCTGACCATAGACAGTGATTTTGACTTCGGAAGAATTCGGCCAACTTCGTTAACCTTCACTTTAGGTCGCCACGACTGCCTCCTCTCTTCGCTCACCACAGCATCCAGCTTTTCCTTACACACGCGGATTTCTTCCTCCAGAGCGACCTTCTCTTGCTCTCGACTAAAAAGAAGCTCATTCAAGGCCTCAATGGCCTCCTGGTCGTACGTTGCCTTCTCGACAACCATCCGTTTGAACTGCCGAGCCTCCATTTGCACAGCAGATTTCTCCTCTTGTAAGCGAGAAATCATTGCCATGGCTTCACAAGCAGCTGAAGCAGAGCAACTTCTCTCCTCCTCCAGCTCACTATACAGTGCAGCGACCGTTTCACGCTCACGTTGAAGATCTTCTAAAAGCTCTCTGTCCTTCACATCCTGGTTGTTCTCTATATCCTGCTGCGCTTGGTCGTCGAAATCCTCAACAGCCGAACTGTAACCTGACTCACTTTCATCGCCATAACCTTCTCTCGCTCTTGAATCCCTAATGTCCGACTCTTCCAATGGTGCTTTCAAGCTCTCATCAAAGTGATTGTCTCTGTTCTTTTCGTCCAATTCAAATGAAGATTCTACAGCCCGCACGGCGTGCTTTTCACAACAGGCAGGGCAAGAACAAGGAGTATCCAAATTGGAACGCCTTAATATTCGAATTACAATATAATGGACAAAACAACACAAAAGAACCATAACACTAAGTTGACCACTCAACGCAACTATGTCAAATTTTCTTGGGAGAGAATTATATCCCATAACGCTAAGTTCTATATAAGCCCTAAACGGATAACTCTCATTTGGTACTGATTCACAAGTACAAGTTAGCATTATGTCATAAAGCCTTATCCAAGCTCCCAGTTCGTGGCTCCCGGTTCTTGAAAGTAATCCCGTCCACAAAGGCTTCCACCACATCTGTGAAACTTTACACGAGCCAATTTCACTTTCAATCTACAGGAATGTCATTCTGGTGGCCATCGCAAATGAACTCGAGTATCGACGTTCTCCAGACTCCCAGTTCTAGCTATCAATGACTCTAGAAGCTTAAAAGAACCGCAAGACCTTCAACCGCGCCGTCAAACTTTCTGAGGAGATTAAGTTTCCGAAGAAATGCCCAAACGTCATTCTGGTGGCTTCTCTAGACTGAATACATCTGCATCTCGAAACAGATGCAACCTGCCTGTCATACTCGTTCACGCCACCTTCACCAGCTTTTCACCAACCAATCATAACAAGAGCTACCGATCCCAGCTCCTACAAACCTCGATCGCAAGCGTTCGAGAAAAGATTGGAACCCAAACAAATCTTCCTGCAAACTGAAGGCACTCTACAGCAGATTGCTTGCAAGCTCGAATTACTTGCAAATCGAGATACTGGCAAGATCGGATTCCACGCAAGATCGGATTCGAATCTTGTGCCTCTTTTCAGCCATTCTGATTCTCTCACAAACTCTGGTGAACACAACTACTGACCAAAATCCCGCCAACCTCCTCCAAGAAAACTCACTCACCGCCGACGCTTCTTCGCCCTCATCGCCCAAACTCGATGACCGAGTCTCATACTTGGAAATTGCCGCCACGACCCTAAGCCCTTCGTCAGACACGATAGATCTGGAATCTCGTGACGACAGCTTGGAGAAAGGAGACACGCTTGGCAAGCCGAAGACCGTCAGGCAGAGCGTGATGGGAAGGGAAAGTAGGCAATCAGCAACTGAACGCGGAGCCGGCGGAGGCGAGGCGGCAACGGAGACGGGCAAGTCTTCTGATTCAGCCCGCATCGGAGCGTGTTTCTTGATGCATTCAGCGGCAGTGGAAACGCAACCCTTGCGTGGACTCTTGCCTAGAGCCCTGAAGCTCTCAATTGTGAGTCATCGGCGTGCACTGACAGCTGTCCTGCAGTACCAGTACTGTAGCTATGTTGTTACAGTATTTGGGTCCTGCACTCAAATACTTTTAAATTAAGTTAGGGTTGTGAGTCAGTTAGCGTGCGCTGCTGACAGCTCGAGGGCTTTGGTACACGTATTCGGTCGGTACCAGCTAGTGATTTGCTGGGAATACCCTACCGCAGGGCAACCACAGCCGGTATAATTTAACACCAGTCCTGGTATTAATGTTTGTGGACAGAGGGAGCAATTTGCGGTGAGAGACGTTGCGTCACCAATTGGACAGTGGTTAAGGGTTTTGATTTCGCTCTCGGGTTTGTTAACGACTTGTAATCCATGGCGGAGATGTGAGACTTGACTGATGAGTTGATTGTGGCCAAAACTTTGGATGCGTGTGGTTTTGAGGAGGGTTTTAGGGTTTAGGGTTTAGGAGTGTTGTGGCGATGGCGACCTCGGGGACGGATTTGCGGCGTCGGAGGGGGGCGACGGTGGCTGAGGAGAAAGCGCCGTCGCAGGATGAGAAGCAGGATGAGAAGAAGAGTAGCGGGGAGGACAAGCTGGAAGTGAAAAGCTCAGGCATTGGGTGGAAGGGAGCTTTCTGTTTCCTCATGGTGGCACGTTACTACAGTGCTATTTACAATAACATTCACGATTGCGACGAGGTGTTCAATTACTGGGAACCGCTGCATTACCTTCTTTACAAATCGGGGTTTCAAACTTGGGAGTACAGGTACTTTCCCTTGGTTTAGCCCTTGAAGTTGCGAAATTCGAGTATACGAGATTTCAGATAACTGCAATTGGATGAGCTACCGGAGCCTCTCGTTTTTCTAAAGTTTAAAAGAGATTTGAAGCTTGATGCTATGATTAGATGCTGAACCCGGTTTTTGTGCTGAAAATCGATTATTTCGTGACATTTATTAATTTTTTCCAAGCATTTTTTGTGTATCTTGTTAACTCTGAAGGTGCGCTGCTAGTGAAGCTCGTATTTCTCTGCATGTTGGGCTTGTAAAGCTTGATGGCTATGAACCCTAATTGCTGGAACGCTAGACGGGTTTTTCAGAAATCCTAAACCCTAATTGTTGGAACCTGTAAGGACTAGTGAGGGCGTGAGCTTGCCCAGAAATTTTCAGCATTGGAATTCTGCTTATGCAATAACGTTATACACAAGGTAGTGGTACATGGCATGTACCTATATCCTAAAACCGATACACTGCAATCACTCGGGTAGAGTGCTGCTCAGGAGAGAACCCCGTGTGTGGAGAAAATGTATCCGAGGTGTATATTTCAGGGGATGGTGTCACTTGAACAACATTCATCCCCAATTTGAATTGACTAAATGCCTTCGGTAACCCAGCTTCGAATTTTTTCCTGAAGCATTTCTGTTTATTTGTTTGGTGCAGTTCGGAATTTGCACTCAGATCGTATTTGTATCTGTTGCTTCATACGGTTGTTAGTGGACCTTTTATGTTGCTGTCCTATGCTGGTGTTACCAAGGTTAGTCTTCACATGCCCATGTCAGTCCTCATGGCTATGTATGTCTTCGAGGTTCTGCATCTCTTCCATTCCAAGAGACTCGTGTTCGTCTTTAGCAAACTGTCAGAATCGGAATAATTTCAAACTGTGGAGAGTATTGATTACTTGCAAATTTCATGAAGAAAATGAGGGTCCTAGAGGTTCTCTTGATATGATGGAAGCCACGGTGTTTGACATTTTGGAGATAATCTAATGCAGGTTCAAGTGTTCTTCTCGGTCAGACTTGCCTTGGGATTAGTCTCAGCGTCTACTGAGGCGACTTTAGTGGATGCTGCTAATCGAAAGTTCGGAGCTAGAGTTGGAATGTATACTTTAATGCTCCTTTGCGTCAGCAGCGGCTGCTTCAACGCAAGCACCAGTATGTACGTCTACTGCTCTGTTTATGGTGTAGGTCTCTCTAGTTAAATCGTATGCAAATTTAAACATTCTCGTCTTTAATGAACAGATATAGTAAATTATTTGCAAGAACTTGATTTCTTAACGTTATTCTTATAGGTTCTGATGTTGGGACTGGTTAAATGTGAGGTCGAACCTCACAAGAAAAATGACATTGTGACCTGCTGTTCTCAGGTTTCTTGCCAAGCACTTTTGCAATGTATGCAATCACCCTGGCATCAGCACTGGTTTTATTGGGAGACTGGCATAAGACAGTTGTGGCTGTCGCAGCAGCTGGAGTTCTTGTAGGCTGGCCCTTTGCAGCTCTGGCTGCTGCTCCATTGGTAGTGTTCTCATTATTGAACGGAGGCTTTCTTCATGTCTTCCTGGCCGGAGTGCTTACGACGTTGTGTACTATGGTTAGTTGGACTTTATTTCTAATCACTCAACCTACAGCATGTCCACTTCTCTTGTATTCTGACTTTTCTGATGGATGATACCAAATGCTGTCAGTATTGCAGAAAGAACTTCATGCAGCAAATTTCTAAGCCTTTAAAACTCATGCAGCAAATTTCTAAGCAAATTGTGTCATATTTGAAACAGGTATTATCAGTATTGGCAGACCGCTATTTCTATGGACGATGGACATCTTCAGTGGTGAATTTAGTATTCTATAACGTATTCAGTGGCGAAGGAAGCACCTTATATGGAGTTGAAGGTTTCTCATTCTATTTTTGGAATGCATTCAACAACTTCAACTTCTCGTTCCTGCTTGCTCTTCTCTCTCCAAGTCTACTCTATATAGCCAGACTAGACTATTATAGTCTTCCGCGCAAACCAAATCGTGGATATGACAGGCTTGTCGTTGCGATTTCACCTCTTTTCATATGGCTTGCCTTCATGTCACTGCAGGCGCACAAGGAAGAAAGGTTTGTACGAATGCATTGAAATCATCCTAATACCTTGAACTCATCCCCTTTGCTAGGATATGCAGCGGTGAAACCGTGTTCTTACCAAGTTTCATCCGTTTTTGTTGAAAAGAGGAGAAAATTTGCATTGTTAGTATATATTTCTGCTTAGTGTACATTCTTTTCTAATTTCACTTGGAAATCTCGGTCCAAAATTCATGCTGTTCTTAGGATTAAGCCACCTTTCATTCCACGTTCACCCCTAACTTTAGAATCTGTATTCAATGTTTGGGTGCATGCTCGATTCTGATTTCTTTGCAGGGACGTGTTGCTGTTTCCCTCCAGCTCTTGATGACCCAAAGTGGAATTATGTTTCAGGTTTCTGTACCCAGTGTACCCGCTTATATGCTTAGCTGCTGCAGCAACAATAGAGCGGCTTCATGATTATCTTCCTGAGTCTTGGGAATACCATAATCTCCTTTCTTGGATCACCTGGGTCAGTATGGGAGTCACCCTTCATATCATTGACTTCATTGAACCCACACGTGATTCTGGATTGTTTCGCCAAAATAATACCTTGATTAGGATTAACCGGTTTTTGGAGCTAGACAACTGTGACGCAGGAATCCAGAGATATCATTAGGAGATTTCTTATTTCTTAGTCTTGATATCTGTGGTGCTTCATTTGAGACATAATTTCGTTTTGTATGCACTTAGCTTCTTTGCGTGTATAGAGACAAGGTTGATTATGTCAAAAGATGATGCGAAATGGTCTCTACATTTCTGCTGGGGATCTCGTGCATTGTACATACTCTGATAGGTTATAGTTGTATGATGGTTGGGCAGGGGGTGAAAAGAGCTCGACCGTTGGTACTGGGGGTTATTCTAGCGCTTGCATATTGCAGGACTTTGTCGTTGTTCCATGGCTACTCTGCTCCCATGCAAGCTTATCTCCACCTTCCTTCAGTTAATGTATCCTCGTCCTTGTCAGGCACGACTACAGGTATTGAACTTCCTTGTGTTTACCGTTATTGCTATCAAAGCCTTACTCTGTTGATCTCCAGGAGAGATGTCTGGGAGCTGTAATTGGTGCTCTATGTTCAATATCTCAGAGGGCGCCTGGTGGAATGCAGAAGCAACGGTCTGTGTTGGTAGTGAATGGCACCGGTTTCCTTCTTCGTTTTTCTTGCCCTCCTCAGACTATCGTGTGGCGTGGGTCGATGATGGTTTCACTGGCCTCCTTCCGCGTCCGTTTAATCTCTCCCTTGGAGGAACAACAGCCGCACCTCAATATTTCAATGGCAAGAACAAGGCATCACCGGATCAATTCGTAAGCTCTGATATTCCTATACCTTTGCCTTACTTGTCAAGCATGTAATTAGACCCAAGAATTGTATTTATAGTTGAATTTATCCTGCTTGCTTTTACGGAGGTCAATTCTTGTATTGCATGATTTTGACACAAATTTGATACCCAATTTGGACCCGTTGGTGCCATGCTCACATCTTCCACCTGGCAGTAGTGTTTCTTATTTTTTCCAACATTGTTAATGACAGTTGGCGGATGAAGGTCTATGTGACTTTTTAGTTGAACTTGTTCTCCAACGCGATGATAGAACATTCAGAGGCAACGACGAAAAATCTTGGAAGGTATTATTACTGCTTTTCTACCTACTATATTGTATACTACAATGTACTGACTTTAATAGGCTAGTTTCAGTGTGTGTCAAATGCTTTCTCATTTTGTAGGTAATTGTTTCTTGTTTCTAACCTGTTGGAAGTATGCTCAAAATCCGTCAGTAAATAATATTGTCAGATTTGGAAAAGGATGCTGACGTATTATGATGGTGGTCATTATTGCAGCTTGTGTATAAGCACATATTTCTGGATAATGAGTTGTCTCCTGCCAAAACTCGTGCCTTCTTCCTTCCATGGGTATGGGAGAAGTCAAATATATTTGGAACATACAGACTGCTCCGACGCATCAACAAGAGCGACGGTACAGTACATGAGCCTCAAACTTAGCTGCTCCTGTCAGCCAAATGCTTACACTAGGTCCTCGAAGACAAGACATCACGGGAGTCAAGTTTTTGCTGAATTGTCTCTTGGTTGTGAGAAACTTTTTTACTTCGTTTCAATAGATTTGCTTTATACGAACTAAAACCCTGTTTTGCATGTTTGAAACACTAAAGACCATGTCTTCATTTTCCATGCATACTACCAGAGGTTGTAGGTACAGGAGATGTACGTGTTCATCCTTGTCCTCTTACATGTTTTCAGGAGGTTAGATAAGGAATTAGTCAAAACCTTGCTGGGGCTCCATGTAGCAAAGGCCTTTTTGTGCTTGGGCAACGCTTTGTCCCTTCTGAGAAGCCCTGGAAGCCTCTGGTGGTAGGGCTTGCTCCGAGGACAGATTACATCTGTTGATATTTTAATTGCTCAGGACATGTGGCAGGTTGTGTTCTCATCCGTGCTGGCACTGCATTAGAGCATGACAGCTGTACAGTACTCTTGTTGTTTTTTGTCATTACAAACTGAAGCATACAGTTAAGCTTAGGCAAGGTTCTACAATCGTGATTAAGGTAGAAGCAACAGTTGTCAACCAAGCCCAGTACCCAACCTGTAGGGTGTGCTATTTCCAACCTTAGGGTAGAATTCAAGCTTGGAATGTGTGTTTTTTTGTCCTTTTCAAGGTTGGGGTTAATATGGTTATGACACATGTCCAGAACGAGTGAGTGGGAAAGTAGTTTTTGAATGATCAGATTAGAAGACTCTGAGGTAGCCAACCTCATTCCGACCAGGGACCTATTTTTGTTATACAGGTTACTCTCTTTCCAATCAGCAGGAAAAAAGCAGTGACTTAATTATAACACTTTTGAATTTTTGTCCTTTAACCCCTAAAGTCCCAAGGCCATTTTCCCATCAAAAATCACTCAAAACTGCCATTTCTAGAGCAAAGAGCAAAAAAACAAATTTAATGTTTATTTTGCATATTTAACTGTAGGATCTTGTACTAGACTAGTGTAAGAATGTCTGGAAGAACTTTCAGAAATTTTGACCATGTAGATTGCAAGATATTTGCATTTAAAGTGAAGGAATCTAGTTTTTTTGTACCTTGCTCAACTACATTTTTTGGCTTTGAACCTTTTTAACTTAAAATTTTCGCTCTAATGATTTGAATTTCTAATTTTCTATAATGAAGAATTGAGTTGAGAATCTAGAAAAAAAAATTTAAGAAGAAATGCTTAGTTTTCACTCATTAAAAAATTGTTAAGTAGAAGTAGGTTCAAGATTGAAGGAAAAATTAAATCATTAATAGCTCTAAGATAGAATTGAAATATACTAATCTCAACGGTTCTAGCAAGAAATCTTGACCTTGTGAAACATTTTTTTTTTTAAATTGTTAAAATTGAGTTCAGAAATGAGTCCTACAAGTTATTTTTTCAAAAAGATGCTCTAACTGCCCGAAAAATAAGATTGACCATAACTTTGGCATAACAAATCCAAATGGAATGAATCAAAGCTTCTCATGTAAATAAAAATCAAATCTATATGAAAAAAAAATTTAAAATTTAAAATTTAAAGTTTTTTTGAGGATTTTTTTCTGCCCGCCGAACTAAAATTTGGGGTTTTTGTGCCATAACTTTTGCTCCCGGGCACTGATTGAAATAAAAATTACATTTTTGGAAAGCTAATGCGATTCTCTATCTTCACAAAAAAATTCAGAAAATCACAAAAAATATTGAGACCGTAGGAGCCTGCCCGAAATCCATTTTGTCCCCCAAGGGGACAATTGGGACTTTAGGGGTTAAAGCTTCAACCGGACACCTTTTCAACCTTTGATTTTCCAAGAGCTATAGAATATCTTGAAAAGTTATGAAAGTCACCCTTCTTGCATTCAAATTTTTAATTAAATTATAATTTTTTTTTAAATGACATCAAGGGATGATTGCATGCAATTTATTTATATTATATTTTTTTTTTTTCCAAATTGAAGTTTGAGTCCCACCTTTACAAAAAAAAAAAAAAAAACACAAATCAACATTGGTGCCAAAAAACTTTTGATCCACTCTTTTTGCTAGGATGGGACTTGAACCTCAATTTAGGAAGATGTCAACATAATATTATTAGATTGCATGCAATCATGCCTTGTTGCCCCCGAAATACAATTTGAATAAATAATTGAACGCAATTTAGAATTACAAATAAACAATGGACCCAAGAGAGGGTGACTTTTTCTGACTTTCTTTAACCTCTCCAAAAATTGTGAAATTAAGACCTTGCAAAATTGTATTGCCTCCAGAATCCTAGATTCTAGAATGGTAGATCCCAGAGTTCGGCAGGTAGCCCGCATGTCCCGCTGCGGGGACACAAGTACCTGCCAAGGCTACGCCAAGGGCAGCGAGCTTGTTCCCCCGCGATGGCGATGGCGATGGCGATGGCGATGGCAATTTGGCGATGGTCGGTTGCAATCCGCCACTTCAGTTATGGCGATGCCAACAGTCTCTACCGGCTTCCATTCGTCAGGTGGGAGGGACGCCGTGATAGCGGTGTGCACACTTCTCGCACTCCAGGCATTGCCGTCTCTTGCTGCGGACTCACGCGGAGCAGGGGGGCATTCTAAGGTGCTCATGGCCTCCAAGATGTTCACTTTCATATTTGGGCTGCCGCTTTGGTGGTACCAATTTCACATTGCGCGCATTTGCGATTTCTTCCAGGATTGAATCGTGACTTCCATGAACTTGAGAGAATTTATTGAGCTCCATGAGAGTGCCAATTAGGATTTCTCAAGTGCTTGCTATTGCCATGGTTCTGGTTGCTCAATCTGTGACGAATTCGGATCCGATTCAGCTATTTAATTGCTTCTTGTCTTGGTGCTCCTTTCTTTGGTTGATTTTGTAGTTTAGTGGCTTCAATTGCTTAACATTCTTCAGGACACTAGCCTGAACACACTTGGAATCAATGAACATGGAACCGAGAAAAAAACACTTTGTGAGACTTTTTTGTACACAATCTTGAATTCAGTTGTTTGTATTTCAACTATTTGCTTCTTGTTTTTTGTGCTTCTGGCTTTGATCGATTATTTGTAGTTTTGTAGTTTTAATTGTGTCACATTCTTAAGGACACCTGGATGAACAATCTTGGGATCAATGAATATTGAGCCGAGAAAAAAATACTCAGTCTTTTGGGAATTTGGTACACAACCTTGAGCGCATTTGTTTGTATTTCACCTATTCGCGTCTTGTTTTTGTGCTTCTGGATTTGATCAATTTTGCAAGTTCAATAGGGGAATGAGCAGTAATGCTTGCTTGGAGTTCCGGGAAATTTGCTCTCAGAATCTTGCACTTATCATTAGATTTTGATTCAGCAGATTATTTTCGTTTGGGAATGCAACCACGTCGTCTTTGAGCACCATGCCTCGGCGTTGGTAATGATACCGGGTGGCGATTATGCAGGTGTTGAAGGAGCTACTGCGGCTCAAACGAGTGACTGTTTACTAGTGTTGAGCCATCCTGTTATTCCACACCCCTTGTGGAGACAGAGAAAGGGTGTACGTGAACATGACAATCAACGGGTTGTGATCGATGTTGCTTTTGAATGAGTTGATCGAAGAGGTCTACAAACTTCCATGAGAATGACACAAGGTGCAAAGCCTGTGGCACCTTTAAGGTTGAACTCTACGAGTGAGTGAGGGTGAGAAAGCTTTCTTGAACAAGAGCGGCACACACCCCTGCGTGGACTTTTTGAAAATATTCGGTGAGGACTCGAGGACTATGTAGTTTCTCCAGTTGAATAAGACGATGCTGCTAATTCTAGTGTAATTTTGTTTATTCTCAAAGTGTGAAAATTGCGATGATTATTTTGTAGTTGTGATATAATTCTCCTCACTTGGCATACCATCTGACAAGTTACTGTCATTCTGTCATGATGTGGGATTAAAGCAACGTATTCAAGGCGGATGAGCTTGGTTTGGAGATAGCTGTCATCACCTTGCCAGCATTCATGGCTCTGGCATCTGATCCATTTGCCTTGTTGGTGGACACTGCATTCATTGGGCACTTAAGTATAGTTCTGACCGAAGGTTCTTCATACTTACGCAGATTATAATATGGACTAAGTAATGGCAACCAAGGATACGGTTATCAAAATAATTTGCCAGTTAGTACGTACCGAGCCGCTGGGCGGCGAGGTAAGTCCTGACTTGCAAAGCATTTATGGTAAACCTTTGTCTCAATTGCTATTACTGGATATAATGTCAATTGAGAAGGCATTTTTAACCTTTCAATTAAAATCTGATTCTTCTAATTATAATTGGTACCGAATTTGCAAATCCAACTATAGGATCCTGATAATCATGTTAGTTTCTCCTACCTCAATATCACGCATTGATTTTAAGTACAATCCCTTTGTCTCAAAATAAATTTAATGTTTCTAAATGTACTTGTCTCAAATTAAATTCAGTGTTTCTAAATATACTTGTCTCAAATTAAATTAGAAATTGACTCTCTACAACTTGATGGACAACAATTGAAGCTAGTTTGAACACCTTGAAGCAATAGACATCAATGCACCAACATTGCTCAATTGGAAAATTAATACCATTGGAGCAATTTTTAAAAGGGCAAAAACTTTGTCACTTTCATCACCTGTTTTCAACATGTGTCACTTCTTTGTTGACTTCCATTCTTTCACACCTAGTGGGGTGTGACAAGAAGCTATAGTAACTCCACAATCCTTTAAAAATAGGAGCTATTCACGCACTAATCTAGCCATTTTTAGGAAACCCTGAATTTATTCCAAAGACAAAGAAAGTACGCTACAACACCATCACAGTCAAATTTTCAGGCTTCAAAATTGAGCCTTGCACTTTCATAAGTTTTTGCACTCGAATCTCATTGATTTCATATTCTTTTAAATTATATTCTTTTGAATGGGTTGTAAGTACGGGCTAGCGTAGTAGGACCAATCTGGCCCGCTCTTCTCAACCATTGAGACTCTGCACGATTGACTTGAAATTGCTGCTTTGGCATTTTGGTGCTTTCTGATTACAGGTTCGGTGGAGCTTGGAGCAGTTGGTGTTTCCATTTCTATGATCTATCTGGTTTCAAAGATGTTTTAACCTGCCACTTCTGAACATCACAACCTCATTTGTCTCTGAAGATGCTTCTGTCATTGAAGCCTAGCTCACCTGTTCAGAAAAGGTTGCTTTCATCGGGAGGTGGGTGCATTTGCCCTAAAACACGCCTCTAGAATTTTTGTAGTGAAGCATGAGGCGACATAGTTCTCAACTTTACTGTGAGATTTCTTGTTTCTTCTATTTCCGACCCCCTTGCAATTCGGAGCACGGGAATCTTGTCCCAAAAATATAGTCCATCCATAGAGTTTTCAAAGCTTCCACCCCTGTAATTGATTGAGTTATCACGCATGTGTCGTTTTTGCAACTTTGAACGAAGTTGAAGAGATCTATGAAACGCCAGAATTATACGAACCGGCAAAGCCGTGTTTCATGAATCTTAGTGCTTTCTATATGAGTAAAACAAAGACCTGATTACAATTGTGTTTGATATGGGTTTTTTTATTCTTTTCCTTTCAATGAAATAATAATAATTCATCTCCTGGAACTCAGTTTAGATACTGATTGAAATAGTAATGCAACTTGGAAATTGCAGTCGTCGCCAATGCGACTACCAGCTGCTCAGTTTCTGATGTACAGGGCTGTTGGTGCTCCAGCTTTGGTGGTTGCACTGGCAATTCAAGGCGTTTTCCGAGGTTTTAAGGATATCCAAAACTCCTCATTTAAGCGACAGGTAAGTTGAAATTTGTGTTGCTTCGGTTTCTACTACTTGTGCTTCTCAATCTCAAAGGATGCATAATGCGAGTGAAAATAGCAGCCTTTTGTTTCAGCTTATGGTGTGCTGATTGCAGCGGCAGGAAACGTTGTCAATATTATTCTGGATCCTATACTAATCTTCATTATGGAGCTTGGCGTTAAAGGGGCTGCTATAGCAACCACCATGCGGCTGGGTTGTTTCTTGAAATCAGGTTTGAACACTGAATTCATTAAAGGTGCATAAAGACATGTTTTTCTTATTTGTTTTAATGTCCCATTCCGCATATATAACCTTCAATATGAAATCCAGTCTGCCTCTACCATGGTAATTAAAGCTACAGGGTGGAGACGGCTGTCAGTATCTTGATGGTCACTAATGTGCCCAAACCATGTGACAAGAAACTTCACTTAAATGCACACTTTTCAAAAGTTTAACAAATTTGGTATTTAAGTTTAAAATTTCGTGCAATCCTTCCCACCCCCATTGGTCAATTTTATTTTTCGTGCTGCAGGAGGGTATCTTTTGGCGAGGACCTGTTGCTATTCTTTTAGTGATGACATTGACAGCTTCTTATGGCTGCGAGACAAGGAGTTATTCAAATGGTTGGTTGGCCACCAAATCTACCTACAAATATGGCTTGCGGCATCCTAGCTCTCTGATTCGATTGCTTTGGCTGTGTGTGTGTGTGAGAGATTACCACTCTATACTGTGGTTGTGTTCCTTCTGGATTCAAGTGAAGAACTAAGCGAGTAAGGTAACAGGCTCAAGAATAGTTCGGGCATTAAGAACCGACCACCTGTAAAAATGTACACGATTTGTACATGCTGTTTTTTCATAGCCTTCACTGATGTACAAACAGTGTACATTTCAGGGGTGGATGATTTTGGAGCTGTATGCCACTTCAACTTCAAATTTTCATAACTAATGTCAAAAAACTCCAAAAAAATATGAAACAACTTAGGCTAGATGCCAAATCCACTTCTCTTTCAAGGAAAATTTACTGAAAAATATTTTAAGAAGTTTTGCCTTCCCAAAATTCAGTTTCAGCTCTTAGGTGGGCGAAATCTGGACCTGTTACCTTACTGAAAGTGTTATGCTTTTGCATGCTTGATGGAAGTAGAATATGAAATTACATCTTGGGAGAAACCTAAAAGTAAGCTTATGGTGCCTTCGCACCCGCTCTGACGAAGGAGCGGTGCCAGAGTAGTTTCCCAGTCAAAGGACGCTGACTTTGGCGGCAGTCGGCGTCATGTAGGGTTGGAGCTCACTCGCGTCTGAGGCATGGATTCAGTCCAATACGAAGTACCACAGTGTTCACATAGCAACAGTTTTGGAAAGCGTCCGATGATGGAATTGCGTTTTCACGTAATATGAAGTTTGTACATTGCACACCGCTGTGGTTTTTTGAAATGCTCTTCAAGCTCATGCAAGTTTTCACTTGAATAGCGAATGTTTCAGCAGAGTAGTGCATTTCAATTTCTCGTGACTACCGTGCCAAAACAGAGTCTCTGTTTTCATGGTGTAGTGAGAAGGTGTGACGAAGATGTTGTCCAAGTGAATTTCAGCGACGCATGAGGTTCGTAGTCCTTCTTGGAGTCGCCATTGCGTACAGTGTTTTCCTTCAGGCGTCGGAGAATAAAAAACGCACACAGTTCTGAGTTGCTGTTTCGGTCCTCTGTCGCTGACTGTGCACCTCCGCAGACTTCAAGCACTTCGACAGGTTTGTAATCGCTTCCCCTGTACGAATTCGTTGCCCAGTCCTGTTGAATTGCACTTTCCTCAAACACGAAAGGAACTGCATTCCCTTTTCTTTTTTTAGGGTTCCCTATCAATTTTTCTGTTCTCATTGAATAATGTGATTGAAGACCGCTTCCGCCTGGCAACGGCGCGTTCACAGTGTGCTTTTGCGTGCCCATGCAGTTTCTTTCACTTTTCCATAGCGAATTCACAACATGTTATTAGTCGGAGGACTGGAAATCATTTCTTCATTACATTATTCTATCGGTCTTCGTGCTCGTACTGACCAGGCAAGTGTCTGAATACAGAAATGGAGCCTGCTGAATTTCCAGTGGAAGTCATGTCCGCTGTGGGATTAATGTTGCTAATGTTGCTGAATTCAAATCGCGCTCTACTGGAGGCGGCACAGAACGAACAAGAGGATGAGACCCGCGAAGACCTGCCGACGGATTTCAATTTCACAGACACTGAAGTTGGCAATGCGGAATCGCTCTTTGACGCAGCGTTGAATCACTTTCGACTGTGGACTAGCTTCAATTTTCTGGATGAAGATTTAGGGTATTGGGTGAAACCACGGTCAACAACGTGGTTTTCCAGGTTTCTTCTCCATGAATATGATGATAGACGTTGGATAGAGATGTTCCGTTTCAGTAAGCGCTCAGTTTTTAATTTAGCAAGTCTTATTGCTCCTGCTATCCGGAAGCAAGACACTAATTACAGACAAGCCGTTCCAGTTCCTGTGCGCTTGGCTTGCACACTTTTCAAACTCAGTCACGGTACTAGCTTCCTCATCTGTAGTGAGATGTTTGCAGTGGGAAGGAGCACCGTGTCCATCATGTTGCGTGAAGTTGTGAACGCGATCAATGTCTCCCTCCGAAACGAGATTAGCTGGCCTTGGGGAGAACATGTGCAAAGCACGGCCACACAATTTCAACAACTCTGTGGACTTCCCGGTGTCTGCGGTGCTATTGACGGGACACACTTCCGCATTTCTAAGCCACGCGTCGGAGCCCGGGACTACTATTACTTCAAATCAGGTGCTTACAGTATGCACTGCCAAGCGGTCGTGGACACCTCAAAACGATTCTTGGATTTGTACGTGGGCATGCTAGGATCAACAAACGACTCCAGGGCTTTGAGAAGATCAACCTTATTCCATCGTGGTCAGCATCACAAACTGTAGGACAGTTCCTTCTCTTTCAACGGATATGCCCCGTACTTGTTAGGAGATAGTGGTTACCCTCTACTACCGTGGCTGATGGTGCCACACAGACGGGACAATCAATTGTCTGTTTCAGAACGCCTTTACAATCGCAGATTGAGCAGGGGACGCGTTGTGGTTGAGAACGCATTCGGAATTTTAAAGTTGACCTTCCATGAATTGCACGGAAAATGCGACTTGGACGTCACCATCATTCCTGACGTTGTCACTTGTTGCGCTGTTTTACACAACGTCCTGATGAATCAGTCGCGTGAAGACATTCACTGCCTACTTCATATAGTGCGCGCAGAAGACGCTACTCAACGAAGAGAAAATGCAGATCAAACTCCCGGTGAAGAAGGCATACCCGATGTTGAATATGTCGAGGTCGATGCTGCAGTACACAAGAGAAGTGACTTAGGAGTTTTCCTCACGCTGCAACAAATTGCTCCACAGTGAATTTGGTACGTGTTCCACCGTCGTTGCACTTCCTATAAACTGTCGACCAATCTTCCGAGTGACATCCTTGTCGCTAGTACCGGTAGTCCGTGTTTGTCTTCAGCTGTGATGCAACGCCGTAGCATGACAGCCGCATCTCTTTAGAAATGTCAACATGTCGTGCCTTCTCTGAGTTCATGCAGAGCGTCCACAGATGGGCACTCTGTCTTTGTTTCGTAGGAACAGTGTCCTCGTCATACTGTCGAACAGGGAATATGGCATTCCATTTGATTTTGGTGTTCGACTGTCAATTTCGGATGCTTGACCACGTTGTATGCACCGTCCGTTTTGTACTTCAGTGTACTCACTTCTCTGTGGAACGCAGAGGATCGACTGCAGGGGTGGCAGAATCTGTATTTCCTGTGTCGTCCTACATTTCACGGTGAACAAGTTGGTGGAGGCTCGGCGAGCATGTGTACATACTGAACGTTCTCGGTGTACATTCGGAGAGAACATTTCGCTTTGAACTGTCCTGCAGTGTCGACGTGCAGGCCATGACGTTCTCATGAACGACTTTTTATTTTTTTATTTTTTTTCGGTTGCAGGAACACTTTCTTCTGCACATCCTCAGAGATGAATTTGGAGTCTGTAGTGTTTGTCATTTTCCCGTTCAGCAGTGACTAGATGTATTTCCAGTTCTCGTCAGTGCATGAGAACGGAATCACGGTCTTTGGCTGCTCGACTTGTAAGCAATGTACAAATGTAGTGTTCCTGCGGTGCAGAAATGTGGTGCATGTGCACACAATTATAGTACAACGCACAGACATGTATGTACCTCCAATTTTTGGCAGAGAACTCTTTATTGATAATATGTACTTTTCAAAATGCAGTCTGCTTACTTACTTCAGCTCAAATGCAGTGTCTTCAGCTAAGTTTGTGCACTCCTATATGCATGTCCAAGCACAAGGCAGCGTCTCCATGCTACTTTACGAAGCTCTGTACTATTTGTCAAGTGAGCATGCTATGTACAGTGAAGTACTTCCGCTTGTGAACAAAAAATGAAGTCCATGTACAATGGAGGTACGGCAGTAGCGATTGCGTTTAAGCAGGTGGCTGTAGACGAGGTACGAGGCACAGATCCATGTCCTGCGTCACTGGGGTGACATCGCTAGCGGAGTGTTCTGCGTTCTTCTCAGGCTCCGGATAACATGGAAGCGCTGTTGCTGCTGTGGGCGGAGAAGGGGACACAGGAAGTCGGCTTTGAAAACCCGAGCTCATCACGTGCACTATAACAAAACATGGTAAAAAAAAAACCTCACTCAAAATCGAGTGCGGTTCTTTTTGCCACGTTTTTGTACAAGCGCGCGTAGTAGGCAGTCAACTTCTTTTGCAATTTCCCACTGCAATTTTTGAAATTTGAAAGCGTATAATATACCGTTGAAAAGGTATTTTTAAGACCTTTCCAATGGTATATTACACATTCCCAAATTCTAAAAATTGCAGTGCAAAATTGCAAAAGAAGCTGACTGCGTGCGTAGTGGGTCTGCACAAAAACGTGGCAAAAAGAACCGCACTCGATTTTGAGTGCGGTTTTTTTTTACCATGTTTTGTTATAGTGGTGGGAGAGGTTCGCAAGACACTGAACAACCTGCCCTTGTTTTTGGATCGCCAGTTTTGCATTGTCGTTAGCGGCTCGTGCATTTTCGTAAAGTCGGCGGTCGTGTTCCATTTGGTAATCCATTTGTTTCGTGAACAAAGTCAGCTACATGTCCATTTTGCACTTCTCCAAGTCTCGACCAGCATTAGCTATGTCTTGCATTTGTGTCGACATGGCATCGCCCGTGGCGCGAGTGGCTTCCGCAATTAGAGAGTGTCCACTCACACTCCGACGTCGTATGCCAGTGCTGCCATGAGCGCGTGTGTAGGGAGCATCTCCTGTGTCAGATGAACTGATCACCACCGTGGGCACACCGGGAGGCATGAAGGACTTGGCAGTAGGGACGACTGAGTGCGTAGGTTTCGATGGCGGCACAGCAGGAAAGAACGGCAGCTGCTGCATGCGAACTGCACCATCTGCGGAATGCATGGACGCGCTGAAGTCATTAGTGTCACTAGTATCATGAGATTCTTCGACGTTGTCACTGTCGTGCATCATATTCTCTCGATCCGTGTCCAAATTGTCACTCAATGCCACTGTTGTCTTGTAGTTGCTGTCATCCACGGACATTAGGTCTCGTGAATGGGGCGGCTGCATAGTAGGTTTGCTCCCATACCAATCATGGATCTGGAAAAACCTCTCCTCTGAGAAAGAGCGTGGCAAGCCTTCGGATTTCCTGTCATTCCGACTAAGAGTCCAGTAAGTAATTTCATTCGTGCCACTGCGTGCAAAAAAATCAGCCAGGCGTTTGTACTTTGGGATGAGCAGATTCCATTTCGACTTGCACACAGTACCATCTCGATGACAAGGGGAGCCTCTAGCGCGCATGACTTCCTCACTGATGCGTTGTCACTTCGTAGAATCAGGCAGCATGAGTTCGCGCGAATCCTTGCATGATGTTTCTGCGTAAGACAATTTCCGTTTCGCTTCCACCAGAGCAGAAATCTCGGGAGCTTCCCAGTTGGGACCTTGTTCTTTCCTCTGTTTTTTCTTTGCAGGGGCTCCTAAACTCTCCGTAGCAGGTCCGACATGAGCTGTGAGTCCGACCACAGCATACGATGGACCCACAACGCCGGTGGGATGCAGCTTCGACACGCACTTTGCACATGAAGAAATGCAGGGCTGCTTCCTGTCAATGACTGTGTCGTCATGTGTGTCTCATTTGTCATGCAGAAGTGCTCATCGAAGTAGGAAAGAATACACTGGACAGGACATGCAGTATCTCATCTGCATTGGAAACATCGCCATGTATATGCAGTGAACGTTCGAAGTGGTACGTAACAGTCATGTACCGAACAATACAACTTGAATACGGAATGTGCTCGTCATGCGAGTGCATATGAATCCACAGTGGAGACACCAGAAGACACCGCATGACCACTGATGGACTTGTCGATGGGGCTCAAACTGAACCTCTACGACATGAATTCTCTTAAAATCGACACGTGCATTGACAATGGTCATTCCAAACGACGAGTACGGGGGACTCAGATCTTACGTGCTTCTGCTGCAAGTCCGGCTGAACTACGTCCCGTGGTAGGCTTCCACTGCTGACGACTCGACATGGTGGAACTTGTCGTACTCCCGGAGGACGTCGTGCACTAGCTTCGTGAACTGACAAGCAGATCGTGTAGTGAACGAAAAAGTTGACCCTGTCCAAGGCTCCAAGCTCTACTGTGCGTGAAGATCACTCAAAAATGTCGAATGCGATCTTCGAAAAACTGTTGTCGATACTGCTTGCACTGTGCTCTCGAAGTTCCATGGAAGCAATTTGTAAGAGTTCTAGTGCATCGTGCAATACGAATTCCTTGAATTTGCGTTCGTCTAACGCAAACACGCAATTGTTGCATGGCATGCTATGGTCGACGTCAATTCATTGCACTGATTTTTCTGGACTTGTTTCTGGATAAAATATTGGTACGGCAATTTTTTTAAATTTAAGCGCGCACTTACCGTATTCGCTCTTGAAATTTGCATTAACGTAACACCCCTCCCGAGGGCCTACAATCTACAAAAACAGAAGATCTTCATGTTACGATGAAACCGGCGGCCACGGCCGTCCTTACAAAGTACGCGGCCCTCATACAGAAGCAAACAGCGGTGCTTGAGAGGTACCGAACCTCCTCTGCCTTGGCCCGGGCTTACAAACCCTCGTCGGTGCGAACCACCTGCGCTACTGCTACTTACTTCTACGCCTCTAAGAACCCTATAACAACTGGTGCGAAGGCACCATTAGTGTGCCGCTTAACATTGAGAGGTGGGGCCAATTTGTTGTATCAGAGGCCAAGAATCCTCACTTGAGATTGGATAAAACACTGAAAATCAGCCCCAACTCCTTTACACCTAGAGGCCGGATCAATTTGGTGGAATGAATTTTTTATTCAACAAAGACATGATTTGACGTGGCCCAAGCTCACTGAATTGGGTGCACCAAAAATGGAAGGCCAATTCTTGGCCTCAGGGCCAATGTTAGATTTCAATCTTAAAAAAATATTTTATAAAATATTATTTTTTTCAACAAATCTCATTCGTTGGATTTTGTACAATTGGCCTCAAGGGGAATTGCCCAGCCTCTAGGTGTAAATTGGCCCTACTAGGAAGATATTAATTATGGAGATTGTTAGTTTTTGAGAATTTTATTCTTGAAATTGAAATTATTGAGAATTTTGGGAGCCAAAAAGTGCACTTTTCTAGTTGCCAATGTCTAGAGTCTTCCAATTCCAATCATTCAAGAATTACTTTTCCGCTCACTACTTCCTACTTTCTTGCTCACTACTTTTGGACATGTGTCAACCATATTAGTTCCAACCTTGAAAAAAAAAAAATTCAAGCTTGAGTTCTATTCTAAAGTTGGAAATAGCACATCCCACAAGTTGAGTACTAAGCGTGGTTGACAACTAGTGCCTCAACCTTAGTTCCTATACCAATCATTTTTATAAATTTTTCTTTCATGTTTAGAAAGCATCATTAAGCTATCTTATTATGGCATTTATTTAAACAAAAACTCTGCAAATTTCTTCCCTAGCATTTTTGTCATTTGCTATTGAAATGGCAAAAATGACATAACTCTTTATATGCCTAGAACATAACATTGAGTAGCATGCACTATCATTGTTTTGGCTCTACAATAGATGATGTGGAATATTCCACATCCAATAGAACTTCACTACTTAACCCTTGAAGGATGGACCTATGACCAATGTTTTCAAGCCTCATTGACCATGACTTAGTGTGCTACCATTTTGCAACTAGACATGTGAAAAATTTTATATTTATTTTTCAGAGATGAAATTTCATGCCTTCTTTACTTCACAAAAAATTTAGATTTTTTAATAGAAATTTGACTTTTTTTTAAAGTATTTTTGAGGAAAAAATGAAGAAAAATCACATCAAATAGAAAATTATTTCAAAAACTTTGAAAATTTCACCATGTAGTGTAGAAGCAATTACTGCTCTTTTTAAAGTGATAGTATAAAACTATGTACAAATCTAATAGAAGGGCGTGTAGAAGGATATTCATGAAATCATTTTTGTACACGTGGCATGCAGCCATTGGACATAAATCATTTTCAATTTCCTATATTGAAACATTCAATCTCCAAATTTACTTTCCTTCCTTCTCAATTCCTTTCTCTGTGCAACAAATCCTAAATTATATAAAAAATTCAATTCAACATTTTTCCATTTAATGTACAACTATTACATTCAATCCTAAACCCTAATCTCTTCAACATTTTTTTCTTCTATCTCATATCTTTTTCTCTTTCTTTGTCCCCTTCCGGCTTTTGAAATTGTCCATAGATGAAGAAAGAAAAGCATTCAAAAATATATAAATAGATGAATTAGAAAGCATTAATTAGCAACAAAAATAATGAAGATCACCAAAATTTTATTACATGCATGTCATAAAACTTGAGCATTCAAAATCTAAAACTCTCTAACACTAAACTCCTTACTCAAAATTCACAAGCATTCACAAGCATCCCATTCCACAACAATCCAAACCATCAATACCTTTACAAGTCAACATACAAATTGACATATCAACTCTTACTCTCGTGCACTTCATTGTTGTCAATCAATAAGTTAATGGCCTAAATTACCATCCTTTGGATAAGAAAATCAACTTTGAATAGAAACCAACAATTTTCAAAAATCAAGCTTTGAAACATCAATTGCAAGTTTCAATCTTCAAAACTCAAACATTTACCATAACAATCATAACCACCATAGTAAAAAATTTCATCGAATTGTTGTGACGTCGGAAAAATTGTACAAACGTGTTGAAATTGTGATAGGGATGGCCGAATTTGCTTCAAGGGGCCCAAAATTTCTACAAATCTGCTTGCAAGCAAGTCAAATCTATTTCAGGTCCCAACTCTCTTCAATTCACTAAACTTTCAAACTTCTTGAAATTCCAAATCCGCTTTAAGGTGCCCAAACTTTCCACATACCCACTTGTTGGCAAGGCAAATCTACTTCAACTCCCAACTTCATTCAACTCATTGAACTTCAAAGTTTCTTGCTTCACACTTTAAATTCCAAATTTCTTTGAATGTCCTCACTTTGTAATATCTTCAAAAACATTTCAATCGCCTAAACTTGTTTATCAACTCTGCGCACCACTCTTAAGCAATTAGGGTCCCATCAACGATGAAGTGCAGATGAAATTGCAAGCACTACTTCGGCTTCAAGAGCTTCAACAACTTCTCTCATTGCATGGCAACAAAGGGTCTTATGGATTTGTTTTAAAACTCATTGCACGGCTTCAAGGGGGCTTGTAGATTGGGTTTTTAACTCCTCACAAGGATGTAGATTTTTGAATTGGGGGGGGTCCAAGGCAAGGGATGCCTGATTCTACCAATGTCTGAAAAAAATTATTGGAGATAAGTTAGTTAATGACAACCAATTGAAACGTTGATAATGGAGTTGCTTCAGTTAATCTTCCTATCTATGAATGTTAAATTGATAGCAACATGTGCAAATTGAGGGCTTCACATTCAAAAGTTCCAAGATTACAACACAAGTATCCAATTTAATGTAGATTCTATCAAACATTGTTTTTCATTGTACATAATTTTCAACAAGTAGAATGCCTGCTTGGGTGCACAATTGAAAGTCGTTGCAATTTTAAAACAAAACATCAACCAGGCTCTTCAAGGAATTCTCCGTGGACATAATGTGATGCTTGACAAATAACCTCAAAAAAGACACTTGCATTTGAAAACACAAAGAAGTATGATTCATAACTTGCATTTAAAAAATAACATTTACACTTTGAGGATGGAAATGTTGTCTACATGTTTATTGGACTTTGATTAAAGTAGTGTAGTAGGGTGTCTAAAACAGTGATTGTGGGATTATGAAGAGTAAATTATAGTCTCTCATTAGATCGTTGTTGCTGTTGTATTTTTTGTGGAATTGAAATTTTTAATGTAATTTAGGGTTGGTTGTAAGAAGAAAGGAATTGAAGAAGAGGGAAGTAAATTCAGAGATTGAGTGTTTCCATGTAGGAAAATGGAAATGATTTATGTCCAATGGCTACATGCCACGTGTACAAAAATCATTCCCTGGCTATCCTACTATTAGACTTATACATAGTTTTGCACTATCACCTCAAAAGAGGCAGTAACTCATCACAAGGATGTGGATTTTTGAATTGGGGTGGGGTGGGATTTTAAGGCAAGGGATGCCTCACTCTCTTCAAGAGATAGTGTCACTTCATTTCCATGTCATTATATAATTAGAATTTAATAGACATTGAAAATATATGCAAAGTTCAAATTGTAATATCCAATATTATGAAAAAATTTCAAAATTCAAATTGGAGTAGAAACAATAGTAGATGACCTTCATTTTGTTAGTTGGGTTCAAACTCAAGAAATATCATTCTTGTGGAGAAATTTTAGATTTAGAGCACGGAGCAACAATTTTCCAAAATACACTAAAATAGCATATTTTGTGATCCATTTTTACTAACATATCATTTATGTGAAGACAAACATTATCAAGGTTGCAAATTAAATTGGATACTTCATAATCCAACATGAATGGTCAACAAAAAAAATACGGCTGAAAAAACGCTTTTAAACTCTTTTTAGCACATTAGATTGTCATCCACATGCCTACGGCATTCCAAGGTTAACATGTAGTTATAAGAGGACAAATGGAGGCTTAATGTGATGAGCAGGGTGCATATAGGAAAGGCAATGGGCATGAAGGCTATTGAATGTTATGAATAACTTTTGTACAATTCCCTCCATAAAATCTTTCTATGAATAGAGAACTAAATTTGAAGCCTGATATCCTTGTGTTTAAGACCTGCTTTGTGTAGGACAAACAAGACTATGCATAAGTTACATGCGAGTCATCCTCAAACTTCTCTCAAATTCCAACTGCAAAACCACAACCACATATGATTCAATTAATCCCTAGTGGATGAAGGATTCTATTTTTGTTTTGAAAAGAGCCAATTCTTAAATTGTGAAAATATAATTTAAATAAGGTCATATTTTCTATCACCTAAACTAGTGAAGAGCATTACATGTATTGATAAAAAAATGAACCAAATTGAATAAATAAAAAGATCTCAAATGACCTACACAAATTGTTTCAAAAAAACATCAGGCCAAAGTTGGACATCCTTATCCTTTAGTTGTAAAAGACAAAAGCATTCAATCTCATCATTCACTCTTGGTTATTAGATATTGCTCACAAAAAGACAACGCTTAAGAATTGCAAAAGTTAAAATAATTCAAATCCACAAATTCTTCCATGCCTAGAATCATAACTAATGATAATAAGATAACTTTAGAGAATAATTATAACTCTTCCAACATGCCTACACCAAATACTCTCAATAGGTTGCGTCATACTATTTTCTTGACATTTCACATTAATTTATGTAATCAATAAATTATGATAAATAATCAATTTTATGTAGATTTTTTCATTAATAAAAAACTATGAAATTGTGAAGTCTATATTTTGACAAGTATATAGAATTATTTTGCACTAATAAAATGAATCCTTGGAAATTCTCACATTTATGAGAAATGATATAAAATACACTTTGAAAGGCTTCTTTTTGTTACACAAAATCAATCACAAGAAATGAAAATTGTAAATTCTCCAATAAAGAAGAACCAACTAATCCTTGTGAAGCAACTAACATTAGGAAAATTTTGACCCTTGCAAAGGGCCACTAATTGTTCAATTTTTACACCCTTGCGGTGCGAATACAAAAAATAAATGTTAAAAAAATATTTAAAATATTTAAAAATAGAGGATCTGATGTGACGTTGGCGTGGCATTAAATAATGCCACATCAGTTTTTAAAAAATTTTAAAGTACAAAAAAACATCATTTTTTCTCTAATTGCACCGTTGCCATCTAAAACTTGCAATCTCTTTGAGGCCTGAAATTTTTCTAATGAGAAACCAACCTAAGCTACAATTAGCTACATGGTTAGCTATAGTACATTGCAGCTAAGTTATGTTTTATTATTTGGTCAGCTACATATTTGTTTTAGCTAAGTTATTAGTGTGCCTTGTGCCATTGCCACAATATAATAAAATAAAAATAAAAGTATTTTTTAATTTTTTGATTCATAGAAAGCTTCAAGGAAGTAGCAAGTTTTTTGCGGAACTCATTGGAGATATTTTGCACCTATAGAAAAATAAGAAATTATTATTATCATGATTGATCAAATTTGAAAATTTAGACTTCTAAAAAAAGTTACTATTTGGAATGCTTATAGCCTTACTAAATTTAGCTTCATCTAGCTCACTAAGGTGGACTTGGCAACTCAACAAAATTTTGACAAACCCTAGGTTTTTATTTTATATTTTATTTATCTCTTGGCAATCACTTTGTAAAAGAAGTTGACTTGACAATGACAACCAAAAATTCATAAAAGTTGTAATTTTGACAACCAAAATTATAATAGGTTGTTCCTTGTAAACCAATACCAATATTTGCCATTGGCCTAGCATAGCCAATTGCCTAATAGGCTTGGCTACCTTTATGAAGTGGATTAAGCTTAAATTTTAGCTTTTTAGAAACAATTAAGGATTTAGTTGACTTGCTTCTACTTAAGTGTCATTTCATGTATCTAGATTTGTTGCCTACCACTACTTGATTAGAGACATGGAAGGCCACCATTGCATAATATTGTCTTAGTGGTGCAATTCATTCTACTAGCTAGGAGTATACATTTTCATTGTCTACATTAGAAACCATTACTTTATGTATGAAATTTTGGAGGTGATAGCTCTTTATTTGAGTACAAGATAAGTGCAAGGGCATATGTGACAAAGGTCATCAAATCCATACACAATTCCTAGATTTGAAAGTATTAAATGTTGCTAAGTTATTTAGTCCCATTTGCTTCTAAAATGATCCAATAGGTTTGACAAGAATGCTTAATTATGGCCCTTCGGATTTTTATTGAATTTCTTTATATCCTAGAATTGGATATTATGCATGCTTGTAGAGTGAAATTGGAACCTTTGAGTTTGTGGATATGGTCCAAATCTCATGTGTTGATTTAATCCCTAAAGGTCAGAGATTATGTTTTCACCCAAAATGCTCCAAAATTGCTATTTCTAATACAAGTACAAAATTTTAGAATTAAAATAAAAATAAAAATGTAACCATATGATCTTGTATTAAGCTAATTTGAGCAGTTGCGGAAAAAAAATTCAGAAATTTCTACCGAGTGGATTGCAAGATATTAGCGTTTGAATTGACATAAAATCTTTTTTTGTCCCTACAAGAATCAGGGCAATTGCACTTCACAAGGTCACATTTGTATGAAAAAATGTCCAAAATGGTGGTTACTCTCTGGATTCATTCTTCAAGGCAAGTTGGCTACATTCTTGAAAATTTTCAAATCATTTGGAATTGTAAAACATATAGGAAAAAATAGTAAGTAGAAAGAGGTAGAGAATGTTCAAAACTCTAAATTGTTAAGAATTTAAATATGAAATTGAAAAATGACAATTACAACAATTATAATGTTGTAATAAAAAATCTACATCCAATGTTTTTACTTTTTTCAAAAATATTGAAAATTGAGTTAAATAAAGGACTTCAAAGGTTATTTTAGAGTAGAGATTTTATAACTACCCTCAAACTAAAACTCCTCATAGCTTTCATCATTAATCAAAATGAAATAATTCAAAGCTTCCCACTTATATATAAATTTAAAGAACCAATTTCAAATTTTTGTTAAAAAAAAATTTGTTTTTTAAAGAAGTTTTTATAGTTGCCCGGGCTACCCACCGACCAATGAAAATGACATATCATGCAATAACTTTTTAACCACATAGTCAAAAGTTATGAAAATTGTTGGGCCTTAAAGCTACTCCTCGGGCACATCTTGTGTGAAAATTTCAAAGAAAAATAAAATTATGGTTGTATTGAACTGCCCCAAATCGTTATGTTGTTAAAAACCGGTGTTTGAAGGTCATATTTGTTATATTGAGACTTTTTGTAGTCTCATATTTATCCTCGACTCAAAGATAAATCCTTTTCTCTTTTTACTAGTATTTTTTTATAAATAGGTAACAACACCAACTTTTAAAATTTCATTATAGAATCACTATTTTAGCATTATTTATTTTGGATTTCAATTACTCATTTATTTTTAATGAATTTTCCAATATCTAGCACTTTGTCTCAAAATTCAGCAAACAGTCTCAATATGATGAATATGGCCTTTTTGGTCCTTTAGGGGTTAAGAATGCACTATAATTGGATAATCTATTCTTCAAATGTCAACTATATTAGGCGGTATCCTCAAATGACAAAATTATAGCAAGTTGTTCTTACAATTCCATCTTGCTCAAGTTGTTGTAAGAGACACTCCTCAATCCAAAATCATATCAAGTCATCATCATAGAGTAGTTTGAATATGAAGACATTAGAGGCCCAAATGAGAATTGCAATGGCAAATTTTGCAATAATTAATTCAATCAATTTTGAAGAAATGTGGGTCAAATGGTGTGATATGTGAAGCCAATGCATATAAGAATGATTTATGTAGATGGTTAATATTTGACGCCTCAATTATAAAGTGAGAAATTGACACACCTACTTACTTAAATATATTATTTTGGGTTAAAATACTTGATGGACTTTCATTTTGTAATTGAAAATTAGAATGAATTCAATTGTTTTTGAAAAATATGACTATGACAAATTGACAACCACAAAAATTGAAATTTCTGACAGCCAAAAATTAGGTCAATTTGTCCTTTTGACAACCTTGACAACCCATAATTAGGGGAGGTCGTCATGCACATTTTGGAGGAAGTTGCCAAATTTTTGCCATGAGGGGCGGCACTTTGCTGGCTGCGGCTGATGGCGACTGATGGCGGCACCGGCATTGCCGCCGCTAGCCGCCACCAGAGCTTCATTCGCACTGTCCGCATGGGTAATCTTCCCTGCACAACATCCGACGCCTCCTGGCTCTTCGTTCTATACGTCAGTATCAGCTTGCCGGTTTTCCAGTCCTTTCTTCCGACTTTCCATGAGCATGGCCATGATGTGCTATGTCGGATTTGAATCCTCTCGCTCTGTCATTCTGCACAGGTTTTGAATTCTCCTGCTCGGAAAGGTACTTGGCACGCTCATTGCGTTTCGTTCACGGATCTCTTGCCTGTATCTGCATCCTTGAGCGTTGAACTATCAATGGTCTGGAGTCTTGGAAGGTGAGACACGTTGGTGTCGAATCATGGCTTTCAGTTTTAGCAGGGATCGGGGAGACAAAAATGTGTACTACAAGAAAGGTTAAATTCAATCGCGCTAGCTGTCTCACTGCCAAGGTTTTGATTCGGAGCGCGAAGAAGAGGCCAATGTGAGGTAGTTGCTGGTGGTTCTTGGTGAGGGATGTGCATTGCGACGAAGAACGGTCCAGCATTCCAGACCCGAGTCTTTTGGACTTTGTCTTGCTAAGTTGTCGACTTGCGGTGCTGCTCTTCATTTTCAACAGCCTCTGTTCTTAAGCTGTAACCTCTCAGATATAATTGAGAAGCGTTAAAATAGACGCTGAGCGAGAGAGCGAGAACGGTCTTGGTAACTATGGCGCTGTGGCGGCTAAAATGCAGGGATTTAGAAGCACGATTGTGCGTTAATTAAGGGAGTCGGTAGATGACAATGGAGAGGAGTTCTATAATGGCGTATCCTGCTAAGGTGGAGCCAGAGGCTAGCTTAAGTGAATTGATCAAACAGGTTTTGCAGCTCGTGCAGAAAGACGGAGCTCTCTCAAAGAAACAGGCACAACTCTTACTGATGATCGATCTTGACAAACGCTCCGATTGATTGGAGCTTATCAAAAAAGTTTGAACCTTAGTGTATGCTTTGGATATATTTCGCTCGTCAGCCGTTCTGTAATTGAGAATTATCCGGCGTGCGCAGCATTTGCTTGTATTTGTTTGGTGGAGCAAGGATTGTAATGTTTATTAGTTTCTGACTTGCACAGCAAGATTTGTGCAGATTTGTTTCGCAGTGTGGCGGTGGAGGATTGTGGTCTGGGAGTAATTCTTGTCTTGTGTGCGTCTTTGCGTAGGCTGAGTTCTGTGACGATGCCTGCGTAATTCGTTATTTGAAAGCTCGTGGGAACAACGTGCGAAGAGCTGCCAGGATGCTCAGAGATACTCTGAACTGGCGCGAAAAGATAGACATTGGTAGCTGTCTTACCAGCTTGGACAGTTTTCTGGTGACTCATTTGTGTTCAGATTTTTGAATGTTTTTGCGCACATATTGACTCGGAAGTTCGTTTCTTGTTTACAGAATATTCAATCGCGGACGAATTTCCAGCAGAACTTGCAGCAGGAGCTGCTTATGTGGCTGGACACGACGTCGAAGGTCGGCCTGTCTTGGTAACGCTAGTTAAAAGTCGGTTCGCTCCAGCTATTTCTGCCTTCTATCACGTTATACAGGATTTATATACATTGACTATCGATCCAGACGATATAAGAATAACTCGAGAGTTATCAATTTTCTTTAGCGTTTGCTTGTTCTCTACCTGGATAGCATGACGAAACACCACTGTAGGGCTAGTCATTTTCCAGTTTGTAAGTTCCAATGGGGAGGAAATTTTAATTTTGTCGTGCCTCTTTAAGCTGTCTACAAAGTTGGAGAAAAGTTATAATATCAGATGATACATGTGAAATCTTAGCCAATCAAGAAATCTCTTCTAGGAATGTAGGCGTCTTCAATATTATTCTAGAATTGCAGTCTACTTCTGCTGCTCCAGGACTCCCACTACCATTGTGCAATTTTTGAGCCTTAACATTTCTGGTGTACTGTTCGTACTTGCATTGAGACTCGGTGCAAGGTTAACTGTTGCTTCACACATATCCGATTGGGTCGGACGGTACATGAAGTAACTCTTTCTTTCGGAACGCAGGTTATTAAGAAGAAACCAGACTACACACTCAATCATACTCAGAAAAAGTAAGTTTTCCATTATCATGTTTCTTGCTAACTATACATCTCTACCTCAAAACTATCAACTAGAAGGAGCTACGAAAAGCGCTCACTATAATTGAAACTATGATTTTTCTATCAAATTGCTTTTGCTTTTGCTTTTCGAGGTAAGGCAAGCAGTGCTGAAGAGCGGTATGCTTGCATACTTATCCTAGGAGTGGTCACCTTTGTCAGTAGGTATCTTCGATTCATAATCTTCACAATGGAGGTTGCGGTGGCTGCTATGCCTCCAGGAGTTGACCAGTGGGTCCTCATTCTTGACGTAGGAGGTAATCCATCGCCTCTGTATTTGTTTTATTGTTGTGTAAATAGGTATAGAATTACTTGTAGTTCTGAATTTATTCGCTCGACTTTGATAAGCTGTGGTTGCACTTCGAGATCGTGCTTCACAGCCTTCGTAATTTGGTGCTTTTTTCAGTCATTTGAAGATGTCTAGTCTGAATTCAAGTGATGTATGTAGCATTAATACTGAGCTTTAGATATTTTCGTGGTTCAGTACATGATATACTGACATTAGTCTGCGAGCTGCACACTTTTTCATCATGAAATATATCAATAAGTCGGTGCTAAGTAGGATCAAATTTCGTGTAGAATCCAGTTCTTAAAACTTTGATTGACCTATATTTGTGCTGAATGCTTTGAGTTTATTAGATCTTATGGTAATTTAATACTAACTCCCGAAAATGCAATGGAGCGAAAGAGTACTGAATCTAAGAGCAAAGGTCCCAATTACATCGTTTCTCAATCAACACCTTTCACGTCGTTTGTCAGGTTACTCAACAATAAGAGCTCCTTCAACGAGTGGCATTCTCACCACTCTGAAGATGCTTGCTGATTATTACCCAGAGAGACTCGCCAAAGCCTTTATTGTTGATGCTTCTTCTATGTTTTATTACGTTTGGAAGGTGAGTTAATTACTTAATCTTTGTTTGTTAAGGTGCCGGATCAGATGCATTGATGGTTGATGTCAAAGATTATTTGTGTTGCAAAGTGTCTGACATGTTGCAATTGAAATACAGGGTATCTTCACTTTTGTTGACCACTCGACCAGAGGCAAATTGAGTTTTGCATATTTAAAAAACTATAGGCCAATATCAAAGCCACGGCATACATCGAAGTTTTCGTTTTCATCGACACCTTTTTCATTGCATTCCCGGAGGCGATCTTCAAGCTTTAGTACAGAAAACTCGAAATTACCGATTCCTTTCAGATCCAAAGCAGGTTACAACTTTACCTCCATCAAGCATGTTTTATTTTGGATTAAAATAAAAATCAAGCATATTGGAGTAGTGATTTGCAACGCGGATACCTTATCATACGATCAGGTCATCAGGCTGTCTACTAACGATAACAGTCTGAGGTAAGATTGTACATTAGGATACATTAGCTGCCATAGTAAACCTGTTAATCCACTCACTCGTTAATCTGCAATTTCAGCAGACGACGCGCCAACTTTTGACACCATCCCCCAAAGGAGCGAGGATGATGAGGCACCCGACAGGCTGTCTGAGGGTCCGGAGAAGGCATCCAGCATGAGGAGAACACCTTTTTCGTTCTCATCTCCGACGGGCACTATCACGTTTCAATCACCTGATAGAGCAGAGGAAGAATTCTATAGTTTCAGGAAGGATGCTGAAGACAATATCGGCGAACCTGAAATTCCAGGATCAGCACCTGCCCGAACAAGACGACGCAAAGCTCCTTCCTGGGATGGCTTGGTGTCTATCTTCCAGCCGGTGATGAGTGATGATACAATCATGGCCGAGAAAGTTAATAATAGAGACGTCGATCGCTTCCGACCCTATTTTACGTTTCTACTGGCGTCTTATGATGAGGCTGCGTACCGAGCATTGATGAAGCCCCCTCTTGGTGGTCTGGCCTCAATTGTCTCCAGAGATTTGAAACGTGGGCCCAGTCTTTTATCTTGATCTGCGTAAGATCATGAACTCATTCGTTCGTGAACCGGCTATATTCTGGCTGTATACATAGGTTCTCTTCAACCTATGTGTGCACATATTCAGGGATGGTGTTTCAAGAGTGTAGTTATCGTTCCTCAGGAAGGATTGATGGAGACTTTTGTCACAATCACACTTAATAGTTTTGCCCCGTGGTTTCTGCTCATGAAGCCTACACACAAATTCAAATATGTCTGGCTGACCAGATCCTGTTCAGCCGTTGTATTTTGTTTGGAGTCGGGTGACGACACCGTGCTTTACTTTGGCGATGGTGCTCCGACATCGTCAAGCTTTTTGTTGTAACATACTCTTCAATTTGTTAACTGTTGTGGATAATGTATTCCTTTCTCAGTTCATCGTCTTTGACAGGAACTCATATTTTTCGTAGGTTAGGGGACGTTCATACCTAGTGTTTAGAGTGGTTTAAGTGATGGTTTTAGGATTGATTATTAGGACTGAATTTTGGTATATCCTTTGGACTAGATTCACTTTGTTAACACCATTCAGATAACACGAAGTGCGTTTAACGTCAAGACTTCTGAAGTTTTTTTTTTAATATCACTCAGTGATGATAGATCATTTAATCCTGAGACGTCACCAGTCACCACAACCCCCTCAGTGTATTTTCAAACACTGTCAACTGTGATGTTTAACCCCTAAAGGCCCAAGGTCTTTTTTCTGCCAAAAAACACCCAAAACTGCCACTTTTTTAGCAAAGAGTGAAAAAAAATTTAAAATGTTTTTTTTGCACATCTAACTGTAGGATCTTACACCTAGCTAATATGAGAACGTGTGGAAAAAATTTCAGAATTCTTGACCGCACAGATTGTAAGATATCTATGTTTAAAGTGAAAAAAACAAATTTTTCAGCACATTGTGGGACTGGATTTTTTGAGTTTGAACATTTTTAACTTAAAAGTTTTGCACTACAGAGTTTTGAGCTTTAAATCTTTATAGTGGAGAATTGAGTTGAGAGTCTAATTAAAAAAAATCAAATCAAAAAACCATAATTTTCATTATTAAAAAAATTGTTAACGAGAAGTAGGTACGAGATAGAAGGTTAATCTAAAGTATTCATATATTTTAGATGGAATTTAAATGCACTAATCCCTATGGTGAGATTGTTCTAGCAAGTAAATTAAACCATGCAAAAAAAAAAAATTGAAAAAATTGAAAAATTTCATTTAGAAATGAATTCTATAAGTTATTTTTTTCAAAAAGATGCTCTAACTGCCCAAAAAACAAGAATGTCCATAACTTTCTCATAACAAATCCAAATGAAATGAATCAAAGCTTTCCAGATAGACAAAAATATAATTTATGAGAAAAAAATTTAAAAAAATAAAAAAATTTAAAAAGTGCAAATTTTTTTTGCTGCCCGCGCTGCCCTCCGTCCCCTGTTTTGAGCTTATTTGGTCATAACTTTTGTTACCAGGCACCGGTTGTGAAAAAAATTATATTCCCACGTAGCTAAACAGCTTTTCTACCTCCAAAAAAAGTTTAAGAAAATCAGGAGAAAATTGCAACCCCTAGGTACCTGCCCCAAAACGCATTTGTCCCCCAAAAGGACAATTGGCTTTTAGGGGTTAAGATAGAGAACCCCCAATGACAATCGATCAAACCTTAATCCTTAAAGGACGAGCCGGTTAATATGGGAATCATGTGTTTGATACTGTGTGAATCGTTGGCTTAAAAAAATGAAAAAGCACTCATTAGAAGTCAAAAATACTGTAGAAGACCTTCCCTTTTCACACAAAATTGGGAGGATGAATAGTTGCACTTCTGCCCTGCATGGAGAGTGCATGGAGAGATTCTTTATCATTCATCCGCCGGAAAACGTCCTCAGCGTCCTCAGCGTCGTTTATGGGTTAACGGCCTTCCCTCCGCATCGAGGCCCTCCTGCTCGGGCCTCTCTCTGTCCATTCTACCCGAAAATCGGAGGTATGGCTGATCTTGGAGCGGTGAGAAGCGCGATTCCAGCAGAACATCGTCCTATATGCCGAGTGTAAGCATATGCCAGCTCTTCGGATATATGATCATTCATGTGTGCTCGCCGTTGGTGCCTTGGAGTCGTGGAATCGCATGTTGCCCTAGAATTTTGTTTCGCCCTGAATTGAATTGCACAAGTGGAGAGCTCTTGATCACGAGAAACGAGTACTGTGACTGGGAAGAAGTGCGGGACGGAATTGGCCAGGTTGACAGCTTAAGGTTCAGGGTTTTAGGGTTTAAGGTTTTAGGGTCATCGAGACTGAAACGGTGGATGATTCAATTACTCGATCAATTTCGACAGATTCTGAGATTCCTTGACTTGTCTGTTGGGCAGATGCACCAGGAACTTCTCCCAGTATACATGCCCACGATGCAATATCCGCTACTGTTCTCTGCAGTGCTACAAGGTACGAGTCGATTGTTTGGTCTTTGGTTGGAATGATTTGAAGGATAAGTGATCGGGTATAGTAAGCTTAGTGTTTCTTCAAAACTATTTATTTGCTGAATTTCTGGATGGCGTCAATTGGAAGAATTGATTTTAGGGTTTGAGGACTTTGTGACGTAATTGCAACTGAGAGTAATCTGCCTTCACCGCATTTTTTTGGCAGAAGCACAGCGTCCGGTGCACCGAGCAATTTGCTCGGGAGAATGTTTTGGAGGAGATGAAGGACATGAACGCTACTCCTGAGAGTAAGCAGAAGATGATGGAGGCTTTGCAGCGCATCCATTTCGATGAAGAGGGTCGCAGTGTTTTCGAAGATGATTACACGCTAGATCTCCAAGGCGAGGAGGACGAAGAACCATCAGGATCAGGTGAGACATTCTCAATAGAAATGGCTTGGTCGGGTGTTTTTTTAACCATTCCCCTGAATTTTTTGCCTATTCTAGCATTTTCACGGCTTTTATGTTAATTAGAAGCTTTGGCTGTTTTGCAAAGTGTACTCGTATTAGTCGTCACATTCTTCTATTTACTGATATTTCAGCATTTTCTTTGAAGGATTGGATATGGATGAGCTGCTCTCTGAGGACACTCTACAAAGATTACAAGATGGTGAGCTATTTGATTTTTGTGGCACATCAAAGTTCTTGAGATTATTGTGAGCGCTTAATCGTTTCTGTTAATATCAGGCAATGGTTTGATGGCTGACATTTGGTAGCTTAGATAATTTTAGTCTTATCCTTAGTTGATGATTTATTTTTTGGCTGGGTTTTCGCAGGACGTGGTATATCGTTTGAAGATCTATCAGCATCAGAAAAGAAAGCCTTTCAGAGAGCTGTCGCTGCTGGCAAGTTCAACCATATGATAGAACCCTGGAATCCTTGGTGGACTCATCCTCTTGCGCATAATGTCTCGCTGACTAAATACGGGACACAATTGGTCCGACCGCTTGAAGAGCAGGCACTGACGGAAGCATTAGTCTTGAATGAAGACTCGCTCTCTGAGGAAGCTTTACCTGCTGGTTCTGAAGTTCCCTCACCCCCAGACACACCCTTACAAGCAATCAAGGACTTAACATCTAAGCAGCCGTCGCCCTTGCTGGGCGTGCATTTGACTGAATCCATCTATGCATACTGTTTCACACTGCGTTTATTTAATGGTGACTGGGATTCTGACCCGCTGGATGCTGCCTTAGTTCTTCTCGGCATTGCTAAGGTCCTCGGTGATGGTGCGTCTCCTGAGTCGGTTGGCGCTGCACTGACTGGGTGTTTGGAAGCCGTTTGTTCACCATCTTTCAAGCATTTAGGAGGTTTCAGGTTAACTTCTGACCCAGTGCTTCTTTCTTCAGCTTTTTGTTTTGTGATTTTCGTGTATTTTATCACTTGAATGATTCCTTTTTCGTAGTTCGAATCAGGAAGAACACTTGGACTTACGATTACATAATGCTGTCATCATATACTTCACCTATAAGTGCCTAAATGGCCAAAATTGGGCGCTTCCTTATATTTAGGAGTCGAAATAAATCGTTTACGAAGCTTCAGGGAAGACAACAAAATGTACCTATGGAAAGATAAAAACATGTTTTGCAAGTTACTTCATTGACTACCAGTAGTAGCTTCCAAAGTGGAATTTTCCTATTTTTAGCGACGGCAAGTTTATGCACTACGATCTGAACGTACTGTTGACATCTTGATTTGCTGGACAGATTTGGAACCAGTCTTTTTGATGACACCAGCCTTGTGCTTGGACTGAAAAGGGAAGGACTTCTATGTGCATTGGCTGATATGAATCGGCTCATTGGATGTGCGCTGAAAGACTTGAAGACGGACGCGAAACACAAGGGTACTTCTAGCGCAAAACTACAAGGAGCTTCCAGTTCAACGCGGCTGAAAGCAGATTCAAGCGCGAAAAAGGGCTATTCTAAACACCGTAGTTCAGATTCTAGAAGGTTGCAAACAGCACAGAAAAAGGTTTACTTTATGATGTGCTGGGGAAATGAGCAGATTAGTGAAACTTTTGAGGACTTAGTAAGATTGATACAGAAAGAAAAGGGTATGATGATTGTTGATACTGGCACTAGGGAACTGGAGAATATTTCATCCAATCATGAAGGCAAAGTCAAGAAGGCAGAAAAAGAAGAAGAAGCTGCTCCTCGGAAGCCACTAATACAAGAATTAGGCTAACATTTTTTACACCTCAGGGCGCATGAGTTTTCTCTCTGTATTTAAGTCTTGTTATTGCTTCATTGATTTGTCCCTGCCTTGCCACTCTGGGAAATTCAATCATTGATATAATTGAGCGAGGACAGCCACATCGTCTAGAGAATTTCTCTTGTTTTTACTTCTTCAGTATTCAGGGCTCATTTGTGGTCACAAATGGGCCAGGTAAACCTTTGTTCCATTAGTTCCTTATCTTTTGGCAGTCTTTGGAACTGAAGCAAAAGCTGGACGTTGAAGAGAATCGGTGCCTTTCGAGGTAAGCTAATTGTGTCCATTGAGTCAGTATAAATCTCTTTAATTTTACTGTCCTGTACATTTCTACAGTAGCGGGACTGCCAAAAGTAAGGTGTAGTGAGAAGTGACCAAATACTAAGCGTTTCCCTATAGTGGGCGTCACATTGGATGTTGGAAGGGGGATGAAAACCACGTTTTGGCCTCCGTTTAAGGAATATCAGACACGTCACTCATGGAGCTTCCAAAATTCCAGAGGATGCTCAAAATCCAGTCCCTCCCCCTAAATCATGAAATCATCCATTTCTGTCACAAGGAGAATCTGAGAATCACAATGAGTTTTTTGCGAATATTTTCTTGGAGAATTGCTCACAATTGTGATTACACTGATGAGTTCATTACAGGGCATAACTCTAGCATCATTCAACTTGGAAAACTAATCTTTCGAGAGCCTTCTAAGAGAATCCACAAGATCTTATGCAACTTCAAAAACGCGGCCAGGCAACCTTGATACTGACATTATCGAACGCAGCATCAGGAAGTTCTCACAGGTTCCAGTGCTTCGATCATGACAACGCTGTTTCCTCGTATAACCTGCCACACATATGACCAATTAGCTCACAGCAAGACCTCTAAAAATATGTCACTATCCAGTTACGAAAGAGGTGCATAGAGACGGAAAACACAAATCAGAGCATAGCCAGTACATGTGAATTCAGAAAGTCAAGAGCAGAGGCCTCACCACCATGCCGATCTCATTTTTATCTGCACCGTTGATCTCGACCGTGTTGTCCAGCACAAGGTTCATAAACTGATCAAACCCACGCAAAACTCCAACCACGTTCCTGCCGGCATTGAGCTTGACTGCAACACAACAGAATTACTTGATGAGACCGGTTTCCAATTCAGTTGCATAGGGTACAAACCAACAGCTTGGGAAATGTTTGCCTCATCAGCATATTTCCACTGTGCCAGTCTAGAAATTAGTGGCAAATTGTGAGATTATTACTAAGGGTACATTCACAGAAAGTGGGAATATCTTAACCTTGCAAGCGATAAATTGATCTCCAAAAGATGGAGGGATCAAATTACCATATTAATGTGGTTATCTCTCAAAATTAACATACCCCCCTGAAATAATCCCTCCACTCTCAACCCTCCATTAGAGCGAGAATAATTTTTATATCTCAAATTTATGTTATCTCCTTGCTATAAACATGACCTATAATGCGTTACAATCTACACCTCCAATAATACCAACAGGTCGTCAAAGTTTTAACTGCAATTATTCCCAAACCAAAGATACGGTACAGTGTCAATAAAAAATGTGGAAAACAAAAAACCCGTCACTCAGATCAGAACACAACACTTACTGTTCAGCTTCTTGTCCATGTACTTCTTCAAATCGGGAGGCTGGCCTGACTTGCTCATGGTGGAGGAGAGACGAAGCAAAGCCTGCCAAATAAACTCCTGCAAACAAGGCGCAATCCATTGTTCATCATTCCATCGTCGCAACCCCTCCTAAAACCCTAAACCTTCGCAACGGCAATACGAAACTCCCACCTCCCACAGTTTCAAAGTATTCCTTATACTCACACCACTAATACCAGAGACGGTCCACAAAACTTAACAAGGCGTAAGAACTTCACATTAGTTCAGAACAAATGCACGAAGTGAGTCGAGGAGACAAGAAAAATGATGAATCCAAGAGGAAGAGAACGGAAGGAAACCAAATTGGCGTGTACAAACCTAACACACGCAAAGAAACGAGCGCGACGTGCGTGGAGGATGACCCAGATTTGGTTTCGCTCCAAAGCTTTCGAAACAAAAACAAAAACTCCGGCGTCCAGCAAGAGCGAAAGAACTGAACAGCAAACGGAGTTTCTTTACTGGAGAAGCAAAGTTAGGGTTTCTTGTCTCCGTCACTGTTTCCTGGTCAAAGCATATGGTGGTTTCCTTTTTATTCTATTTAAATTTTGGGGTCAGAGTTCTGAAATTTTTAATGAAATTTTAAAGCGGAAAAGATTCAAAGTCCGATAACTCAGTATAGCTAGGTGAAAAATTTAATAAAATAATTTAAACACTAATATCTTGCAATCCATGGTCAAAGTTTTATGTTCCACACATTCACATGCCATCATTCTTGGTTAGGGTCGGCAAAATATTTTTTCTAAAAAGATTTGCTAGAATTTTTGAGATATCATTTATTGTTCTTAATTTTATAGGAAAAATAAAGTTTTTATTTATTGTAAGGTGTGATTTGCCAAATCACATTCACCAACTTTAATTAATTTGGCAGAGAATGTTGAACTTCACCTTTGCATATAGTACAAGTCTTATACATATCCCATTGTTGGATATGCAAAAGAAACAATTTTTTTCATTTTTGGTCATTGGATTTGAAATGACAGTATTAAAAGACTTTAAAAAAAAATCATTGAACTTTACGAGATAAATGGTATTTTATATGTATACATTTCATCACTAGAAGAAAATGAGGGGTTTGGGAACTATAAAGAGCAATTGGTTTGGGGTTGCATTGGACGTTTGTGACCTTTTCAGCAATTAACTTGGACCTTCATTGATGCACTTTATGACGTGGTTGCTTATGTGGTATTTGTTGCCATGTGAGGTCAACCTCTTGGCGACTCATTTGTAACTTTATTGCGACTCATCTGTGACTCATTTGCCACTTGTTTGTAACTTATAGTATTTGTAGATTTCAAAGTCTACAAACTATAGAAATCTTAGATTCTATTAACATAATTCATTACATCAAGATACAATTCCTTACAAGTCTTATATGTACAATCTAATAATACTCTTAACAATTGATATGGGACAATTGATATACGACAATTGAAAAATGATTTGAAAACAATTAAGAAACAACTAAAAAATGACTATAAAACAACTAAGAAACAACTATTGTTATTTTACAGTTGCAGTTGTTTCCTAATCATTTCTTAGTCATTTTTTGCGACTGCAAATCAACATGATGGATATCATAGAGTGTAGACTAGTCCACTTCGACAACTATGATGAATATTGGATGGAGAATAACTCACATTCATTCTAAATTTGAACTTTGTTACAACTTTTATAATCCTACACTTCATTCTACAAATGCTTTGCAACTAAAACAATGTATGCACTTCATTCTACAACTACTTTACAACTAAGATATTGTACTAATGATGTAAAACGATGACATAAAAATTTGGTGCAAATAGAGAGGGCTACAGGCACAGGATAGTTGTATAGGACATTTAGTTGCATTTTTGCTGGTTGTGGTAGACATGTTTTTCTTCTAGTGAATGTACATTAGGGTTCTGTGTAGAATTCCATACATGTGTAGTTTCAAATTGATTGTGTATTTTTCCAGTTTGTATATTCATAATAGAAACAATGTTGTTTATTTTTTTAGCAATAGAATTTTTTTCAATACATGTGCTTCTATAAATATTTAGGATTTTAAAAGAATTACATGGTACCCTTGAATGTTAAATAAACTATTGTTCAAAATATTTTGTTCCAAATTGGTTATGCATTATTGTTTCAGCATTCAATATAATTTTTTCTATTTTCTATTTGTCCATAAATTTCTGAAAATCTCAAACTTGGTCATTGGTGCATTGACACTAAAAGTTTGTTGATTCTACCATGCATTCATCTCAATGATTTAATTTCAATTCCTCTATTTGTATTTAATCATTCAAATTCTCCAATGATTCAAGGCCCAAAATTGCTTCAAAGTACTCATATCCAAAGCAAGGCTATGATGTTTATCTATATATTTTTTAATATATCCAACTATAGGATCTTTTAGATAACTTGTCCAAGTACATCCTTCTAAAATTTTAGATTGACCTCCAAACCAATTAATGTGCTAGATCAGTGTGCGTCTAATCTTTAAAAAGTAGATACTTGAAGTCCTTCTTGTAAGTGAAGTTATGTTTTTCAACATTTTTAGAAAAAAATACGCATGTCCTATAACTTTTGCAATTTTGCCATTATTCTGCAAAATAGATTAAGAATACATACAAAAAACTCAAACAATTTCTTTTTTGTATTCATCTTTAAAAAAATATAAATATAAAAAAGGTACTTTAATAGTACTTTAATTAATGAAAAAAAAAATTGTTAATGTCACTTGACAAAAATATGAAAATTGTCAATCCAAATGGTGAGAGTATTTCAATAATCAATGTATGTCCTATATTTAATTTTTTAATTTTAAAAAATTTGGTACAATAAACAACTTTATTTTTGTTTTCTTGCCTTCATTGCCGACATAATTAAGATCGTTGTAACTTTCATCACATAAGTCAATATTGAACGCCTCAAAGGTTTTTGTGTAGGTATCAATCTATCCAACCAAATATAATTGATTTATCTACTTTTAGAATTTATTTTTGTCTTCCTACTTTAACATTGAAGTTTTAAGAAGCTTTTAATGGAATGACTTGTAATAAAGCTTCATACATAAAGCATGATAGGTAAAGCTATACTACTAAAATTTATGCAAAAAATTCCAATATAAAGTCAATACAACTTGCCTGAGTTTTAAATTAGGTTCTAGAAGTTAAAATTTTTAATTTCTTTAAAATCAAAATCAAAATTTTTTAATTCTTTGATAATATCTTAGGATAAATTAATTGTAAGTAGTCTTGAATTGTTAATTTTTTTTAATCATTACCAAGAATATTATAAAATGATGATTATATTCTTACAAATATTCTAAGTTCTTTAAAAAAACTTAGATAGTCCTAATGAAAAATGCACACAAATTTTTATGAAAAGAATGTGGTCGATGGAATTTTAAGCAATAAAATTTTGATAAATTCAATTATGTAAAAATAAGGAAACTAAAAAATTTGGGTTTTGAAGAATTTTTAATATTCTTAATAAATTTCTATATGCCAATGGTATACCTTAGATTGAGAATTTTAATAAATTTGTAAATTTAGATCATATATTTTTTTAAACCTACAATACAATTTTGGTTAAATTTTTTATCAAATGAATATTAATTCCTAAAGTCCCAAGGTGTATTTATCATCAAAACATGCTAAAAAACACCATTTCTAGCACAAAAAAAATAAAATTTAAGTATGAAGATTTTGGCATATCTAACTATAGGTTCTTATAGTTGACTATTATAAAAATGTGTGGAACAAATTTCAGAAACTTCAATTACATAGATTGCAACATATTTGCATCTAAAGTAAGGAAAATATGGTTTTGTGGCACCATAATGAAGTAGGTCATAAGACTTTGAATTTTTTTTAACTTAAATATTTTTTTGTTTTAAAATTCCATATATTTCAGGGTTTTTTAATGTGGAAATGAGTTGAGAGCCTAGGAAAAAATCTCAAAAAAATAATTTGATTTTTATTTATTTTAAAAATATTTATAAAAATTAATATAACATTAAAAAAAAATTTGTTATAGATCTAAGATGGAATTGAAACTCACTAATTCCAATAGAGATATTGTTTTAACAATCAAAATTTACCTTGTAGAGTTGTGGAATTTTTTTCTTAGAAAAATTTGAACATTGAGCTTAAAAACAAATCCATTATGGTTTCTTTTCAAGAAGATGCCATAATTGCTTGCAAACCAAGAAATCCATAAGTTTCTCATCACTTATCTAAATGAATCAAACCAAAGCTTTCTATATAAACAAAATTCGATCTCCCTAAGTCAAAATTAGGGTATTTAATGTAGGGAGATCACTCTTTATAATTTAAGGTATACACTTGAGTTAATTAGGGTATTTAATGTGGGGCTATTTACTTTAATTATTGCATTTAAGATGACTGTATTTTTACAGAAAAGATACAAGGGACATATTTTCAATCCTCTATGTTTTTGTAAATTCATTTATGCGGATTTTAAAGTGGGGCTATCTTACATATAAAATTAAAGTTTCCAATTTTTTATCAACCCTACCTTTCTTCACAAATTTTTTCTTTCTTCTACTATATATATGTATAGGAGATACACCTTAAAACCAATAACAATCAATTCAAATGTCATTGACCAAGTGGCACTTTTGAAGTCCTAAAGGTCAATTGTTTGTTAAATGGACAATTGAAAATCCGGGTAGGTTCCTATAAAGTCAATTTGGGCCGGATGTTCATTTGTTCACAAAATTATGATAGAAGGCAAAAACATGTATTCCCTTCATGAAAATATAATTACTTCTTGATTGCGTGCCTAAATCAAAAGTTATGCTGCTCTTAATTTTTTTGGCACCTAGGGCAATTTGGGCATCTTTTGCAGAAATATTCATCAACTTTTAAAAATTGGCATATATGTATCTAATAAAAAAATCCATACAATTGTCAAAAAAATTTAATTTTCAAATCACATTCTAAAAAGAGTTAAACTTTGTTAGCTATATTGAGGCAACTTCAAGAAATATCATTTTCTTCCAACTTTAAGCCTACTATCTTGAAATCTGTAAAATAGTCAAAGTTCTTGGAATTTTCCCTACATATTCCAAATGTTTGTACTTAACCCCTAAAGTTCCTTGACTATATTATCACCAAAAATGCTCAAAAATTGCCATTTTCAGTACAAGTACCAAATTTTGGAAAAATATCAATTTTGGACACATGAAACCGTAGGATCTTGTAGTACGTTAGATTGAGAAGATGTCAAAAAAAATTCAAAAATTTCCACCGTTTAGATTGGATGATCACACATTACAATTGTCCCCTTGCCGAATATACAATCCATAAAAACTAGTACAAAATGTACCAAAATTGATACAAAATGTATGAAATTTGGTACTAAATGGAGCCAAAACACCATTTATACCAAAACTAAGTGTTGGCCCATTTGATTCAAAAGGTCTTTTAACAAATTCTCAAATTTAAAATAAAAAAAAACAATTTAAAGTCAAAATTTGGCTCATACTAAAATCAAACATTTGCTAGGATATTTTCTTATATAGGTCCTAAAACACTAATTAAGTGCCTAATCTAAGTACCTAAACATTAGAGCATTGGGTTTAGCTCTTTGAGTTATAAGAATGAAACCCCAAACTAGGCAAAAAAAAGTACAATAATGCTAAACATGAATCTGTGACAATACAAATATTTAATGTTTATACTCCATACATTCAACTAATAGATGAAATTCACTTTTTGTTATGCAATTATCAATGTATGCAAAATATAAGACTCCGATCCATTTTTAATTTCTTTTTTTAAGTCACAAAATCTATAAAAAAATTGACTCCAGACTTTCATCTTATACAGAAATTTCGCTGTGACTACAATTTTGGACAACTGTAATGTGGTTTATCCAATTGCAAGATATTAGTGTTTGAAGTGACAAGAATCCTATTTTTGGTCCTTGCAAAAAACTAGGCAGCTGCACTTCACAAGGTCACATTTGTATGAAAAAATGTCCAAAATAGAAGTGCTTCTTTGGATTCATTCTTCAAGTCAAGTTGGCTACATGCTTCAAAATTTTCAGACCATTTGAAATTGTACGACATATAGAAAAAAAATAATAAGTAGAAAAATGTAGAGAATGATTCAAAATACAAAATTGTTAACAATTTATTTATGGAATTGAAAATTGCCAATTCCAATGGGTGCTATGTTGTAATAAACAATTTACACCTAATGTTTTTGTTTTTTTTCAAAAATATTGAAAATTTAATAAAATAAAGGACCTTAAAATTTATTTTAGAGTAGGGAATCCATTATTGCCCGCAAAACACCTCATAACTCTTGACTCATTGATCAAAATGGAATGATTAAAAGCTTTTTATGCATATATAATTCTATAAAACAATTTCAAATTTTTATTTTTGAAAAAAGAATTTTTTTCTGATTTGCCCGGATTGCCTGAGTTGAGAAACAAACCACATATTAGGCCATAACTTTTGACTCATATTTTCAAATGTCTTGAAATTTAGTGCACATGAAAGATATTCCTTGTCCCCACCTTCTAATAAAATTTTAGACAATATATGCAAATCTTCAGTCATGCCCAAATTTCTATACTACCAAAAAATGGATAGACAAGCCGTCGATTTGGATGGACAAGCCTAGCCATCGATTTTGACAGAAAAGTCATTGCTAGGCAGTTAAGGCCGTCTAGAAATTTATTTATTTAATTTTTGATAGCATGACTTGTCCGTCAACTTGGACAGACATGCTGTCCAAATTTTATTAAAATAAAAAAATAAATAATTTTTTTAATTTTTTTAATTTATAGATCCTAATAGATGTTGAAGTTGAATCTTGATGTTTCATCAATTTGACGGACATCTAAACATAACGTGACGCTAAAAATCTTGGTCCACATCTATATTCATCATACTATAAAAATTTTAAATGGCTCCTATTTGTCAAGGCTAATTTATTAATAACAATTCCTACTGCATAGTGTTTTTACATCCTAATTTATATATATTAGAATACTCAATATTTTATGAATCATATAGTAGGCCTACCTATTATATAAAAATTTCTTGCTTCAAATTAAATGACCCCTATTGTTTAATACACATAGTTTTAAAAAATAAATTGATAGTGATATCCCCGAGCTTCATGGTCCCTTCATTGGCTAATATGTTCTCTGGCTTAAGATCACAATGAATACAACGCTTGCTATGTATGTAGGCCATTGTTTGAAGGATTTGATACATCCATGATTGAATCTCCACTTTGGATGAAAGGGTTTTACTTCTAATCATTTGCAACAAATTGGTTGATATGTACTCAAATACATAAAACAACTCATCATTGTTTGTTTTAATTGTATAATATTAGGATGATCTTTTAAGGCCTTCAAAGTCACTACTTCCCTCCAATTTTTCCCCTTTTCATATCTCTTGGCAATGGATTTATTCTTTAATTGTTTTATAGCCACCGCTTCCTTTGTGCCATTCTTAGTAGCTTTCCAAACACATTCATAGGCTCCTTCTCCTACTTGCTCAAATGTATATTAGGACTCTATGACTTTGGATTTTATAACAATTCTTCAAACAATGGCCTACATTGTAGATGTATCAAACAGGCCTATTTAGCAATTCTTTGCAACATGCAATGGGATCAATTGAACCCACACCAGTTGTGGACAATCAATTCTCATTCGGACGACATGTTCGCCAACTTAGACGGACATGCTGTCTTCAAGAAATTTATAAAAAATATTATTTTTAAAATAAATAAATAAATAATATATATATATATATATATATATATATGGATCTTGATGGACGTTGGGGTTGAATCTTGATGTTTCATTAATTTGACGGACATCTAAACATGACGTGATGCTAAAAATCTTAGTTCACATCAATGCGCATTGTATTAGGAAAATTTTACATGGCCCCTATCTATCAAGACTAATTTATTAATAATAATTTATACTATATAATATTTTTATACATCCTAATTATATATATTAGAGTATGTAATATTTTATGACCCCTATTGTTTAACTTAATTAGTTTTTCTAAGAAATTGATAGTGATCTTCCTATCAATTTTGATCCTCAAATTTGTATTTTTGGACAAAATATAGTACTAAAATGGAAAAAATAGAAATTTAATTGGAAGATGTTAAAAACAAGTAAACTAATTTTTTAAATATAAAAAAAAAATTCAATATTTGACAATTTACCGCATGTACATTCATTTCAAATTTCATTTATAAAATTTATATATGATGCAAAAAGTTATGAGCAAAAAACCACTTGTCTAAAGCTAAGGGACAAAAAGAAAGGACAAGTATTTCTTGCAAAATCCTTAGAAGGTAAATATAAAATATTGAATGTGAGACTTGGAACTTGTAGTGTAAAGATCAAATTATCAATTCTAAGTCCCAATTTCTCTCATGTGTAATTTCTCTCATTCTTAGGCAATATTTTGCACCAAATCTATATTGAATAGATTTGGGCAAAATTTTGAATGTTTTGAATAGTATTTTTTCTTCATTTAATATTCTAAGAGTTGTTGAAACTTTAAGGTTGAAATCGATTTATTTTTGTGCTAGATCTAATTCAACTTCCAAGTATGTCCGGGGAGTACCTTCATTTAGTTACGACCTAGCCGAAATTTTTAGAAGATTTGCAAATGACTTAGAAAAGATTAGGATGAGGTACCGGCCCCCAAATACAAACTTGGGAAATTGACCGGCTAGGATAAAAAACTTGCAGCAATTTGACCGGCTACCACAAAAAAATTTAGGGTTTCTACCATTTCATTATATTTTATTTAGGCGGGCAGCTGAGAGAAGTAGGGGTAGGTTGGAATTTTTTGGAAGGAGGGATCTGAAGTCTGAACTTTGGAGTAGTGGAGTTTGGGTCTTTGGGACTTGGGAGCGTTGCTTGTGGATGAATGTTTGACTGTTGAGTGTTTGAGTGTTTGTCTATTTGAGTCTCAGAGCCGTTGGAACTTGGGAGCGGTTTAGCATCTACCTCGTCCAGGGGATCCCACTACACATTAGTCATCCCACCACACATCCAAAACTTGAATTCAATTTTCCACTTTCATTCGTGAAATTAGGGTTCAAACATTCAATGCATCACAACCATCGGTCACTGCCTCAATCAGAGTAAGTCTGAAAATTGGGTTCGGTGCATTGCTCAGACGCACACTTGCTCAAACGCAACCATTGCTCACTTGCTCTAAGACAATCACTCATTTACTCGGATTATTCTTTATTGATTGATTGATTCTTGCAACACTTATTGGGTGCTTGTTATGACTTATGTGGCATTGTTGTATTTCTTTTCCCATGTGGTTTTGATTCTTGTGAATGCTGTTTTCATTTTTGTGAATGGTGTTTTGTGGGCGTGTTGTACTAATTGTGGGCATGTCATATTAACAAGCCTCTCCAAAATGCATGGATCCTTTCTTGGATCCATGCATTTTAGGAAGGCTACATCCTTGGCCCTAAACCGGTAGGGGCAATGCCAGATTCAAATCCTGCCAAAGATTTTGCAATATGCAAATGAACCCCTCTCAAAGCAAAACAAAAAAATTTAAGGAAAATAACAAATAAAATAAATAAAATATAGAACTGACTAGATTTACAAACTTAAGGAAATTTTCCAAATGAAAATAGAATATGGCGGCAATGCCATCGGAAGGAAAATTAAGTTGTAGGAAATGAACCGGGATTTTTTTCGACTTTCGGCACACTTTCGGACAAATTTGAAGAAATCCGAGGCAGATGAAGATTTTCAGGAAATCTACCGATTTTCCCACGAAACTTCCCGGACTATGTTTCCAAGTTTCCATTCTTTGGCACCAAGATTTTCCTAATATATTTTAATGTAGGCAATTTGGAGTGATGTGGGACTTTGGGGACTTATTGAACTTAGTGTAAAACTCTATGCCCCAATATTCAACTCTCCACCAATGGACTTGGGACTTGAGATATAGTGTAAAGTAACCTTAATTGGCATGAATGAAGATGAAACGATAAAAAATCGTGGATATGGTAGAATCATCCATTATCAACTAAACATCTATATCCAACCTGTAGGATGCAGCTATTTCCAACCAAGACTGGAACAAGTTTTCAGCAAAAGTTTGGAACATGATTTTTTCTCCTTTGCAAGGTTGGGACTATAAAGCCATGACACATGAGTCTTGATGTAGTGAGCAAAAAGGTAGGAAGTAGTATGTGAGAAAATAGTTATAGAATGATTGGAATTGGTTGACTCTATATATTGGATATGGATTGAAGCCAATTTTTGACTTCCAAAATTCATAGTATTTTGAATTTAAAGAAAATAATTACAAAAATTAGCAATGCCCGTCATTTCTATCTTTCTACATGATAGTAAGTTTATATTGCCTTCTATTGCTTTAGAACATACACAAAATCACTTAAGTGGTTGACTATGGGTGGTCCTACCAGTACTATAGTGCAAAAATCTCAATCTAAAAGGAGATAAAACCTATTGACTTGTAGGACAAGCAAGAGTGTTATTTTGTGAGCCTTGCAGGTTGAGCCCAAGAGCCTAAGAGCTTGTGAGCCTTAAGTTGTGAAGTATTTAGTGTATTGTTTGAATTTTAGACCTATTACCGTGGTTTAAGAATCTAGGATCTTTACAGGTAGTGAACTAAAGAAAATATATCAATTAGCCTAAAATAAAATTGGGACACTCCAAACATTCTCTTATTCATTTGACTTGTCTATAATTTATTTTTTATTTTCTCAGTTGCAATTCCATCATCCCAGAAAATCAAAGCCCTCTTGAAGAACCTAGAGATTAGGGCTCTCAAATTATTTTTTATTTATTTATTTTTATTGTTTTAATATTTTGGATTTTTTTGTTATAACTCTATCACCCCCCAAGAACCTCTCTTGGTACCGAGAGGCCTTTGGGGATTCTAGAAATTGAGACTCTTAAATTTTTTTTTCCAAAATCTTTATTTTATATTCATTTTATTTTATTTTGTCATAACTCCATCACCCCCCTCATAAACCTCTCTCAGTACCAAAATGCCCTTTAGAGATTATTGGGTTTTAAAATCTCAAAATTCTTTTTTCAATTTCAATTTTATTTTTCCAATTTAGTTACCTCTAGAAGCACCTTTCGGTACCAAGAGACCACTTGGAGGATTTAGGGTTTGGAACTTTCAAATTTTTCTTTTTGTCTGTATTATTTTTAAATCTATTTTCTTTCTTTTTTTCCGCAACTTAGTCACCCCTATAACTCTTGGCACTAAAAGACCCTTTGGGCTGTTTGAAGCTTGGAACCCTCAAAAAAAAATTTAAAAAACAAATTCCAATTCCAATTTTTTTTCCGACTTTGTCACTGCTAGAAACCTCTCTTGCCATCGAGAGACCCTTTGGGAAGTTAGAAGCTTGGAACTCTAAAAAAAAACAAGAAAATTTAATTTTTTTTTGAAAGTTCAAATTTGTTTTTTTCAATATTTTTTTCAATTTCTTTTACAGTTTTTTTTTTCCACAACTTTATCAACGCTAGAAACCTCTCTTGGTATCGAGAGACCCTTTGAGGTGTTTGAATCTTGGAACCCTCAAACAAACAAACAAAAATTTAATTTTTTTTAAAAGTTCAAATTTTTTTTTCAATTTTTTATTTTTATTTTTTATTTTTTCAATTTTGTCACCCCTAGATATCCCTTTCGGTACCAAAAGATCCCTTGAGGAAGGTGGAGTTTAGATCTCTCAAAACTCATTTTTTTGAATTTTTCATTTGAATTTTTTTTTGTTTCCTTTGGGGTGTTTGAAGTTTCAGACTCCCCTCCAAAAAAAATTAATTTAAAATTTTTGATTTTTTTAAATTTAAAATTAATTAATTAATTTTTTTTCCTGTGTATATATGTGTGTAGAATCCATCACCTTAGAAAACCTTCTCAGGGGATCGAGAGGTTGGAACACTCTAAAACTTAACACTCACCAAAGGGGTGGTGTCTATTCCATCATTGCATGAGCCATCCGTGACTTGTCCAAAATATTTTTTTCCCCTTAGAATCCTGTCAAGGGCTTGAACTTGAACAATTGCTTTTGTAAGAAGAAAAAAAATAGAGTTCAAATTGGGTTAAAACTATTGTCTGCTTGAGCAGCAAGCCAAGTGCGGAGTGGGTGATGGCTATGCTGCCACGGTCATAGGTCTACGATAATAGGGCTGAAATTTTACTATTAACCCCTAAAGGACCAAACACCGTTTTTTTGACAACATAGTGATTTTGGGCAGCTCACTACAACTGGAATTTTTATTTTTTTTCTTTGAAATTTTCACACAAGATGTGCCCGAGGAGTAGCTTTAAGGCCCAACAATTTTCATAACTTTTGACTATGTGGTTGTAAAGTTATTGCATGATATGTCATTTTTGTTGGTCGGCGGGCAGTCCGGGCAGCTGAAAAAACTTCTTTAAAAGTCACTTTCTTTTAAAATAAAAATTTGGAATTGGTTATTTAGATTTATGTATACTTGGGAAGCTTTGAATCACTCCATTTTGATTAATGAGATGAAAGTTATGAGGAGTTTTAGTTTGAGGGTAGTTATGAAATTTCTACTCTAAGATAAACTTTGAAGTCCTTTATTTAACTCAATTTTCAATCTTATTGGAAAAAAATATTAAAAAAAGGATGTAAATTGTTTATTACAACATTACAACCGTTGGGATTGGCATTTTTCAATTCCATATTTCAATTCTTAACAATTTAGTGTTTTGAACATTCTCTACCTTTTTCAACTTACTATTTTTTTTCTATATGTTTTACAATTCCAAATGATTTGAAATTTTTCAAGCATGTAGCCAACTAGCCTTGAAGAATGAATCCAAAGAGTAACCACCATTTTATACATTTTTTCATACAAATGTGACCTTGTGAAGTGTAGCTGCCCGGATTTTTGCAGGGACAAAAAAAGGATTTTTGTCAATTCAAACGCTATTATCTTGCAATCCACAAGGTGAATATTTCTGAAATTGTTTTCACAACATCTTAAATTAGTTTAATACAAGATACTACGGTTACATTTTCCCAAAAATGTTTTTTTTTCTAAAATCTGATACATGTATTAGAAATGGCAGTTTTAAAGCGTTTTTGGTGAAAACATAGTCTCTGGCCTTTAGGGGTTAGTATTAAAATTTTGAAATGTCTCCACTTTTTTCTCTATTGATCTCGAAAATTCCAAATTTATTTTTTAGTCGATGATCTGGACTCACAAAGTATATGCTCATAGTTCCTAAGCTCGCATTTCTAGGCTCACAAACTAACGTCGTTGTAGGACAAGGTTGAAAACATATTTTTTCTTCCAACTTTGAACACTCTAATCTTCCAACATGTATTGTCAAAGTTTTTGAATTTTTCTCTATACACTTCAACAATAGTTTATTACAAATTTATATGGTTGAATTTTGTTTTAAGTCTTTATTTTTGTATTTTTTCTCATTGCCCTTAAAAGTGACAATTTTTGACATTTTTGCCAAATTTGTGGCTCGGTCCTTTTAGTAGTTTACCTCTAAATGTCTAAGCTTTTTGAAGTGTATTTTTCATATGAAAAAAGAACATGGGCTTATAGTTATCTCCAATGAAGCAAGTAGTTTTTTTTTCAAAAATCTAATTGTATAGATGTTTAAAGAGCTTGATTATTAGTTTGTATTCCAATTTTAAGTGTGAAATTGCGTAGGGATTGTGAATTATAATAAGAAAGATATAATTATCCTATTTTTTGTATGTTGCCTTCACCCATAATGTTTGAGAAATTTGCATATAAGAGTTTTTGGAGTTTGGAGGTGACATAAACAACAAAAAATTGTGTTAGTACACTAAAATGCACTTCCAAACACCTTAAGTTCAAAAGAAGAGCTATCAAACTCATTACACAATCTACTTTGCAATTATTGATAAGCAATTTTTTTGATAATTAAGTAGAAATTGCAAATAAATCCAAATCAACATTGCATGTTTTAATTTTCAATAGTGAAAATCATGAAAATCCTTTATACTACCATTTTAAAAGTAAATGGATACAATTTTTTAGATCTCAAATTAAGTGAAATCAGCAAACTTTGCTTAAAGCTAAGAAATGAAATAAAATTGGCAAACTTTACTCTTTATTGATGGTACATACATATGCATTTGAGGACCTCTCAAAAATCAAATATTTACCTTTTCAGTTAATAAATGAAAGCTTTCGATAGTTAACCTTCAAAATTGTCCATACATTTTTTTTTAAACGATAAAAAAAATTTAACTACCCACATCAAAATGAGTATGAAATTCCAAATTGACCATATATGATTGGTTGGGAGTTAGGGGTTAAAATGGGAGTTTTGAAATTCAAAGTTTTAAAGCTAAATCAAATTTGTCAAGTCAAAATTTAATATTGTAGTTTATATATAAGTAGCTGAAATATACACATGGTTCATTTCACTTTTTATTGTGCTAATGCTATATATTTTAAAATTAGTTTTAAAACTTGCAATTTTATTCTTTAATTTTTTTTTTTTTTCCAAATTGAATTTGCTAGAGACATCTAATAACACAAACTTCCAGCAGGGAACTCCTTTAGACTTGATGCTCTAGATGCAAGCCATCAATACACAAAACAATCCATTGAAAATAGCACATTCACATTTAAACTTTAAAGGATCACCCACTTTGCCATAGGTCTTCACCAAAAATCATCACACTGATTGAAGTTTTAAGAGCAGCTGCAATAGAAATTGAAGAATTTATTGAGGCAACCGTCCAATGGAAGATAAAACATTTTATACCTTAAAGGTAATCATTTAAGGAAAGCCTAGTGGCATGAATAGGGCCCCTTATATTTCCAACTTGAAAATTCATAAGACACCAATATTGTATGTGTGTGTGTTGAAAAAATACAAAGCAACTAGGGTTGGTCTTCTTTCTTGAGCCCCTTTCATACTTAATTTGGTGATTGTGAATATTAATCTCTAGAAGATGTTTGCATCTTCTGGGTGCATAGTGAGACAATGTCAATTTCAAAGAAAATCACACGTGATTTCTAAAAAGGATACATGTGGCATTATTCCATTGGTTGTTAAGCTTTTACAAAATTTCTAAAAGGAGTTTACATGTAATTTTTCTACTGCTTATAATTTTTTTGAGCAAACTCCTTGTCTGAAATGAATTTATAAATTTGACATGTGAAACCCACTCCAACTGCCTATATTTGTATCCCAAAGGAACGTGTGGAACTTGCAAATCATATAGGATAGACCTATATTTTTGTCTTGTAAATATGTATATAATCCATATCCATATTCTATAGTCGTTTTATGTGAGCATATCCATATCATGTATTTCATAGTCTAAAATCATATCTATATCCTTGTAATTATGTATTCCACATCCACATTTTGTATTCATATGTTATATATCCATATTATGTATCTAAATTTGAACGGCCAAGATTGTCTATTCTATAGGCATCAATAGCTTTGATTTTTTCAAAAGATCGACGACATTTTAGAAGGGGGGATTCTTCCTAAACTCATATCAACGGTTCTTGATTTTTTTCAAGGAGAGAGGGGGGGGGGGTCAGGGTAGGAATTGAAACACAAACACCATGTTCGCATGAAAAGGTATATAGTAAGAGGTAGCAATTGAAAAGTTAGAGCAATGAATTGAAAACCAATTAGAACTTTGAATTTCCTATGTTGGTGAATACATTCTAATTTTTCTATGATGTAGAGTGCTAATCCTTTACCATTGTCTAATTCATAGTACCTAGTGAAAAAAGGGCATAATATTCTTACAAAAAAAATTCATCATTTTCACAACCAAGCTAACTCTCTAGAATAGAAAGAGGCGGTGATTTAGAGAGCTTCTACCACTGGTAGCCTCACTTCTACCATTAATGTATCTCCACCTAAAAAAGACACTCTCCTAATTGCACCACCTATCTACAATAGTCCAAGATTTTGAGTACAAAATCTTGGCCGTCTTTAGATAGCTTGAAATCTAAACAGCTAAAGATGACTTGAAATCTTGGACTATTGTAGATAGGTGGTGCAATTAGGATAGTGTCTTTTTTTTGTTTTGGGGGTGCACATACGTTTGGTACGGTCGTGGGTTTTACTGTACCAAGAGAAAGAAAATCATGTACGATAATGGACTAACTTATTGTTTGAACCTTTCAACATCGAGGTGGACGTTTTGTAGCCGATGAATGACAAGAGAATCTCCTGTGTAGGACATAAGTGCAACTATTCATCCTCCAAATTTTGTGTGAAAAGGAAAGATCATCTACAATAGTTTGACCTTCCAATGAGTGCTTTTGCATTATTCTAATCCAACAATTCACACGGTTATGTCAAAAGAGATGATTTCCACGGTTATGAGCCCGTCGTTTAAGGGTTAAAAAGGGACACTGAAAAGTGAAAACAGGCCGAAACTCCTACCGTGGTGTTAATACGGAGGAATATTCCACTCAGTCACTGGGATGCAAGTGGCCCACTGTGCCGACTTCAAAGGTAGGCCGAATCTGTTCCCATTTTAGTGCGGCCAATTGTTTTGGCCCACCAAACCACCAGGAGGAGGTACCGTGTCTCGCCGGTCCACGCCGCTGGGGTTACTTCCACGGTACCTTTATAACTTACGCGACCTAATGAACTTTGAAGCACGGCAGGCACGTAACCACAGTCTAATCCGAAGTGGGAAACTGAATGTCTGCCGCTCTCACTTGCAGTCTCCCCAGTCTCTCAATTGGACGTCAATTTAGTAAAATTGGAGATATTCCATTACTTTGGCGTGGTTTAGGATGCGCGGCCTGCCCTAGTTTATGGCCTGAAATCAGACTTTCGTGAAGATATATGTCACAATTTTTGAATGGGAATATTGCCAATTTAATGACATTGAGGTGATTGTGAGAGAACCCGACTGATTGTTTTGCCTTAGTTTTTCCCCTTACTTTTATGTCTAGTTTTTAAAAAACTTTTCTAAAAGAATGACAAAAAACATACACATATTTAAGATAGACCCCCCAAAACGGCCTCTTTTTGCTACCTAGTTATTGTTAATCTATTGTTAGACTAAATAAGTTTTGATATTTTCTTGTTGCCAAGTGACAGGAGATTCCACTGCATCGACATTTTAGATACCGTATGCAAAAGTTATGAAGGGTAAAAGAGGTTTTTTTTGGTAGAGTTTTTTCCACATATTGGTTTTAAAGATGTGATGATGGCGGTTTTCATTAGGCAAGGTGCGGTTTTGACTGTACCCAACACCTCCACAGTGTTATGCATGCCGGGCCTGATATTCAGTGGAGTCACTTGAGTGCCTTTCCACGAGGTCGCTGGCGTGAAGTCGCGAAGGGCCATTGATTCTTCCATTGTACGTCCTAAATTTAATCAGATGCCTTCCGAGATCACGGCTGGCCTCGGGTCGAAAGTTGCAGCACCCAGATTGTCTGTGCCTGAGTGTGTGGACCTGTGGTTCAGTTGTAAGTATAAGTTACCGTACTCTCCTTTTTTGCAATGGAATCATTTTCGTCTTTTCATTTGCTCCCAGAAATTATAAAACAAAATAAAATCAAAGTTGGCAATACAGTCAACTCTCAGGACCGACTTCAGGAGCAGGAAGCGGAAGCGGAAGCTAAGGTTACCGGCAGATCCAGAAAGCAACGTACGTACCGGTGTAGGTAATAAGCTTTAGTTAAGCTTCGTTAGTTCACTGGTGCCTGCATTTGGGCAATGCAAGTAGTCGTGCTTGAATGAATTGCCCATGAATTCGCCTGGTTCCATGAAATCAATTAACCGCCTCCCTGCTAATTACGTTCTTTCACTGGCTTCGATCTGAAGTGCAACTTCAGTAGTTAATTAATTCATTAATACAAGGAGTTCAAGTCCACGCCCGGAGTCCACGGGACCCTGCTCTCTCATGTCTATCATTTTAGCCCCGCTTCCAGAGTCAGAACTGGGCGGTATCCAACACATTATACTGTAATTATATATAGAGATGACACCCTGGCTGCCATCCCTCCGTGGTGGAACTCCAGTGGCATCGATCAGTCACCGCATACTCGCCCTGCCAATAGTTGGATGTAGAGTTCGCACTTTGATTCGCAGTCAGTGACGACGTTGTTGTTGTGAGATTTCTTTCTTCTTTGGATCGGAGCGAGATTGACAGAAACGTCGACTGGAACTCACGGGACACTCCTGACGTACCATGTCAAGGATCGAAGCACTCGCCCGCGCCGGGATCGATGACACTGAATCTTTGATCGAATTAAAATTTACTTCAAGATTCATTCTTATAGTTCGGGATATCTGTACCCAGCGTCGGTTCGCGCGACCGATCGATCAGTCCCTGCAGCACTTGTAGAGTTTTGATGTCTGAGTTTTTTATTACCAGTCAAAATTTTTGGAGCCGGTCGATGGACGTCTCGGTGAGTGCGTGTGCACATTTATCGATTGATTGCTCTTCGGAGGCGAGGAATTGAAGGTGCTCATCGGGTGAAATTCGGAAATTCTTTTATAAAATTGCAGCCTTGCAATCGATATTGTTCGCATAAGTTGCACAATTTACGTGTGGAATTGATATAGATCAGAATTTGGGTGTGTCAACGACCACCTACTGATGAAAGAATCGCCGGCGAGGTCGGAGATGACTGCTTTGTTTCACCAGGCAGTTGCTTAAGGTTCGCGGCATGGAGAGAGTATTGCAATAAATTCGTAACGCAGCATGTCAATCTCTGAACTGGACGCCATGGGGGATGGCGTGGAGATGATGGAAAAGGAGTCGAGATCAGAAGGGAGGCAGCTTCTTCACGATTTCGGTGACCCTCAATATTGTCCACGGAGTCCAGAGACTGATCACAACTGTGACATACCGGAAGGCAGATTTGCATTCCCCTCTCCTGTGCGAGGACGCGACCAGTTGAAAGCACTGCTGCGTCGCCAATATCTCCACAAGGTATGAAATTAACCCTTGGTGTATTCTCCTTCAAGACATAATATAGTTGGGAGGTATGAAATTCTTGAGTGGAATGGTTTGGTACCCTCAAATTCTATAACTTAAAGATTGTAAATTGCTCTAATTGATAGAATAAAATTTACGAATTTTTCTAGGTCACACTTGCGTAAATTCCAAAGCAACTCCTCTTTGATCTTCTTCTCTCCATCCCTGATCAGTGGTTGCGGTCATTGCATTCCAGCCCGAAATGTAGCCCAAATTTGACCTAAATTAACAGACTCTGCAAAGGTGCTCTATTTTTCATGCCCGACGTGCATGAAAGTGTTGCATCATTGAAGCTGTGATCTTAAACTTTGGGTGTGTTTGTTGTTGTTGTTGTTGTTGTTGTTGTTTGGGGTGGCGATGTACGTATATTTAGAAAAGAGGATGGCAGCAAACGGTGATGGAGATTATGAGTCCCTTGCTGCTGCTGACCCTGCTGGTGTGGGGCTACTCGCGGAGTGTGGAGGAGCATTACCACGCGGAGACGTTTGTGAATCAAACGCTTCCGCTTTCATCTCTCCTCAAACAAGAGTTGCTGTCGAATTCCAAGAGCCTCCTGCAACTGTGTCCTCCTTCCCTCCTCGCGCAGCAGGTGCGCCTGGCCTTCTTCTGTTTGCAAAATTTGGATGAGTCGTAATCACTGGGATTCAACACTCTGATGCTTCATGAATTTAAGGGTTTGAGAATTCAATCCAACATCACCAGGTGGTTGAATCCGCAGTTACTCCCCGAAAAATTCTTGAAGAATTTCAGGGTCTGGCAATTCATCATCAGGTCATTGCATACCGGGTCTTAAAATGCTCGGAGAATGATGAAATGTGTATGTGGTGGATTGAATTCCTTAGCCCGACACTCCAGGACTTCTCAAACCCTAAAACTCATTGAACATCGTCGAGTTTCATTAACTTCGTTGAGAATGATAAAATTCCCAAATTGTTTCCGCACAAAAAACAAGAGACAATGGACCCAAGGAAGACAATGCCTCTAGATAAGAAGCTGCTCGATTGAAGCTGTAGGAGTCAAATTTACCCCCCACTTTTGAATGAGATAGAGTACTCCACTTTTAGAAAACTCTACTAGTTTCCTGTTTAGCAAGGTCGCTGAAGCACATTCAGTATCCTTCATAATATTGAAACCACAATTGGAGTAGTAGCTTTTCTATCCAAAAATTGCTTAAATATACTCAGTGGACGTCCACCCTGCTTCCCTCGAGTATCCTCCTCATTGTGACGTTGTCGGAGTGTTTTTGTGTGGGGACTCATGATCAGTATGATGGTTACAATGGCAGCACCTTTCGGTGGAGGAGCTGGGTGTGTTGGTGAATCTCATGCAGCAAGAAGTAGCGCAAGGGGTAGGCGAAGCAACTGCATTCCGAAACCTGGCCCGGAATCTCACGCATGCCAACACGTTGTTGCCTTCCGAGTCTCCTTTGGGAGCTCTCAGCCTCAAGTGCTTGGAATCAGCAATGCAAGTCTCCAACGCCATCACAACGTTCAACGCTTACAATGGGCCTCTTCCCGTACCCTCGTTTGATGCTTTCGTTCAAGTCCACAAGCTCCTTCAACGCACTTTAAGTGAGTATCGTCCTCTGATGTTTGCAAATTTAGGTTTAATGGGTGACTGGTTTTTGAATGGAAAAATAAACCGAATTGCTGGTGTGGTGCTCACAGAGTCAGGGGATGGGCAGCAGTACGAGGATGCTTTGCGCGCTCAACGAATGTTTGGCAATCTGGTGGGTTTTGATTAAAGAGACGAAGATTTTGCTGGTTTAGGTTTCTGTTTAAGTTTTTCTAAGATTTTGTTTTGACGTTGGTCGAAGTACTTAATACCTTTCCCCCACGGATGGGCTCAAGTACAATAGGTGCTTGAAGGTTCTGAGGTGTGATTCCTGTGGTGTGATGTTCTCTCTGATTTTTGTGTTCCTTGCAGCTTGGGAATTTGCTGCAACTAGGTTGCATCACATTTGCGCCCGACACACCCGAAGTCACAGCTCTGGTGGCGTATTTGAGCAATTCCACCGAGGTGCTTCGTTTTTCTCTGCCGGCCATGTTGTTGTCAATGCAGCATTATATGAATCATAGAGAGAGGTCTCCCCGTGATTTGCGTTTTGTTTTCTCCTGCCTCCCAATGATAGTAATCTCCCTATCATATTCTCCAAAATTCTTGAGACATTCTAATTTCATTGAAAACCATCTATGTTCACAATTTATGATTATTGTTTTCAAAGCTTCAATGAATGATCTTTCTTTCTTGCAGTTTTTCAAGGATATCTATGGTGGCACGTTCCGCACTGAGCAGGTAAGGTCTTTCCCCTCTTCCGTCACTCAGCTGTCATTGCTTTCTATTACATGATTGTGTTCATGGCTCAAAGGAGATCTATCAAAATGTTGAAATTTCCACATTTGAACAAGTTCTTTCATTAATCTTCTCAGGAGGCTGAGAAGTTTGCGCTGACATCGGTAGAACCAGAGAGGAGGCCAACATGGGCTATCATTGTGGTGAACCATTTGGACATGGTGGGTGGCAATGTCGATTACAAAATACGAATGAACTTCACAACAGTTCCTTCGACTTGGGATACTCTGCACAAAAAACGGAAGGGACTGCTCACTTACTACAAAAATTACTACACCTCAGGGTTCCTCAGCTTGCAGGTGGGGTTTTCCTTCGCCATCGTCGTTTCCTCGCAACTGTAAACGAAGCTTTTTCACAATTGTTATTAGAAGAAAACTTGTCCTAGAGAATTTGGGTATAAGTAACCTTGTCCCTCTGATTCTTCTTCTACAGGATGCGATCAATGGTTATGTTCTGCATCTTGCTCCGGAGCAGAATCAAGTGGAGTTTCTCACCCAGAAACCAATGTGGGGTGCTCCATTTCCAACACCTGCACGCACGCGGAACAAGTTTTACCACAAAGTACTTCTTTTTCTTTTTCCATAAGATTTTGACAGATCCTTGACACGATCACCTGCTTTCAATTGTCCGTAGGTGCTTGAAAACTAAAGACTTAATTCAGGATGTTATGAATTACCTCTTGACAGAGGAATGTGTTTTTTCAGGTTGGACCGTTGCTAGAGATCATGCTATGCCTCACTGCCCTTTATCCGCTGGGTATGTTGGTCAAGGTAATTTCTAGTCATCTAAACTTTGTCTGTTTGACAAGTTCAAGTTTAATTTCAATGTGATTCAGGTTTTTTCGTTTGATGTATTTTCCTAGATGTAATATGTGTTCTGATGAGCTTTTGGGGGTTTTTAGGGTTTAGGGTTTAGGGTCAACCTGATGTAATCGGTTCTACTTTGCGTAGGGTATGGTAGAGGACAAGGAGAGCAGGGCCAAACAGACCATGCAAATCATGGGGTTGAAATCATGGGTATTCGCTGTGTCTTGGCTTATGACGTATTTGGTATGTAGACTCTGAAAAGTCAGGTAACTCTACACCTGTTCGTGTGTTTTTTCTTTTCTTGGATTTGTTTGCAACGGTTTCGTTTTACATGTAAGAAATAGTGATTTGCAAGTAAATAGAAGACTTGCACGTGTATTTGAATTTTTCTTACAAATTTAAACAATGTTCTTGGAAATTGGGAAAAAGTTTTAGTTTTTATCGTCTCTCTCCATTTGGGGCTTCGAGATCTCTCTGCGATGCTTTGTAAAACCAAATTCCCTTGATTTTTAAAATTTTGCATGCATTCAATGCCGGCAGGTCATCTTTTCGGTGATCTCAATTTGTGTGACAGCTCTTTTGTCCATGACATTCTTCCCTAAGAGGTAATATTTCCCTCCACCCCCCACCCACCCCGCCGTCATTGAGCAATAACCATGCAAAATCGAATGGTTGTGTAACGTGTTAATTTGCACTATAAGAAACCTGTTTTTTCTAGTGTCTAAGTTGATGGATTTTTTTTGAACATCCAATGTAACAACCCGTGTTATTGTTATGTCAACAATAACATCCAATGTAAAATCTTCATGTTCTAATGCAAGATACTTTATAATACGGTTCTGCCTTGTGCAGTGATGCAAGTCTACTGTTCGTCCTGTACTTCCTCTTCACGACGTCATTGATTTCCTTCGGTGATTATCCATCTACCTTGCTTTTGTGCTTTAGTTTCACTAGTAGATACCCCACAGAGATATTCTAGAAAATCTTGCAGCGGTTGGTATCCTAAGATTTGCCATTCACGATCGTTTTTTGATGTAAACCTTGAATGGCAAGTGTAATGCGATTAGTGAGGTTTCCTGGAACACCTCTGAGGAGTGAATTATCTCTACTAATGTTTGTGCAACTGTTGGAGTTTTGTTTCATTTTGTGAGCTCTCATAAGAGTTTACGGAGTACTTTCATTTCTGTGAGGACTCTTTGCATTGAATGGAATTTGTCCAATGAAAACCCGGAACAAAGATCAATGTGTATGGCATGATTCAGTGTCTTCCGAAAATTGCAGGCTTTTTTTTGTCGGTGTTCTTCTCAAGGTCCAAGCTAGCAGCAATTGTGGCACCCTTTGTCCTCTTTGCTGCACTGATGCCACGGTATCTCTTCTTCCGAACAAGCAATGGACAAGCCTTGGTAGGCAAAACTATAGCTTCACTACTGCCCCCCACAGCTTACGCCTTCGGTAATTAAACTCTTCCGAGCTCGTCTTAAGAATTTCATTGTATTCTATAGCAGTGTTGAGAATCTCCTCTTTTCACTGTAGTTGCACTTGTGGTTAGCAGTAACTAAATTTCCCTATTTCTAATTAGTTGAGTACCAATGCTTTCATTCTTGAACTCAAGATGTGAGAGAATCTGTGCCTGCCAAAAAAAGAAGATATCAAAAAAATTGGAGCATCTCGGATACCTTTATTTTTCCTTGAAATTGTAGTTACACCCAAAATTGTTTGCATCTTCTTACCAAGAATGTTATGATGTTGCAGAGTCACTTCCACCTCAGATTGATGATTGTAATGATTGTGATGACTGAAAATTCAAGGTTTTTGCAGGAGTGGATCTTGTAGCGCATTACGAGGGTGCCGGCTGTGGTCTAACGTGGGCAAATATTGGAGAAGATGCTTATTCCATGGGAAGAGTTTTCGTGCTTCTGGCTACAGATTCAATGCTATACATTTTGTTGGCTTGGTAAGAGACTTTTCACATTTCGAATGTCATGGCTGGTATAGGAGACATATGTAAAGCCTGCCTATTTCCTTTTGAGTCTGCACTTTGTTGTAAAATTAGTATTTGTACTACTGGATGGGACATTCTTTTGAACCGTTTCATGTTTTCTTGATCTCAGGTACTTGGAGCAAGTAATTCCATCTGAATTTGGAGCACATCAACCTCCATGGTTCCTCTTTTCTCCTTCCTTCTGGCGCAACTGCATAGAAAATGAACTGTCTGCTACTTATCAGGTGAATGGAATAACTCCAATCCAAGGGCTGTGATAATGTGGGTTTTGGGTAAAATGAGATTCTTTTAAGATTAAAATTTTGTTAAAATGAGATTCTTAACGGGATACTACATAATTCACTAGCCACTGACAGTGCGATGTAACCCAAAACCTAATTGTTTCCTTAGCTTCCTTGTTGTTGCAACTGGAATGTTGGTGATCATTTGGAGATTAGGCATAAGTGTAAACTTTGCTAATTCTGTGGTGTCTCTTTTACTGCAGAAAGTAAAGACCACAGATGAGATGGATGACATTGTTGAAGGCATAGTTGAGCCTCTATCCACAGGGGACCAGGAAGCATCAATCCAAATTCAGGGTCTGCGAAAAGTTTATGGGGATGGAAAAGTGGCAGTCAGTGGCCTGACGGTGGACTTCTTGGAGGACCAGATCACTGCTCTCTTAGGTCACAACGGGGCTGGAAAGAGTACCACCATATCAATGCTCACGGGTTTGATCCAGCCCACATCCGGAGATGCAAAAATCTGGGGTCAGAGCATTTTGAACAACATGAATGACATTCGAAGGTGCATGCATCTTCTTTAATTTATGTGAACCACTTATTGCGAGGTTTTTGGGTCTCAGTAGAGTACTCCATCCATCTCTAGTTTCATTTTAATTAGAATCATTGATTAGAGTTTTGAGTTTCGTCTTCTTTTTAACTTGCTCTTCGTCTTAGATCCATGATTGAATGCTCATTTCATTGCAATTAATGTAGGCCGTGGAACATAACTTTTGTTTCCTAAACAACAAAAAAGTTAGATGAACTCATTATCGAGTTCTGGTCTCTGTTTCTCTTAGTTATTCTATGCCTACAATTGATAGGATGGGCTATTATTAACTTCCATGTATGTATGTATCAATGAACAGGACCATTGGTTTGTGCCCTCAACAAAATGTTCTATTTAGCGACTTGACTGTGAAGGAACATCTTGAGCTGTATGCTGCTGTGAAGGGAGTCCCCACACATGCTCTCCCTCTCGTTGTGGATGACATGGTGAGAAGTCTCGGTTTGAAAGAAAAAATCGAAACGCGTGCTGCTTGTCTCTCTGGAGGTATGCAACGCAAGCTGCAGGTAATTTTTCACTTTGAGTAACCCCAGGGTGGTGTCCAAGGATTAAATTATCCATGGCTTTCCAGTCGCCTCAGTCTTCTTCTTAAAAATGATGTAATCTTGTACATCCTTTAAAATGAAAATGGCTTGAGGGGTAAGGTACATATCATTCTAGAACAGTGTTGGCCGCCCATGTCATACGGCAGAAATTACTTTTGCCAATATTACTTGGCTAAGTACCATTGGGTATAATAATTGTTTCATTTTTTTTATAATTATTGAGATGTGAGAGGATCTGTGACAAAGAAAGGAGATGCTGGAGAATGTGGAGCATCTTGGATAACCCCCGGGGGATTTTTCTTTAAACTCGAAGTTGGCACAAGGTGTTTCCAACTTCTTTCAAGAATTTTATGTTAACACAAACCTGGGTGTATTCCACTGAATACCTCCCACTAAAGCGAACCTAGAACTAGAACTACTGAAATAGGAAGGGTTTAAGGCTCAAATAGAAAGTTGTTGGAATGTTTTAAAAACTGTAAACATACTGATTAATGGATGATTCTTGACATCGATAAGGAATCATGTTCACAAGCTCTTGTTATGAGACTTGTAGGAGCCTAGTGACGGTTGTCTTTAAGTACCACGCAATCTCCATCTTTTTGAGCTTTTGGAAATGCTGTGTTCCAGGTGGGTTTAGCAATGATCGGGGGCTCCAGGGTGGTGTTTCTGGACGAGCCCACATGTGGACTCGACCCTCAATCCCGGCGTAATGTTTGGGAGCTTCTGAGGAGCTTCAAACATGGGCGAGCCATCGTTCTCACCACACACTATATGGACGAGGCGGACCTTTTATGTGACCGCATTGCCATCATGAGCGAAGGCCGGCTGCAGTGTTGTGGCAGCAGCCTCTTCCTCAAGTCCAAATTCGGTGTGGGTTACAACCTGAGTATGACGCGCAGTAGCCCTTCCTGTGACCCTTCTCTGGTGACACAGCTCGTGAAACGTCATGTTCCGCAAGCCATTCCTTTGAGCTCCGCAGGAGGGGAGATGTCCTTCCAATTGCAAAGCGGAAACAAAGCTTTCTTCGCTCACTTGTTTGGAGAATTGGAAGAGAATTTGGAGACGCTCCATGTGGGCAGCTACGGGATTTCCATGACGACGTTGGAGGAAGTGTTCCTGCGATTGGCAGACAAAGATCGAAGCCCATTTCCCAATGATAATAATATGGTATTGGAAAGTTTGAAGAACGCGGAGCCTGTGCATACGGTGGAAATGCCCTTACGCAAAGCTACGTACAGTTTAAGTGAGAAAAGGGACCGAAGCTTTGCTCGTGCGTTCAAGCAAATGTTTCTGAAGCGGGCCATCATTGCAAGGCGAGATATAAAGGTGAGTTACAAGCTTTTGAGGTTTGAGTTCAAACCATGGGAACATCTCGACTGGGAGATAATTTGTCCTCTAATGTGTGCCTCTACGTTCATTGCAAAATTTTTGAATAATAATCATAAGGTGGATTTGTATTGTGTGTCTGCAGGCATTTGCGAATTCCATACTTCTACCGGTTCTTGCCATTGGTCTGGTCATGCTGATTATGAAACTCAACATCGACCCAGCTGGGCCTCAATTGCAGATGAATTTTAACATGTACAACAGTGTGGCAACTGGAAAGAAGGAATTCTCCCAAACTGCTATTATTCCTATTGCTGGGCCTGCAGCTTCTTCCCAGCAATTTCAAGGAGGGAGTGAGTACGTGAAATTTGACCGAATGAGTGAAGTGAACAACAGCGTCCAGATGAGCCAACAACTTCTACGAACTCTGTTTCATGTTCCAGCTCGATTTGGTACCTTGCATCACTGATGATTCCCCCATTCGATTGAACAAGTTCTTAATGTTAAGTTAATGGGCATTAAATCCATATAGTCTTCATGTTGAGTTAATGTTGACTTTATTGTTGGTGTGTTGTTTGTATTCCTGGCATTAACTTGATTGATTATATTGGCCACTGTTAAGGTAACATAAACTTGACAATATCTTAATGTTAATGTTGTATTATTACCATTGATAAACTTTTGTGAATCTAATAGTGTGGATCTTTTGAGATGTGAACCTGACGTGAAGTGCCTGCATTTGACGTAGTATCTAATTTAGATCTAAAATTTGGCTTGACAGGAGCTCTTGTAATCAATGACACATTATGGCCGAGATTGAACACATCGACACTCCATAATCTCAACTTGACTCAGGTGGAGGGAGACGCTAGTACGCTAACCAAGGCCAATTTCAGTACCTCAGATGAAATCATCCGAACTAGTTTGGGGCTTTTGGAAACTGAGAATGGAAATGGGCTTTGGAGTCCTGTGACGCTTTTGTTTAATACCACATCAGATCATTCATTTCCTGCTTTGATTCAAGAAGTGGCGCAAGTGGCCTTCCGGACGAGAACAAAGAATACCTCGGCTACTTTGCGCATGTCCAGCCACCCATTGCCTTTGACCAAGAATGAAGCACTTCGTGTTCAATGCGTCTTGACTGGATTGGCTGCTCTTTTTACTCTTATTCCGTTATCCTATTGTGCTGCAAGCTTCGCTATCTTTGTTATTCAAGAACGGGTTGTGAAGGCCAAGCTCTTGCAGGTTAGTAACTTGGTTGACTATACACTACAAGATATCAATGTTTTCCAATGTCTAAGTAGATGGATTTTGTTGGACAGCCCAATGTAACAACCTTTGCTTTTATGTCAACAATGCCATCCAATATAACATGAAGATGTTACATTGAGTTGTTACATTGATGTTCAACAAAATCCGTCTGCTTAGACACTGGTATTTTATATATATAAAATATCTTTTATGATCAGGTCAATGGCTATGTACAATCACTGAGTTGTAAGCTCCATAACGAGGGTGAAAAAGCAAGTTCATTTTGAAGTACTGTGAGGAAATCTAGCCTCATTACAATTGTCAGTGTTTGTTTTAGGAATTGCTTAAATTGCGTTACGATTTGCAGGGTGTAACGTGATTGGGGCTTCGGGAAGAAGGGCTTTTCTACTACACTGATTTGTCCTATTAGTGAGGGGGAAACCTTGCATCACCTAGGAAATGAGTGTCACCCCAAAATTCTATTTTTGTTGAAATTGGTACAATACGATAACTTTTCAACCTGAACTAATTAAAAACAGAGTGACTATGGTGAATTAGTTTCACAGTCACGCACTATTAGGACGAATTCGTGTAGTTGTAAAATCCCATGGCTTTGCAAGTCTCGTTTTTTCATCAGGTCACTGCAATTTTTGTGACTGGAAATTGAAATTGAAATCTGTGAGTGCAGATGGTGAGTGGAGCGTCCTCATTTTCCTACTGGGCGGCAGCATACGCGTGGGACATGTTGTCGTATTTCGCTATTGTGAGCATCACTATGCTGGTGCTTGTTTTGTATCAAGACCAGTCCTTCACAGGCTCTTGGGCCAAAGCCAGTGCTGCAGTTGCAATTCTCATCGCCTTCGGTTTGGCAGTCGTACCTCTCACTTACTGCTACTCTTTCGCCTTCTCCAATCATGCGAATGCTCAGGTGCGCGCTCACTGCCTCTATACTAAAACTCTTTGAAAATGTCTTTGTCGTGGACTTTGTCATTTCAAACCCTCAGTCGTTCTTTTAATTCATTCTTCAACCCACTGAAAGATTTTTAGTTTACAAACCTTTAGTTGCACTTTGGATTGGTTCATTTTGACCAACACCAGTTGCAATACCTGTCCAGGTAGCGATAGCAGGACTGCACTTCATTACTGGATTTGGAATGCTCGGAAGCAGCATCCTTTTGGCCTCCCTGGAGAATACCAAGGTAAGATCTGTGTTTCAGTTGCACTCACAATTTCAATTTCAATTTCAATTTCGATCTGCGTCCAACCTTATTGAAATGTTTCTGTTGTTTTTGGTTTTTGTTTGAAAGTTTATTGAAATGGGTGTGATGCACCACCGCAGGTGCTGAATGAGCAACTAATCCTTTTGTACCAGCTCTTTCCACCCTACAATCTGGGCCGAGGGCTTGCAAATTTAGCTTCTCTGGACCTCGAGAGCACCTTGAAAGGACGGGCTAGTGATCCTTATGCCTGGGACGTTACAGGCCGTTCCTTGGCTTTGCTGCTTTTGGAAGCTGTGGCGTTTGTCATACTCACACTTCTTATTGATTCTGGCTCTCTGCTGCCTTTCTGGCTCTTTTTTAAAGCAGAGCCCAGTTCCTGTATACACTCAGGTATGGAATCGCTAAGCTTACTCTTGATCATACTTAACATCGCACAAAATTCTTCATGGACTTCGTTAAGACTGGTGTTACTCAAAATATGAAGTAAGCAAATAACATGGTTTTTGAAGAAGTTGACAATATCAAGAAATTTTTAGACATCATAAATAGTAAAGGGAGATTTTGTCATGGCAGATTTGCAAAGTGTGAAAGAAGACTGTGACGTTGGATTTGAACGCAAGCGCGTTGAAGGTGGCCTAGCATCGGAAGACACTGTTGTAGTGCATCGGCTGCGGAAAGTTTACTCTGGCCAGGGCCAAGATGGGAAGAAGGTGGCTGTCCGAAGTCTTTCACTTGGCATCCCACCAGGACAATGTTTTGGCTTTCTGTAAGTGGTTTGCTTCTCTGCACAAGTGTTATTAGTCCAGCTAAATCGACCCATTTCCTTTGCATCTGATTTTGTTTAGCTAGTTTAGCTCATCACCAAACCATACAAACCAACAATGGCCAACTATTCACAATTCTGTTAAAATATTGAATTATAAGTTGTTGGGAAAAAATATTGATTGGTAGTTATAGTAAAGAACCCTACGATTTTGGGGCGCCTAGTGTTAATACGAGCACTTCTCATGTTCTGTGTTTGCCTTTTAAGGGAGAATCGGATATACATCAGTAGTTCAAGGTTTCAGAAGATATGGGATAAAGATTGATTCTGTCACATATCGATGTATCCAGATCCGTGTATCGTATGGGTTTAGGGTTTAGGGTTTTGACTGGGTTTCTGTCTTGCAGAGGTGTCAATGGAGCAGGTAAAACGACCACACTTTCAATTCTGAGTGGCGACAGCAAACCCACCAGTGGAGACGCCTTCATTACTGGAAACTCTGTGCTGACTGAGCTAGCAGCAGCCCAGAAGCAAATGGGCTACTGCCCGCAGTTCAATCCGTTGCTGGACTTCATGACAGCCCGGGAGCATCTGCACATGTATGCGAGCTTGAAAGGAGTTCCACAACATCACGTAGCGGAGGCTGTCACTGATTTGGTGGAAGCTGTGGGGCTTGCGAATTATGTGGACCAGGTGGCGGGGTCCTACAGTGGAGGCAACAAGCGCAAACTGGCCCTGGCCATTGCCTTGGTTCGTTCGTTCACTTGCCTTATCTCTCTCAATAGTTTTCCAGATCCAGCATCCTAAATTTGTGGAATACTATTTCTCATCAAATTCATCAAAAAAATCCTGGGCATCAGAGTTGGTGAGTGAGAGTTGTGCTACCTACGGGAATTGCAATCTGTGACCGGGGAGATCCTAAACCCTAAACCCTAAACACTGCACACTAAACACCCTATGAAGAGAAGAGAAGAGAAGCAGTTTATCTGACTTTTCACAAATAACAACAAACGCATACTCATTAGTGTCAGTCTTGTTAATCACTAATTCAAGAGTGACCCTCAATTCCACAGCACTTGCAATGAGGTTCCAATCTTCCTGCAAAAATACTTAAAAAACTGCAATGGACATTCGAATCCTCTAGAGGAATTGGAATGGGTAATGTTCCTTAACTACAGAGATGTGTTAGCAATTTCTGGTGTCTAAACACTCTCTCATCAAAAAGCTTTGAAATGTTTTAGCGACTGTTTTATACGATTTGTACAAATTTGGATTGAATATTTGATACAAACGTGGTGAATCTGACATGAATGTGCGGTTGCCAAGGATATGTTAGTCATGCTGATTTTGAACAGTGACCTTTTTTTTATTGCAGATTGGAGACCCAGCAATATTGTTCCTGGATGAACCCAGCAGTGGGATGGATCCCGTGACGCGAAGAGCCATGTGGAACCTCATTGCAAACGCTGTGGCCGAGAAGAATATGAGCGCCGTGCTCACCACACACAGCATGGAGGAGTGTGAGGCCTTGTGTGGGCGAGTGGGTGTCATGGTGGCGGGCAGCTTGGTCTGTTTGGGTTCCGTCCAACACATCAAGTCTCGCTTTGGTCAAGGTGAGTCCAATACGTCAATTGATCTTTGTAGAAGTTTCAATTACGGTAGGAGAACAAAAACAAAAACAAAAACAAAAACATATGTTGCATTGATCTAATACTTATGTATAAAGGTATTTTTAAGCAATTGAGCGGGGATTCCAATGCACTAATGTATGTATTATTTGGGTATTGTATGCACAAGTTACAAGGATCCTATAGTAGTGGATCTGAATCTAGCAAAAGACATTAGTAGTAGACGTTTAGGTGTTGTTCTGTACTTTCTCATGATCAATGAGTTTAGGACTAAATCTTTTTTTGCTCTTTCAATTGAAGGCGTTGGTCTTAATCCAATTTTTAATGTGGGGCTTGATTGTATGAAGCAGGCTACACCGTGGAACTGCACTGCTCAACGTCATCGTCCCTTGCCAAACTTCACTGCTTCATGAACTCCCAGTTTCCAGGTGCTTGCAACTTGGAAGAGGAGCACATGCTGAGAGTGAAGTACTCGTTGTCGCGCAACGGCCTGTCTCTCTCCCATCTCTTTGCATCCCTGGAGACAGTCAAGCAGGATCTGGGCTTGGAGGATTACAGTGTGAGCCAGAGCACGTTGGAGCAAGTATTCTTGACCTTAGCTAATGGCAGCAGCCATGGCGAAAGCTCTGCTGCAGCTCAAGTGGCCATGGACAAAGAACTACCCTTTGCAGTCTGCAAATAGTTAATAATTTTCTTGGAGTGTACTGAGACCCCCGAGTTGGCAGACTCAACTTGGGCTGCAAATTTTGCAACCGGGGTCGTAGTACACTTTTTTAACTTGGCATTGTACACTAGGCATTGCACTAAACCATCATTTACTTGGTCAGATGCATAGTTTGTAGTTGTAAACATGTAGAATGGGTCCATTACATCACAAATTATGATCTCAGAGATGATAGCTACAGTATATGGATATATCACCTTCCTGTATCTCAATTGAGAGTGTTACAGCAAACCACATTTTTTTCTAACAACATATAAGGTAGGTACACCCAAAACCGCCACTTTTTGCTACTGAGCCTAGTTACTATTATTAGACTGGTCAAATTTTCATATGTTCTTGTAGGCAAGTGAAAGGAGGTTCCAACGCACCAAAGAACATGGCATTTGGGTACTGTATGCAAAAGTTATTAAGGAACAAAGTTTGGTTCTAAAAGCGTTTCTTCCGCATAGGTACAGAACTGATTTTGAAGATGTACACATAGTGTAGATGGCACATTTGGGTGTACTTACCTTCTCTGATCTAAGTTGCCTTTAACTTGTATTTTGAGTTTAGGGTCTAGGGTTTGCAAATCCAACTTGATTGTGGGTTTAGAGATATCACATGTATTTTTATCAAATGAAAACAGAGTTTATACAGATGAAGGGAATAATTATATATGTCTTTTAGACAACTGCTTTACCAAAAAAGAAGAAAAAACAAATTAGCACTTGGAACGATGCAAAGCTCTTCTGAAAGTGACCTGACCACCGGGAACCCTCCTTAGGTTTCTAAAACTAAACACGCACCCAAAACTGTGCCATAATAAATTTAGATAATAAAAAATAGAACTCAATGCAAAATATTCAACTCTAGGACATCTAAATTATGGTAGAACCACCCATAGTTTACCACTTAAGCAATTCCGTGCATATTTTGGAGCAATATGAGGCAATGTAAATTTTTTGCTGTGCAAGAAGATAGAAATCACGGGGATTGCAATTTTGGGGGAATTTTATGCCTTGAATGAAATTACTATGAATTTTGGAAGCCAAAAGTTGGCCTAAACTGATAGCCAACATATAGACTCTTCCAATTCCGATCATTCAAGAAATCCTTTCTCACTCACTACTTCCTACTTTCTTGTTGACTACTTGGAGACATGTGTCGTGATCTCATTAATCCAACCTTGAAAAGGAAAAAGAAACACATTCCAAGCTTTGGTTGGAAATTTGTTCCCGCCTTGGTTGGAAATAGATGCATCCTATAAGTTGGATATGGATCCTTGGTTGGGAATGGTGGTTTTCCTATAATCTATGGCATCTTGACTTTCCTATATTGTATTCACATATAGAAGAACCACCTATAGTCGGCCACTTAATGATTCTGTTCATGTTCTGGAGCAATAGAAGGTAATGTAAATTTACTACCTTGTAGAAAGATAGAAATGACGTGCATTGCCAATTTTTCATGATTCCTTTTCTCAAAATTCAAAATTCTATGATTTTCGGAAGCCAAAAGTTGGCCACAACCCATACCCACTACATAATTTTTCAATTATGATCATTCTAGAACTACTTCCTTATTCACTACATCATTACATGTGGCATGACTTTATAGTTCCAACCTTGCAAAGGAGAAAAAAATCACATTCCAAACTTTGGGTTGGAAACCAGTTCCAATCTTGGTTGGAAATCGTTGCACCCTACAAGTTGGGTACCAGGGTCTAGTTGGTAATGGGTAGTTCTACTATACCATTCTTGACCAAGGAATCAAACCTCACCAACACACAAGCATGTTCATAGTCATCATGCAATACACCCTCCACGGTAGGAGGTCTATAAAGCAACCAAATTCTAAAATCATTATCTAACACAAAGGTACATATCGCATAATCAACAACAAACACATCAAGGTTCATGCTCATAGTGCTCTACGCGATTCAAAATTCAAAACTAATTCCACAAAGGTCCAATAAATATGAAACGACTTATGTTACTTGCCAATTCCATTTGCCATTCAAAGGAAAACTTACAGTGAAAAATAGTTCAAGAATTCAAATACTCCCTCCGTCCCAAAATAATCTTCTTGTTAGACAAAATGTTCCGGATTAAGACTAAAATAACATTTTTAAAGCCTGTTTTGCACTACATATAGAGTTTGGTGCACTCCTATTGCCCTTGAAACTTTGAGTTTTGAAGCCTTTTTTAAAGTGTAGTTTTGGATTATTGAAAAGTGAAAATTTTTGGGTATTTTCAAAAAGCACCAGTGGTTATTTAATTATTGAGTGTGAGGTCGTCATTTTGTGGGTAGTTAGTATAAGTCAAAGACCATATGTGGACTTATATTTTGCCTCCCAAAGCCTTCATCTCCTTCAATTAGATAATATTCAAAGAGATGCAAAAAATAAAAACAAAAAGTGTTGATTGACCCCTTCAACCATTTTATTTGTCTTTTGATTAGTGATTGCATAGATGGAGGGGGAACTATCGCTTGGAATTGTTTTGTTAGTCCTAGAGAACAACCAAAACTTAAATTTGACCAATTTGCAGCTCACAAAGTACAACAGGAAGATCATTTTGGGACAAAAAATGAAGGCCAACAGGAAGATCATTTTGGGACGGAGGGAGTATATTGCAAGGTCTGTTACTTTCTGAATCTATTGAAATCCCAAATTGCCATTCCTAGTGTACTGCACATGGGTAACAAGTAAAATTTGTGCCACTCCTTTTCAGTTGCAACCACTTTTTGCTTATCATTCCCCCGGGCATCAATGATCTCAAAACTGGTTCAGGATTTTTAGTTAAATGTTAATTTTTGGAAGATTTTTTTTATAATTTACATTGGGGGCATGAAGAAATTAGTTAGCAACCGAGCAAAATTTAGCCAGTTTTGAAATCAATGCCCAACAAATCTGGTGCAAAATTTCATCTAAAAACTTCTGATATTCTAGTAACTCAAGGGAAACAAGCATGTGCACATTAAGAAAGGAGATTAAAACATATTGGATTTTGCAACATATTGCACCAAAAAAAAGTCATTTCTTATTGACAAGCATAAGGTTGATAGATTGGCATTTGCCCAAAAATATTAGGCTTGGGAATCATCAAATAGGATGAATGTAATATGGACACATGAGGCCTCATTTGAAGTAGGCAAAACTTCATGTTGTCAACAACCATACAAATATTAATCATGGGATTGTTTAGCACCCATTAAAACAGGACACACATCCGTCATAATTTGAGGTACTTTTATAGGCTATGAGAAATGCCCCATTGTTGTTATGCCATCGAATAGACAGATAAGTGTTGATTTTGTGGACATCATATACGAGGGTTGATTTAGTGGATTTTACTTTATGCATGATGATCCTCAAAGTCTTTTGCTCATTGAGGATGGTGCCTTGGTGCATTCACTATAAGAAAATTGTGTTTTATGTGACGTCTTATAATTTTAGGTGATATTACATTGGACGTTATTGTTGCCAAGAAAAACACAAGTTGTTCTATTGGATGTCACCTAAAAGTTGTCACCTTAAATTTGAAAACATCACATAAAATATGGGTTTCTTACAGTGATTGCAATACCCTTATTAAAACAATGGCAAGAAGTGCACAAGATGAGGAAGATTATGTGGCCCACAAACTCGCAAGACTTGAATCACACAGAGAATGTGTGGAAGATTCTAAAAGACTATGTAGAAAATGAGACTAGGACAAAAAAGAAAAAAGAAATGATCAAAAGCATTGAGCAAGTATGGGAAGCCATATCCATGGAGACTCTTGAAATCCTCATTGTTAGCATGCCTCACCAAATGAAAGTTGTAATTAATGCAAGGGTGGTAGCACTAGGTAGTAGATAGTATACCACAAAATGCTCTATCGTTGTATGTTTTGACTACTTCAATGCAATAAATCATTATGCCATGAAACTAAATTTAATTACCTTCCAAACCCAATTTACGATTTGCAATTCCATTAATTTTTAAGCCTTTGTGTCATTTCAACATTGTACATATAGTGCTGATCTCTAAAAACAACAGAGGGGAGACAATTTAGATTTGTTGGGTAATATACATGTATTGTACAATACAATCAAGTATAATAAATTTATAATTTTTTTAGTCAATTTTCACTAGAAAGTTCAACAACTTCTAAAAGGTGTAGCATACTAAAAAATGAATTGATTTTCAACTTGAATTGCAAATTGTGTTGGAATTGCAATGAAGTGCATTTCAACTTCACAATTGAATTTATTAAAAACTAAATGTAGATGATGCTCTTAGTGCTGCTTTGGGTACAAATATTTTGAAGCAGATTTGGTATTCAAAACATTATAGTCCTTCAAAATTAGCCCCTAAATGCCCAAGGCCTTTTTTGAGCTTTTTTGGAATTTATTTTGCTCTAAATTGAACAAAATGCCAACATTTTGATAAGTTGTATCAATTTTTTTGAATTGTAATTGTATAAATTCAAACTAGACATATTAGAGATCACTTGGAAAATGAAAACACAACAATATCACTTATGGATTGAAGGATTGTAATGTTTGATCATTAAGGTATTAATCCCTTAAGTTCCTTGACAATGTTTTCACCAAAATTGCTCCAAAACTGCCATTTCTAGTATAAATACAATTTTTTGAAAAAAATAATTTCTAACACATGTAACCATTAGAGCTTATATTATGATGACTTGAAAACATATGGTAAAAATTTCAGAAATTTCTACAGTGTAGATTGCAAGATATTAGCGTTTGAAGTGACAAAAATCCTTTTTTTGGACCTTTGAAAAACCGGTCAACTACACTTCACAAGCTCACTTTTGTATGAAAAAATGTCCAAAATGGTAGTGCTTCTTTGGATTCATTTTCCTAAACAAGTTAGCTACATGCTTAAAAAATTTCACATTGTTTGGAATTGTACAACATAAAGGAAAAAATAGTAAATAGAAAGAAGTAGAGAATGATTCATAATACAAAATTGTTAAGAATTCAATTATGGAATTGAAAAATGCCATTAACAATGGTTTCAATGTTGTAATAAACAATCTACATCCTATGGTTTTATTTTTTTCAAAAAATATTGAAAATTGAATAAGATAAAGGACTTCGAAGTTTATTTTAGAATAGAGAATCCATAACTGCCTGCAAACTAAAACTTCTCATAAATTTTGACGCATTGGTCAAAACTAAATGATTTAAAGCTTTCCATATAGATATAACTCTAGAAAACCAATTTCAAATTTTTATTTTTGAAAAAAGTGATTTTTTCTGATTTGCCCAAACTGCCCACCTGGGAAAAAAATATCATATTAGACCATAACTTTTGACTCATATTTCCAAATGTTATGAAATTTAGTGCATATGAAAACCATTCCTCATCCCCACCTTCAATTAAAATTTAGACAAAAATATGCAAATCTCCAATCACAAGTACCTGCCCAAAATTTTTATATTGCCAAAAAATGCATGCTGATCCTTTTAGGGGTTAATACTTATGAAAGTGATTTGAAGTCTTTCAATCTTCTTTTCACATGTGAAATCTTAAAAATTGATCACCAAAAATTTACGAGGTTGAAAGACATAACATGCATAATCCCAATCAATTTATGGCTTTTCAAAACCTACTCTATAATATTTTAAAATGAATATCTAATGTGATTTTTTCTCCAAGATCTAATGTAATTGAGGCTCATTTTCAAAAGGGCTCCCTCAACACTAAAAACTCAAGATTTGCAGTGGACAACCTTACATAAAATCTTGAATAGAAAAATCGTAATGATTCATTTCCAAAACCAGATTTTTGATGCTAAAACTAGACTTCAAAGAGAATTTTTCAAAAATATGAAATACTAAAAATAATAACTTGGTAAGATTTTATTTAACTTCAAAATATTGTTCACATTAGAATTTGGTGCCTGAGGCATTTTAGGGGTTAACGCAAAAGCACTCCTTATATTATTCAGGAGAAGAAGCTGATATTGTTAATAAAAATTACTAATGTGGTTTAGCAATAAAGCATTGAACAGTTGGCTATTGATTGGTATAGAAGTGTTGGAGGAATACTAAATTCATGTAGAGTTATTGAAAAGAAAAATTAAGATAACAAAAGTTGGAGCCATACAATTAACCTTGAAACTATTACATATAGCCTAGATCAAAGTAATAAGGTAGTGTGCTCTAAAAGCGTCCATCTTCTTCAAACCGCCCCTATTTTTAGGTGGAGAATGGAGATGGGGTGATCCTTAAATGGATTAGTTTAGCAATTGAATGCATTGAAGGAAAAATTATTTTTCTATTGCAAGAGCCAATCATTGTCTTTGATTTTCTGCACATCTCTTTACAAGTTGCAAGTGGACAGATTTTGGAAGACCTATGTTCACAAATAGGTGCCCATGCCCCGAATCTTTGAAAATTTATAAGTAATTCAAAAATGCTTGGAAAAATACAAAACCACTTGTGTCAGGTTTCACATCTATTTTTTTTTCCTTGTAAAATGATCTAAAAATATTTTTTTTCACAAAAGCTTGTGAAAAAGGCAGACGAGCCCTTAAATGGTCCCTTTTATGAGCATATTACCTTACATGATGAAGGTTAAGAAAACATCATATTGTTAACCCATAAACGACACTGAGGACATTTTCCAACCAATGAATAACAAAGAATCTCTCCATGTAGGACAAAAGTGCAACTATTCATCCACCAAATTTTGTGTGAAAAGGGAAGGTCCTCTACAATAGTTTGACTTCCAGTGAGTGCTTTTTCATTTTTTTAAACCAACAATTTACATGATACCAAAACAAATCATTTCCATGGTGACCAACTCATTGTTTAAGGGTTAATTCTTTAGAGTTCCAATGTCAAATTTCTAGATGACTAATAGATTGAAATTCATGTTCTTCATCATTACTATTTGGATGAATGTCATCTTAATTTGTAGAGATATTTTATCAAGTTGTTCAGTTGTCCTATCTAATGGTTGGATTTGTTGTTATTGGAGTACATATTTTTCTAAAATTACAAATGTTAAAGTATCTCAAGTGGTTGACGAAGCCAAAATTGCACTGATTCTAGTTCAAAACTAGATTCGCAAAAATGAGGTCATAAATGTAAAGAACACAAAAATTTCAAAAAAACACTATGTCAAGAGATTTTCATTTCAAATCCATTCCAATAAATTTTACTCAAATAATGATAATATTTTACTTGCAATCAAAATTTGAAGGAATTTAAAAATTTTCTTTCAAAAATTGTAAAAAGATATTGGTGATAGCATTAGTGAATCTAACCATACGAATGGAATCTAAAATTCAAAATCAAGATCTTTTATTTGTATAATAATTCCAAAATATTCTTCCAAATAAAACTTTTATGATAAGTTTTTTCAAATCATCAATTCTATAGAATAGTCTATGCCTTTAAGGATTAAACAAGAAGAATTGGAAATAGGAACAAAAATATCAGCTTGAAAATGCACGAAATTATATCCAAAGTACAAGTAGTACTCCCTCTCCTAAAATAATTGTCTACTTTGAATGCCATGTTTTTTAAGGTTATTTTGAGTAGGTCAAAAAATATTTCCTTGTGGCTAATTTTATTTAGGTTGCAATTAACACATGCAATGTTCTTCATTGATTTTGTCGAAATAAAATTTGAAACCTTTCTTAATTATGTTTTTCACAATATGGTCAATGAAATTGGCTCAAAAAAATATCAACAAAATTTTAGACAATCATTCCTGCACAAGCATTACTACAATGTGGTTTCCAAGGTGTTTTTCTTTTCACCTTTGAAGTCCACCGGAGTCCACATTTTCCATCCTAATCCGGTACATCCAAACACACAAAATTGCTCCACTTATAAATTAAAAATTAATATGGTTATTGTTCTTTTTCTTTGTACTATACAAGGGGATACAGTTCATTTACAAATTTTTCAGTCAATTTTCATTAGAAAGTTCAACAACTTTAAAAAGCTCTAGCATGCTAAAAAGAAAATTGATTTTGAAACTACAAATTACATTGGATTGCAATGAAGTGCACTTCAACTTCATAGCAAGTAAAAAATGAATAATTTAAAATCATACAAGAATTTGGATTCCTTTTATACACTATCTACCATTTCATAGAGAACCTTTAGAGGATAGTCAAAGATTTTTTGCATTTGGATGAAGAACAAGCAAGAAATCATACAAGCAATTCAAATGGTATGGGAATAAGTATCTCTAAAGCAATGGTACATAGCGTATAGAAATCATCAAACTCTTTGTACAATTTTCAATTACATATGTATGTTTGTAATGATGATTAAGTAGACTTTAGTGTGATTCCAATGCAATTCAAAATTTTGCTCATTTTTTAGCACACCCAAGCCTCCCAAAGTTCTCCTAATTTCACGAGGATCCAAAAATTTGTAAATTCAGCTATACCCCACTGTACAATACCTAGAAGTAATGTTACGTAATCCCAATTTTGACATTCCAAATAAGTTTGTATAACAAAGAGTATGAAGGTCATTTCAATCCCATATTTTTGGTATTTGATTCTCATGCATTCTCAATTGACCATACCAAATTTTGATTACTAAAAATCAAAATCCTATTTTTGGTAAGTTGATTTGTGTCAAATCATGATTTTACAAGAAAGTTGATTAAAACATATTGGTGATGAATTTTTGAGATTTGATTACATGGATATGTAGGAGACATCCATACACACATCTTTTCTATTAACAAACATCTTTAAAAAGTTTAAAATTCTGTCAACAGAAGTCCAAATGCTTGGATGATCATGACCAAATTTAGTAAAATAGATAACTCCGTTTTGGCATTCCGCATTACTTCCGGGTACTGTACAGAGGTCCATGTACACAGCATTGAAATTCACAATTATGTAGTTCCAAATGGATTGCTCCTTTTTCCAGTGCTGCATGCACAATCTCAGGGCCAATTCTCCTTTGGTCACCAATTATTCAGAGAGAAACACCTCCACGATCAGCTTTTGGGGACATGAAGCATACTAACTACATATCAAAGACACCATTTCCCAAGGATCCTACGATCCTTAGAATGAAAAGAGAACAGAGAAGAACAGTTAGCACATGCGAACAGAAATGCCAAAAGAAACAGCGCACGAATTTTAGGCGCCTAGAGTTAAATTAACAATATATGGACTCCCGACAAATCTAAGACCACTCCCAATTCTTCATTTTGGGAATGATACCATAATATGACTGACCTTGAAAGTGCCTTTGCGCCAAAACCCCTGAAGTGATGGTTTCGAGTTCCTGACTGTTATCTCCATAACGTTTCTGAAAATTTCCTAACAAATCCCAACTACCGAGTTGCTCGATATAAAGTGGTAATTACACCTGCCAGCACTCACCTTTAAACCCTTTAAGCAACCTCCCAAACACTAGCTGCAACTTATTTTCCTTCAGCACTGGGATGGGAGATCGACCGAAATCAACATCTAGAAACAGACATGATTGATAAGTCCCACCAACAATAATTGAACGATGAAAAAATGAATAGTCAATCACACTCACGGATTTGATTATCACGTTACGAGTCCAATGTCTGCAAGAAGTTGCTCAGTGCAGGGACGAACTCCGGCAGTTGCGCAAATCAAAGCATCATCTCCGAGAAGGCTCCTCATCATTTTAGAAGGGTCTTTGGCGCCTCCATGCATAAGAAAGCCTTGGCGCAGATTATCTCCTGTAGTTAAATCTAAGGGACTCTCCTTACAGTGCCTATGCCATATGCTAGCTGCAAAGCATCTAGCATACAAGTAGCTGTAATAACCTGCATTAAGATGCCCAATCACATAAGTGACGTGCTCAAATGCTCTGCTTTACATCGATGAAACTTGATTATATTAGACATGGTGCTCAACATGATTTCCGGAAAAAATATCATTAATGATAACGAAAGAGAAGCAGTCGAGTATATATTATGTCTACCCAGTCCAATGCATACACATCTTTTGACAATCATTACAATATCATAGCCACAAATTTCAATGGAGTATGCAGCAACGTGAATAGCGAGTCGAGGCATACCGGCACCATAGCTAACAAGATGGTTGAATCGAGTATGCCAATGAGTGCCTTCGACATGTCTCACTCCAGTGTGCTTTAGCTTCAAATCTGCTATAACTGCCGTGGTATCCTTGGCTGGCAGAGGTTGTTTGCCAAATAAAGTCATATCGATAAGAGCATACAACACCTGCAGCTTGCAGTGGCATAAGCATTTAGTCGTAGCTCAAAAACAAACTGAAAACTAGTGCTAGACTCTTTCCATACCGCTGACTCAGTCAACCAACAAATCGAATACTGAAAAAGTAAATTGAAGGACAGTATTGCTGACCACCTGAGCAGGGGCCAGACTGCATTCGCACACTATCCACATGGTCAATCCGCTCAAGTCCATAAAGAAACTATCCAAAAACAGACGTTGCTGCAGCAATATGAAATGCTCTTCACCTGGCGTTGAATTTCAGTAGCCGAAAGCATCCTTTTGGCTTCATTCATGGATGCAACCATCTTCTCGGGAATTATCTCCCCTGTCAGATAGTGTCTTCCAAATTGACTGAGTAACCGGTAGTCCCAAGCATAGTACCTACATAATCATTCAGAATGCCAAGCACAATTGAGAACCGTGTACCTCAAAAGTACAAACAGTTCAGACCTAGCAACAAACAGCAATAGTCAATGCAGAGATGCTTGTGTCTTCTCACTTGAGATACTTCGAACTTCCAATAACGAACCCATGGAATAACGTCGCATGCACATGCAATTGCGATTAACGGTATTATCATACTAAGATAACTTAGTATGATCAGAACTTACTCAAACAATTGCGACGGAGTCTCTGAAAAATCAAGCACGGTACGTGTGCCAGAAAAGTGCTGAAATTCCTGTGAAATTCACAACACAAAGGTCTGCACATCTTTAGCAGATGGTGGTATTAGATCCTCTGAGGAGATCCAAGTAACAGATGACACCAAGAATTCAGTGCATATGAAGACCTAGGACGGGTAGCTGTGGAAAATATGGTAGAAGATAAACAGCAGCACAAAGTATTACTTTGAATCGTAAGCCAAGAACTTGGTCCAACTCTTCGAAATATTAGTTCCTTGATTCTAGCACCAAATGCTACTAAAAAATCAATAGTCGGGGAGGGCAACGTACTGTACGAGAAAGTAAGGAGTGTAATGCATGGCCAAATTCATGGAACAATGTTTCAACTTCCCAGTGATTCAGGATAGGAGGTGTATTTCCACCAGGAGCAGCAAAATTGCATGCTAAAGCTACTACCTACATCCACAAATAGCACATAAGCCGGCAATACGTCCACCAGTTTCAATTTGGTTAGAGCTTTAACTAGTGACAGTGCCTCCAAGAAACTAAAAATACGAAACAAATTATTAGTCTAGAAACAAACAAGCTCCCGTCAGCATCCTTAGTTTAAGGGCTGTAATTCTAACCACTATTTTGACCTATGGAAAACAGCAACGAACTAAACTTAAAAACTGAGTGACTAGAACAAACTCGTTGTCCTTGACATAAAATTTGCTACTATGCTAACACCACAAGCAAGACCAAGACTTGAGGTCAACTCAAGAGATCCATGCGAACTACACTATGTCCTGGAGAAATATATATAATTCATGTATGCACTCAATAACATATTGATCGACCTACTTACTTCAGCACAAACTCACACACGCAAAAAAACACCCAGCAATTCTAGATGAACTTTAGTGGAAAAACGGTAAGCAATTTTCCAGATCAATAGGATAGTAAGCATACTGGAAGCTGATAATCAGATTCAGATATCCTCCGACAGCCTTTCAAAGTGAAATGCGCACAGCCAGGAAATTTGCCCGGTCGTGCATATAAATCCAAGTACAAATGTCCAAGATCACCCTGTAGAATCAATGGTAAGACTCAAAAATAAGAATGTAGAAGCCCTTCAATAGCAAAACGGAAGTGGTTGCAAACAACTAAATTGAAATGAACTCTCATAACAATACGTCTCAATACAATAATATGCTATACCCTAATGTCTAGTCCAGGTGTTAAAGTCATGCACTGAAATACCTCAGAGGAATGTCGCAGGGACATCTTTTGTACGGCTGGATGCCATGCTTCCCCAGGAGCTAAAGGTACTTGCTCAAACGTAGCTCCAAATAAAGAATGACACATTATTCTCAAGCCTTCAATGCATTGTCCAACAGGAAAGTAAGATGCCACGACCTGCATCATCCACAAATTCCAACACAGGAATTCCCATGGTTCAATGTCCAAATAGAAATCCGTTTCGGAAACAAAACTTCAAAACCCTGTCAAACTTCAGCTTCAAAATCACACTGGGACAAATAACATCGAAACTCTCTTTAAATGTAACCCCACTCGACCTACATTTGCATCAGCAAGAAGCCAACACAAATTTCCTCGCCATTCCTCCACAGAGAGAAGATCACAAAGTCCGAGCTCTCAAACTCACCCCCGCATTCAAGTCATAGGTCCGAGCTTTCAACAGGCCAGCATAGAAAGATTCATCCCAAGGATTTATTGAAGTGCAGCTGCGGGATGTATCCATCTGCTTCTGAAACTCTGCCAACATTTTCGTTTCCTGAGATGAATTGAGAAAATCTCATATGTATGAGACTCAGAAGAAAAAAAAGGTCCAAATTTTCGTCAGATACGTTAATCTATTACAAATATTATGACCCAATGTAATTAAATTGTTAAACAGAAGATATCTACAGTACCCTAAGCTCATAAAGTGGGAGCATCATCATTTCCGAAACCAGTATGACAAGAGTAAAAATTGCTGCACATATTACATCATCATGAAAACCTGAGTAGAATGAATTAACACAAGGCATATTACGAGTGCAAAAGAATTGGACTTTACGTCATCTGCCTTGCCTCGAATGCGAATGCTGAGGTCTTCTAAGAAGGAAACTACAGCTTCTGGTGTCTCTGCCATAGTCGGGGCAGTTGCAAACTCCGCATAAGAATTGTAACCAAGGAGCTAGATCACCATAAAAACCAGTTCATGTATGTCATTATATGTCAGAGACCTCTACTGCTTAGACCGAGATTGAGGAAGCCCCCCAAAGCAATAAGCTCTCCCACCTGGACAGAAGAAAACACAGAATAACAAGAACTACGAAATTATGACTTAACACAGCCCCATTCCAGACTATCAATTAGCTTAATGACAGGTCTGACCTGAGCAAGCTCGTGGCGAGCTCCAATCAGATGATCCAGCACTCGCAGATTAGCTTTCGGCACACAGTGGCCAACCATGTAGACCCGACGTCTCACCTGAAGGTAGTATCGATAATATCAAGAAACGAATTGATGAACATATTATTTTTCTTTTTAGGATCTTCGAGTGTCACCCTGAGAAACTTCTACGTATTACCCTAAGCAACTAGAACTCTCATTAAGTCTAACCATAGGATTCAAATCTATATTTTCCCAACTGCATAAACGAGAGCAACAAAACATTTCCGCTGAAGTAATAACAATACATTCAGAATTCAAGATGTACCTCAGAATCTGCCACATATTTGAGAACAGAAGATAGGGTAGCTGGTTCAGTGATCACGCGCAATCCCATATTACTGTCATCCGCCGCCACAATCTTTGAACGCCGAGACCAGCCGACCCGACCATCTTTCTCCGCCCATATAGGCTTCATCATATGTTGGATACTCTTTGGGATCACTGATGCTGGGAATATGTCAAGTTGGCCTTGATCCCTCATCATGTGCTCCCCAAACCTGGTCAGGAAACACAACGAATGTTCAGGAAAAGATATCCACGTGAGGCGCAATGAAGTTGAAAGAAAATAGAGAATATACGTGTTTCTATTTGACCCAAAACTAGCGAATAGCGAACATGGATGGGGCATAAAATACAGGACATAAAAAATACAAATGAAATAAGAGGACATTATCTTAAGAACCCAATAAGCTTAGCACCAGCATGCACTTGCTGCACTTACTCTCTGCCAAGTCTGGTGATTTCAAGGTTCAAATCGTTTGCACGTTTCAACTTGTCTGCAAGTCCAACACAGACCACAGTTAGAACTGAAAATTCAGCTAACGAGCTAATCACATCAATTGTCGGAAAATAGATGTTCCTTATCCATAAATTTTATACTTTGCGTATATCCTGGAAATCTGAAGCGTATAAATTTTGCTAAATGTAGATCACGTACAGGGGTTAAAGGGAATCATAATATGGCTTCAAACCTGAAACCCACACCTGATTGCTACCCTAAAGAAAAAAGACGCCCAGCTGTTTAGGTCCTAAAGTTGGTAACCCAAGTTGTAATAATCGAATCTAATCTTCTACTGCTCTCCAGCTTCTGGAGGTATTGAGATAGTAAACAGCTTACCAGAAGGAAGATGTATCCCGCCCCTCTCAAAATCCATCCGGAGAGTCTTGGCAGCCCTTCTAACTTCCTCAGATGTGAGAATATCAGGGGACTCCTCAACTCCAACAACTGCCTTATACAGAACCGGATGAGAGTTCAAATACTGACACGCAACCACACCAACAACCACATAAACAACATGTTCAAGACCAAAATTTTGAGTTGAGAGAGGGAAAAAGAAATATTTTCACCTGAACTCCCAACATAGAATCCCTTGTGCCACTTCCCATCTCAAAAAATGTGGTTTATAAGAGTTTGCATAGTTCACAAAGCGCCAATTCAGAGGTCAATGTCACCAAAAATTGAGTGCTCAATCACAAACCTGTAAATATTCATAGACTTTCATTGAGGCGTGGTTGGATTCTTCGACGTACTCCCTGCAGCAGATATAAATCAAGTTACGCATGGACACAATAAAGTGTTTCCAGCAAGAAAAGAGTCCATCGTGATCCTATCCTTTGGATAATATCAAAAGCGTTTTAGTTCACGATTAAAATGCAAGATAATATGCTTGCGTTCGAAAACAGAGTCTCTAAGCATATCATTTAGCGGGAGTACGCATCAACGTCGACGAACTCATACAAGAATAGATTGCATAGAGAATTTTTTTTAAATGGTGTGTGCAAGAAGTACACCTTACTTGTCAGGGTGCGTGTTCCGACAAAGTTCGGCAGCGTCCACCACTGTGCAAACCTGCCCCAATTCAGCTCACATCCTTTGTCAACCTCACCATTGAGGAAAGAAGTAAAATTCATTTTTCCAAAAGCATATTTTTAAGTCGACAAAGGAACAAATACTCCCAAAAGATTTATTTCTTCGACTCTGTAAGAACTCTTAAAGCTTACTAACAACCGAAGCCTAACATGTCAATATCCTTTACCGTGTCCGATATGTCATCCATCGCACGAATAACATCCATCGATGGAGTCATCTCTTTTATTCTATTGATTATAATTTCAGATCTGCACATCCGCAAACACATCGATTCAGGTATCTCCCAAGTTGATTGATTGTGAATAAAGACTTCGCAAACTACAGACGAGATGAGCTCTAATCGTCCATAAAGGGTGTATCCTGGTATTCTGCTTCTCTATCCCGATGAGTTAAATATTCGTCTTTACGTCAAATCCGTATCAAGATGTAGACACGCATTATTTGTTCTCGAATAATCTGTTTGTAGTAGCCCTTAATAGCTCAAGACGAACCTCGTACCATAAAAGAAATACTATGACTGTAGGAACTTTCTACTAAAAAACTCTCTAGCGTCCGAAGAGTTCCACTTACTTGTCAATTGCATCCTGAGCAAAGATGCGGAACCCCTTGGCAGTCTTTAGAATTTCGTAACCGAAAAGCCCTATCACCTCCTTTCTCAATTGCGGAGCCGGCATGCCTGACCGATACTCCTTAGACAGAGTCTGCTTTTTACCTGCTGCAGGTGCAGCTTCTGCTTCCATTTTGGGCCCGATTGCAACAGGCTCTGAACCTGCCTTCGAAACCAGGGTTCTCCATGCCCAACGCGAGGAAATCTCCCTCGCAGCACAGGAGCATGGTGCTGTAGAGTGCCAAAATCCGGACCAAGAGAATCTGAATAGCTCATCCCTCTCTCCCAAGTTGGACGACGCAGTACTGATCAATCCCCTAGCTGCTCGACGAGACTGCATTGTTCCCCGAGTAGAAAGCCTCAAGTGACCTTCATCCCCAAATCACCTGACTAAAAAGACAGCATAATCGCATACATCAATCAGGGGATATCTTAGGAATTTCTTTGTCTGTGAGTAAAAGTATTACCAGCAAAATGCATTGAATATGACCAAATGGCATTTACTCTTCAATCCAATTGCTTGAGGAGCTAAATCTAGTTATTCCCGTAACAATACGAGCACAAGTGACGATGCAAACACCTTAAGTTAGACCCAAAGCGCCATTTAATCAGACGTCCAGCAGGTGTACATCCCCATAATCAGGATTTACCTGTTGTCAAAGAAGCGATCATAGAACATCTGCCAATAAACTTTGACGTTCATAACTTTACGGTATCCAAAGAACACATTCTTTCAAGCGTTGGCATTTTCTTTCAACAGCCAACAAAATCAAATAAAAATTTGACCCGTCTAATAACATGAACTATGCTCAACAGCAAATTGGAAATTTTGGTAATCCTGATATCCCAGTAACAACACCGGCATAACTGGCGATGCAACACCTTACTAAGATCGCAGCAAGGCCTTCTTGCAGACCTGACACACATCCAACCTCATCGATTTTGCAGATTATAATCAAAAGCAAGCAAGAAATGCAGGAAAACACATCTTCGATAAACACGAACTCGTGTAAAAAACCCTAAACCTAATTCAAAACCGATCATGTGATTTATTGGTCTCGCACCTGCAACCTCAACCAACTTCCAGAGTTCCACTAGAACCCACGCTACGCTCGACAATAGCAGACGCGCTCCCAAGTTAAATCCACGTGACTTATATCACAAATAAAACCTGCCGCGTAGCAATCTAGCGAGTCTAGTCCAACCTCAACATTCTCAATCCTGCGACAAATTCTGCCGGCAATCCCAAGGTCTTCCAATGCACCAAAGTGACCACTATGATCAATGCTACATCGGGAGCGCTTAAATTCCCTCACCTGGTCAATATTGCATCAACAATACATTCCGCGAAATCCTCCGAAGACTCCCAACTCGAATTAGGTCAAAGTGACTCCTGCGACCTGAAACCTTCAAACAAAAGTGGCCTGGTGAGAAGTTCTTCGCAGTGGACACGAAGGTTTCCCTCGATAGGTGAAGAGGAACGATTAGTCGATGATGGACGATGTCGTTCTTGAGAGAAACGATTTGGTGACGGAATTCTTCGTTCGTCCTCATGGACGAACGATTTTGCGACGGTGTCAATGACACCGACTTCTTGAATATCAGTTTCTCTGACATCACATCCTTTTGTTCTCCCACCAAATCAAGTTAGACAAAATTATTTAAATCACTTTTTAACAATCTGATGAGAGATTTTATGGATTTAAATTTATTTATTTATTAAATAAATGAAGTGATTCTGGAATTTCTTGAAGAAATAAAGAGATTACTCTAGTTTATGTGAACTATTATAATTTTGTTTGTAATAGTGACACTAAAAAACAGCACAAAAAAATAATTTTATATCTTAACATTCTAATCTTTTAAATTTTATAGAATTAGAAGCTATAGTTTCTTGAGGTTGCCAAACAAGATAGAATATCCTTGCTCAAAATCTTTTTCCAAGGATTTGATCAAGGTGAACAATGATACCTTACTAGTGGTGTCTCAGTTTTCATAAGTTAATAAGTTAAAAAAAAAGTCTCTACTAGAAATGATACTTTTTTAATGTCACTATTACAAATAAAATTGTACTAGTATAATATTAAAAAAGACTCCATATAAGATTATTATAGCTAAAAAATCCAACCAAATAAATATTTGTATAAGTTTCTTATTATTAAACAACCTTAGTTTATGTTGAATCTTGTTGTTTATTGAAAGAAAAAAACAGATTCTCTTAGCATATATTTTTAGACACCATTAATAAAATATATATTTTCAAAGTATTAGGTACATGTATAGGTACTTCAATTTAATCAACCGTAATATTTCAAGTTTGAAAGTAATTTGTACATTAGAAGTGAGAATATGTAGGGGTCAATTCTCCTACATATGCCTCATTGCTCATATGCATTTTGTATTTGGAAATCCCCTTCTCATCAAGATTTATGGCAAAAAATGGTTTAACAAAAATAATAGAGTTTTATGAGGAGGGCCATTATTAGCCTTGAATCCTGATGAGAAGGAAATTGCATGACATAAACTACCACCAAGAAATGCAAAAATGAATGACAATTGACCAATATTTGTGTAGATCATCCCTTATAGTAGATGAAAGACTTGTAATTCTTAATTAAGATAATTTTTTGTCCAAATGGAGGTTACAAAAAAATTCCTAGGAAATGAATGGGACATTTCCTAGCGGTGGTTTATCAAAGATGTAAGGTAGGGCCACCCAACGTTCTATCAACAATCAATGGGGTGGCACAAATGCAGTAGAGGCTAAGACTCAATTACGTTATTTATTTTCACTTGATCAAACAAAACTTAGCAGTTGGGCGGCTTGGAATAATGGCATTAACAAAATAATACAACCAAATGTAACATGAATGTGAGCATACTACACTACATTAGAAATGGTGGCATGTTTGATTAATAAAGTAATGAGCTATGGTATAATTTAGGAACTTGCAGTATTGTATTAATAGTTCATACTTGATTAATTTGTATACATGGCCCTCATGGAAATACAAGATCGGTGAGCAACTTCTGGAGCTTTTTTATCCTAATTTAGATGTGGTTTTGACTAGTTGTTGATAGAAGCACATCTTCATGTTTGTTTTGTAAACATATTGTACATTGCTAGTGAAGTGCATAATATCGTGTATCCTAATTAGTGGAGGTTGCTTAACTTGCACAATGGATGTGTAAGTTCGTGCGTCATCATCCCCTTAGATACACATTTGTAACTTGTGGTTTTGGAATGCTCTGAGAGAGAACATAGTGTGTAGAATAGCAAAGCAATTGTGTAGACAGAAGTGATACCCCAACCATCTATTGTTCTCTGGTACCATAGTAGTACGTGCCAATTTGAAGTGTTAAGTAGTTTAGAATTCATATTTGAGTGGTTGTAATGCATTGAAGAAGTGAGAACCATATGGCATTATTTCAAATCATCAAGATTTATAGAAGACAAGGACGTGCAATTATCAAGAAATGAGGTGAACAATCCAACCAATCAGTCAAGCAACAATAGTAGAGATGAGCTCTGAAGTAGAGATGAGGTCAATGACTATGTTGACTTAGAGACATTGTGCCAACATCAACAGAGAATGACAACTACCACAAGGGACATTAAGAGGCAGCAATAGGCGAGGGGCATTCACAACGTACAGACCTACAGTAATTATTACATCAACTTTTACATGTAGTTCGGTAGTGTAAGGTCGTAAGGGAATGGAGAATTTATATTTTGGTGCACTATACTACTGCAAAAAAAGTGCACATGACACTATTGTCAAGTGAGCGTCTAGGTGAGTGTATTAAAGTCAAAGAAAGACTTGTAGTTAGAACATTTACAAAAATAATTCAAGAATATCATTAAGATGTATCGTTAATCCAACGATATTGGTAAGCTTTAGACGAACAAGAAATGAGAGAAGACCTTTAAAACTTGTACTTGTCACAGATCCTTAAGCATCCCTAACATTCTATAATCTACAGATTTCAATGAATCACTTATGTTGCTTGATGAATCCGAAAGACAATAGGAAGGTGTCAATATGGTAATTTCTTTCCTACGTAGCACTACGTTATACCACATTTAGAAAATCATATTTAAATTTTGAGGAGAAAAATTCTCATTTTTACGTTAAAAACACAACTTGTACTCAACCTGTTTCAAAGAGTGTTAAACCTCTAACATAATAGATTGTGTCTTTTTTCAAGTAATTCTTTTCATTATATAAATCAATTCTTATTATCTAAAATTACCTTTTGGCCCCATTTTATATATTAAATCAAAACTAAAATTGATATTCATTCCAAGTTAATCAAGTAACTTCAACCCTCACAATTCTCACAACATAGTTTAGTCTCCATCAAAAAAATTTAGCTCTTGGGACTATTGTAATCAATCTTTTCCAAAAGTAGCTTGGAGTCAGAGCCAAACACTTTTTTAAAAAAAGAATAGCATAAAGAGTCTCATCTTACCAATCCTAGGAGCCTCTTCCATCAATTTAAGCAAACTAAATTGAACTTCCCTCAACGTTAACAACTTGCAAGTAGTTGACACTAGTATTCATAATTAGCCAAAAAAACACCAATGTCCACAAAGAGAACATTTGTGTGCAAAAAATATTGAATATAAAATCCTAATTTCTATTCAATATTAAGAACAAAATTTGTAAGGAACATTATATGATGTAATACAATGTTACATGATAACGCTCTCTAAATACTAATTGATATTTCACCTTTAATAGGACATTCTTCACAATAATGTTCTTATGCATGCTAATAATAGGCAATTTTGTCCACCTGCAAATAATATTACAAAATTCAAAATTGCACTCTATCTATCAAATTCAACATGTCAAAATTCACATGTAATGCAACAGTCAAGACTCAAGATCAACTTATCCCAAATTATCCATTGAATAGTAAAAAGAAACAAATTCCTAGGCACTCTCATAAGTGCTTGCATGGACAATGTTGGCACCTACAAGGTACTAGAGAATTGAAAGAAAAGTGCAAGTTCATTTTTTTCCCCTAGCATCTTCATAGGAATTTAATGTGATAACAGTAGATGAGCAATGCTCAAAGTTAACAAAAATTAGGACGTTATTATTGAATGTGTAATTCAAAGAATGTGGCCAATATTAGACAGGCTTATAAGTTGAAAACATGAAATCAGTAGCATCTGAAGGAAAATGAAAATCAGCTATTATAACTTTCAGAAATGAAGACTATTGATGTATTTGTACTTCATGTGTAGGCTACTCACAAGAAAGGTCATAGCAGGCCACAGACTTTAGCAAATCTAGTTTTGTTGGGATCCTATTATTTGCAGGCCCGACGGTAGTCCGACAAACAATAGTAGTACCATCCTCCAATAGCCAAAGATATGAACAACACCTATTGTCTAGTTGACCAAACTTGCAAGTATAGTGCCTATAAGTATATGAAGAAGAGGATTGGGACATGGATAGACAAGCAGTTGTAAGGGGCATTAAAGGAAGTGGAATTTGGCTACAGTATGAGGGAAGCCTCTCAAAAGTATTTCATACCTTATTCAATGCAACATAAATGGTATTATGTGCTGCAAACGTCACACAAGCGTGACGCACCTATTGTTTTGACTACAAAAGAGGAACAAAAATTAGCAGACTATGTCTTAGCAATGTGTAATTTAGGATACCGATTGATCCCCAAAACACTCAAATTGAAGGTGTGAAATGACAAGCAATAGGTGGACTCATTTTCAAAACGACATTCCTAGCAAGAGCTAGATGAAATGGTGGCAAAAACGCCACCATGACCTCACTCTATAAGTGGCCCAGGCCTCAGAGGTGGCATGGGCTTAAGGCTTGAACAACAACAATGCAAAGACATTGTACAACAACCTAGATAATCTTTACACGACCCATTTGTACTTGCCTCATAGAATTTGAAATTGCGACGAAACAAGAGTACATGCAAGTAGAGATGAGGGCGCTTGGTTTATTGCTTGTCAAGGGATATATTCCGTTCATTCAATAGTACTTGACAAGTGCAAATGGTTGTCTATGCTAGTCTACACTAATGCAACGGGCGTAGCCATCCGTCTTTCTATATCTTTTGTGGCAAATGTGGAGGCAAAAGTTATGTTCAGTTGTGTAAACCGGCAATAACTATGGCTATGCAAGAGCAAGCATGGATGATTGCTTCTCTATTTGCCGAATGGATCAACCACTTCATAAAAAATGTAAAGAGTTTGGGCAGCATCTCATCTAATGCATGTCACTTACTAGTTCTAGATGGCCACAACAGCCATCACTACAAGAAAACGAGGGGTTTTGCAACTACATTGTGCAACTCATTTTGTAGTTGCATAGGTCGTTTGCAACTAGGTGATAATTTGGAGACCGCAGCTACAGTGGACAAGTTGCATGAGTTGCAAAGCAGTTGTAAAAAATTCAAAGTTGTTTATCATTTGACAATATACTTGAAAGTTCATTGATGAACTTTTTTGACGTGGTTGCTTATGTGGAAGTCATTTGTGTGCAACTTGTTTGCAACTAATGTGCAACTGGTTTGCGATTGATGTGCAACTAGTTTGCGTCTTTTTGACTTGTAGATTTGAAATTTGAATTTCAAAGATTTGTAGATTCTAAATTTCAGATCTATTTTTTTCTTAGATCGCCAAATCTAGAAATATCTTAAACTTTAAATATTTATAGATTTTTGTAGATAAAAATCTACAACTTGTAGAAATCTACAAAGTGTAAAAATCTACAAAATATATAAATATTAGAATTTCATTATCAAAATTCATTATACAATACTGCTATAACTTACAATTCTTATATGTTCAACCTAATGGTATTCTTGACAATTGATGTGGGACAATTAATAAAAGACTTAATAGTAGTTGCATTTTAGTTGTTTTCTAGTTGCATGCTAGTTTTTTCAAGTTAAAGTCTAGTTGTTTTTAAGTCAAACACTAATCGAATTGTAATTGCAATGTAGTTGTAGTCTAGTTGCACTATAGTTGCAATCCAATTGCAATCCAGTTGCAATTTAGTTGCATTTTAGTTAAACTGCTATCGAATTTAAATTACATGCAACTATATAGACACATTGGACTCTACAGAACATAAAATTGTCCACATTGACAATTGTGATGAAGATTGGATGTAAAGTACCTCACATCAACTCTTTTGTTACATTCCCGTATGCGTAACTACATGTTGCGACTACTTTGCAACTATTTTGCAACTACAGTGTAACTATGTCAAAGTTGGTGCAAATATAGAAGATTGTAGTTGCAGGGCAGTTGCGTAGGACATGTAGTTGCATTTTAGTCGATTGTAGCGGACACGTTTTTCTTCTAGTGCATGTCACGTTGGATGTCATGGGCATCACAGAAGCAACAAGGGTGGATATGGTAACTTTCCTTGTACATACATCATGTGTCCTTCAATCCCTAGACGTCAATGTTTTCAAGCCTTTCAAGTAGCATTTAGAACGTACTACAACTACTGGAGTAGTAGAAATGTAGAGAGTCACCAACAAAGGACATATTGGTTCACTGGGTTTCTCTAGCATTGAGAAAGGCCCTATAAAAAATCCATTCAAAATGGCTTTTACGCCACTAGAATTTGGCCCTTAAATCAAAAGTTGACAAAAGATAGTGCCTACTATATAAAGTGTATTGTCGGGACAACGATGGTGAGAGGTTGCCGTTGTCCTCACAAGTCCAAGCAACCAAAGTTATTTACAATGATCCATTGGCTGACATTGAAGCTACAACGATGCAAATAAAAAAAGACATTGATGAAGTATTACCTTTATTTCAATAGATTGCTAGTGAGGTGGCAGAGGAACAAGACTTGACTTGGACGTGCAACACTTCTTTGTTCATGTAGACCTTGAGGATCCAAATCGCTTGTAAAAAATGGTTGGTTTAGAGTTGAGGCCAAACGACATGGACTCCTTGATGCGCTTCCTCATCCTAACAACAGTCACACCACGAGTGAGCAACTGCCATAGGGATCCCACATTGGATTTTTCTAAATCACTCATGCTTACATTTGACAAGTACCTTGTTGCTAGAGAACGGAAGAAACAAGCAAAAGCGGAAAATGAGTAGGAAAAAAGGTAGCCGATGGAGGTGCATCAAGCAAAGGCAATGTAGTGACATGAAGCGCATGAACTTCGGGAAGTAGAGAGAGCAAAGAAAAAAGAGGACCACCTCTTTGCAAAGCAACAAAACGTAGCAGATACTAGCATAGGGCCATTCATGCTCCAACAAGGCGATGGCTATGTCTCCACCATGTTGGGTTTGCCTTCATCATCTAGTACGCCCCTCCCATACTTTGCTCTTCCCTCACACCCATGCATCCTTACCAACATTTTTTCATAGGTTTGCAATCAACATTTTTGTTGATATGACAACCTACTTTTCTATACATGTTTCAAACTACGTATTTCTTACAATTGCACTGCTCCAACTACTTTAACTATGGACTTCAACAACAATGCAATAGCTTCTCTAGCCATGTTGCACAATGTTGAGTAAACATTCAAGACATTGCTAGTGCACCATCTACTTTAAATGACTTCCCGGTCACTCAAGATGCTAACCACCAACAAGGAGCATGCAACACAGCTTTGGGAGCCGTTGAAGGCTGCTGAAGGCTTATGGCGCTAAGCGGCTATTGGTCCTAATGACCGAGGCCACCTACACCTCCATTGTTAGCATAATGTCCTATTGTAGCTCGTTTTGAATTCTAAAATGGTTGGTAGTCTTTATACAATCATACCAAAGTGTCATGATACATGGCTTTTATTTTTCATTTATCAGTCAACTACTATTACTCTCTGTAAAATCATCTCGCATATACCATGGAATCCAAGGGCCTTCTTGGAAAGGAACCAAGTTGCATGGTTGATGGAACCCGGAAATCAATATGTCTTCTATTACAATTGCAAGAACTAGATGTGAACAAATTTATTATTGATAAAAAAAAGGTATTTTGACGCTTGAAGAAGGGAATTTTTCTCTACCAAGATCAAATTTTACAGCAAGTGAGAGTGGTATTGTGGAACATAAAGACTAGATCATTTCAGAATTGTAATCCTAAATAATTTCCAGACTCTCCTAATTTGGTTGGCTTTTTCACAAAGATGTAATTCAAAGCTTAAGCTGGGACCCAACGGAATGATTGTGGTTCAAGACAAAAATAAAGAGAGGCACAATTCAATAGTTATACAGCTAAAAGGGGCTATTTTTATAGTATGAAATCTAAAGTTGAAAGTCTTATAGGAGTTCAGGAGCTAATGAATCAAGTTTTTTTTAAATAGGAGATCAAACTCACATTTCAGTTGTTGTGGCATAATGGAAGACCCAAAAAACAATCCATGTTAATTTGGTGGATGTTAAATCATAGTATAGTGACAAAAGACTAGCTAGCTTTTATGGAGAATTCCAAATGCAAACATGGATTGTATTATGTGCAATTGTGATGTGGAGACAGTGTCACATCTCTTTTGGGAGTGTCAAAGCATCCATGAGTTGTAGGAGAAGTTTAACAAATTGGCGATAGACTTCGATGCTTTGAATCACCAATTTCTTGCAAACAACATTGTTAGGAAGGATTAGACTCAATAATGCAGGCAAGCTAGGGAAGTACACCTATGACTCTCAATTTTGGGATATTATGAGGACCTTTTTGATTTGGTACATATAAACTGACAGCTGCAGTAAGAGATATGCTAATCTAGACATTAGTATGCACAGAATTTTAAGTTCAACCTGGATTTCAACTCTGCCATAACATTCAAGAGCTGTGAGAGCAGCTGCCTTCCCTCTGACGGAATGATGTGGTATATTCCACACCCAACATTAGCTAATAAGCCACGCATCAATAATGTCAGACTTCTGCTCAATGCCAAGGTCATGACTGCACAATCGGGTTACTGGAGTGGTAGGAGGTAGAACAAAATATACAAACAAATAATTATAAAAATAGATAGTCTGTCAAAACCCCAAAGAATTCATTGAGTATTATACCAATGAATTTTAACCATTTGACATCAATAACTTATTTTGGTTTTCTTTTAGGAAAGAGAAGCTCTTTATGTACATATGGGGTGGTAGGAGGTAGAACAACCCATGTGGGATATGTAATTTAGAGTTTGTAATTTCTCAACCGCTCATAGTTTAAGTCTAAAGTAGGAATTGTGTTAAAACTATAATTTCAGACCTCATTTAGGCATAGTAAAATAACTTTTTCCAAAATACTTTGAACTAAAATAAGTTGTATAATCAAGTTAAATTTCATCTCCAAAAATCCGTTTGAGATTTTAACCTTCCACTCAAAAGTTATAGACAAATTTCATAGAGGGGTTTGAAAGGATTTTTTTTTGACATTTTCATACATCCTCTCTGAAATTTGTCCATAACTTTTGAGTGGAAGATCTAAATCTAAAAAGGATATTTGGAGATGAAACTTAGCTTGATTCCAAAACTTTTTTTAGTACAAATTCTTTTGAAAAAAGGTATTCCACTATGCCTAAATGAGGTCTGAAATTATAATTTTAACACAATTCCTACTTTAGACTTAACTATGAGCGGTTAAGAAATTACAAACTCTAAATTACATATCCCACATGGGTTGTTCTATCTCCTATCACCCCAAGTGTACATAAAGAGCTTCTCTTTTCTACAAAAACTAAAAGTAAGTTATTGATGGCAAATGGTTAGATTTCATTGGTATTATACTCAAAAATTTCTTTTAATTTTGACATACCATCTACCTCTCTAATTATTTGTTTGTATATTTTATCCTAAAATTAGCCAAAAAAATAGATCGCACCATAAGTGTACTGCCATTGTCTCGGTCCTGAAGCTTACATTAATAATATGTGGATGCATTTCGTGGATGAAGACTTCAGAGAGGCAAAGGCATCCTCTCTGAAGGCTCTTGAATGTTATGGCATGTAGGGATGACAATCAGGAAACACTTTTGTACCGTAGTCAAAAATAGAGAATTGTTAACTAGTACTAAAAACTAAATTTGCTATAGAATAGATACTACTCTTTTGTAGTTCTGGAGATAGGATTTAGCACTTTATTGTGCCCCCCATTGGCTGTCACAACTATTACTCTCTGTCTAAGCACATTTCCAAGACTCTACGTATTACACCCCACGCACATGCCCCCAAAAGGTGGCGGGTGGTGGCGGAGTCCGCCAGGATCCGCCTGGCGGACCGTCGGGAGGAGCCCTGGCGGAGTTGACCACTGCCAGGGCTGGCGGGGCGGAGCGGAGAGCCGAATTTTACCCCCCCCCCCCCCCCCCCCTCCCTCCCTCCCGGATTGAAAAGGGAGGGTTCTGGTGAGTTGGGGGGGGGGAATTGCCAATCAAGTATTAGATGCAGGACAGGTGCTTAACCTGCCACCCTTTGCAATTTTATTTTTTTTGTGTTTTGGTTTTGTATGTTGTGTTTTGGTTTTGTGTTTTGTGTTTTGGTTATATGTTTCAATATTTTATTTCAATTAAGCTTTAGGGTTCTAGAAAAGGGTTTAGAAGGAACAAGACTTGTTGGGCTTTGGATTAATTTTTTTCAATTTTTGAAATATCATTGCTTTGAAGTTGTTTTGTCAGAGTTTTGTAAGCATGGAAGAAGAGAGATTTTTGCAAATGGCTCTTTCAAGTATTTCTCAGCCGTCGTCGGCTAGACCAAGTTCTCAAGCTTCTCCTCCTGTTTCTTCAATCCCTACAGGTCCCCCTCCACCCGTAGGTGCACAAGCGGCACCACAAGAGCGACATTGGAGCAATGCCGCAATTAGATTTTTATTGTCCCAGTGCAAGGAACACGTGGAGCTTCACAACACCGTGACAATGCGACAACATCAATGGAAGAGGATTCACGAGCTTCTCATTGCACAGTTCTCTGCTGAGTGTGGACGAAAGGTGAAGTCTCTCTCAGACAAGTGGGAGAAGCTGCGGAGCCATTATTTCAAGATTAAGAAATCGAAGAACCAGACAGGGACCGGTGCGAGAGACGATGGTGCAAAGTTCATTTGGTATGATCAAATTGATGAGATTTTGAGCTTCACAACGAAGGCCAACAGAGTACCGGGAGGAATGGACCAAGGTGTAGCGGTGCCAGGAACAGGGACTTCAAATGTTCCTGTTGATCTCTCCGAAGAGCATGATGACGTTCGTCAGTCACCTCATTTGCAATCACCGCCACGTGTCGTTCCAGGTTCATCTGTTGGCACCGCCCATGACAATAGTGGAATTAGTCCACGAACACGTGCAGTTAATTTGGTTGGTTGCCGTGGCAAAGGAACTTCTTCAAAACCTGGTAAGAAGTCCCGAATTGATAGGAGCTTAATGGATACCTTGGAGAAGATAAATGATACTACAACAGAAATAGAAAAGCAACGGATTGAAGCTTCCGTGAATATGCACAAGGAGAACCAAGCAGAACGTCGAATGGAACTTGAGGAGAATAGGAGATTGGAGCTAGAATTGTTTCAATTGCAGCAGGCTGGTAGTGAGCGCATGGCAGCTATGTTTGCAGATGCCATTAACAAAAATAAGGAATAGCTTTGACATTATTTCAATTTCACTACATTGTACTTCCTTTTTTCTATGAATGCTATTTCATTTCATTAATGTTTTTTTAATTTTTGGATGATATTTCTATAATTTGTCCCACAATTTTTCAATCATATTTGAATCTTTATTTATTTATAATACTGTGGATACAATTCACAATTGAAAAAATAAGTATACACTACTAGCATGATGGTTTAGTTTATAATTCAATAGAAAATAAATGAAACATGGCTAAAATTCATTGTGGATTACGTTCCACCCATGATGCAAATAATATATGTCTCATTGCCTCTCCTTCCAATTTAGCTGCTAAACCTTCATGAGGAAGTTGCATCCTTCCAACATGGAACCCAACATAAGGGTCATGCTGCAATCTAACATCTGCAGGCACGGGCACGCGTTGTCTTTTCAACTCACAATAGTTATGTAGAACGCAACAAGCTAGGGTAACAAGAGCAACTGACATATTGAATCCTTTAAGAATTTGCCAACGATTCTTCAAAGCTCCAAAGGCCTGTTCAATAACTACTCTACCACTATTGATAGAGGAATCAAATCTGTGCAAAACATTACATGTTTTTAGTAAAGACTTCAATAAAAATGAATTTTTTTATAATATATTGAATAATCAAATATAAAATTAAAAAAATAAACATATCTGTTGTGATCCACCATTGCTGGATTACCAAATTTGTAATTACAGAGCAGATATGGTCGGCTTGGATAAGCAGTGTCGCCAATCAAGTAAGGCCTAATGTCCATTCCACCCAAATGGATGATTGGCCTTGCTAAAATTTGTCTTGTACTTAATTGTGCAGCAATAGAAGACACAACAAATTGCCCAACGTCATGTACACCTCCAGGTTGGCCCGCACAAACATTCCAAAACATCCTATTCGCGTCACACACTCCTTGTAAAACAATGCTATGAAATTTTTTTCGATTATAAAAATCTTGTGGCATGGGAGTGTATCGTTTGCTTGATTGGGTCGTGAGAGGGATATGAGAGCCATCAATTGCACCAACTACATTTGGTAAACCAGTGATGTCCCTAAACGTTTCTATAATATTTTGAAGTCGATCGCCATGAAGTGTATGAATAAATTGAAAGAATAAACCATCATCTCCAGTTCCTAATGCTCGATAAACAATCATAGTATATTTTCGAATAGTAGACTCATCGCATCCATATAAGTTGTGCATCCTAGCACTACTTATACCATGTGCTAATCGATATAAAACAAGTTTCACTTGTTTTCGAATTGGAATAGGGGGCCTAACAAATGTAATAGCAATAGGACGTAAATAGGGTGTTAATAAGTCAACTAACACCTCAAATGCTAAAAAATCCATACAATACGTTTGCCAGTACCTCATATTTAACATTTCAGGCGATATATGCCATACATCACCTTCAACAATATCATGGTGGATATATTGACGTGGCTCCACCCACCACATGCGACGGGGAAAACGTTGTCTCCACACCATAGCAGCAATTATCGGAAGTAAGCGCCTAATGCGTAAACCTCCTTCAATTTGAATTGGAACAATAGGCACTACACGATTACAACGACGACGTCGTGTACGCCTAAAAAAGGTCAACCACACAACAAGAAACGCATAAAACACCAACAGGGTGTGGTTGACCATTTTTCTTCAATGCCTAAACCCTAAACCAATGTTCTTTTAAAATTACAAGGAAGTTAAAAGACAATTGAGGATCCTAAGAAACAAGAACAAATTAAAAATAAAAGAACACCACAAAGTGTTCTTCAATAGTTAACTTAAATGCTTCAACCATGAACCCTATTTGCAATTTTCTTGAAACCCTACCAACAACTTGAGAGACCTTACGCAATTAAAAGAAACCCTAAATCACAATTACAAAGCCTGCAGAATAAAAATCACAAAGCCTAAATCACAAAGCCTGCAGAATAAAAATTCTGCATTTTCACCCCGGGGGCCTGGCACGGCAGGGCGTGGAGGGGATGCATGTGCGCACTCCAGTGCACTCCCCCCCACTCCACTTTGCCCCCCCCCACTCACCCCGCGCCACCTGGCCAGGCGGATGGGCGGGTGGGGGGCTCCCAACAGCACATGTGCGTGGGGTGTTAAGACATGAAGCCAATGCCACTATAACCTTCCAAAATTTTTACAAAATTACAGAATTTTTGGCAATCCCCCTCATTTCTATCTCTTCGCCTTGCTGTACTCCACATCATGTCCCCAGTTGCTTATTCGACCGGTTATGGGTGGCTCGCCTATATATGTGCATACTGTGGTACAAAGGCAAGTCCCCGGCACACGACACGTGGTCGATTGTGACACTTGGCGCCCCAACACTTGGCGTTCACATTTGGAAAATCCAAACCTGCAACGTACTTTCCAGGGTCATATCATTGCAATCTTTTCAACTCCCATAGTCGAAGGAGCAGAATCAGTAGAGTCCGTCAGTATCTTATTTAAAATTGTTTTGCGCCGAAGAAGGGCGATCCCGTCCTGTTGTGGCGAAATTTGCAGCTGGAGGTGAATTTTTGTTTCTTTGTTTTATTCTTCCTGCACGTGATTAGCACTTTTGAATTCTGTGTTTCTTGTGTGCTTTTGAGAATTTGTTTCAGTGACAAGATTTTCGGTTACCGGCATTTCTGGTATAGGTGAGTTTGCTGTTGGAGTAATTCCTCGCTAGATCGGAAACAGACTGTGGACTTGTAGTTTAGGGAGGGCTAGGGTTGTGCGCATTCAGCTTCGTTCCGATTTGGATGTATGTAACGGAGATTTTAGGTTACTATGTATGTTTGTGGCGTTGGCTGTCGGATTTTCTGAAAATGGAGTTCTGTATTGCAGATTGCGATTTGTAGGTGGTTTAAGATATTCGAAGACTTTCAGAGGCGCTAAGCGATACAGCTGCAGAGGAAGGCTCTAAACAAGTCAATCAAGGTATGGATATACTGTCGCAATTAGAAATTAAGTGGTATTTAATCGGGAATTCCTCTATTTCTTCGTGAAGATGTGTGCACCTGAAAGCTTCCAAATAAGATCCTGAGCTTGGTTACGATTAGTAGAATACCTAAATTACTTTTGTTCTTCTTGGTAATCGAAAGAGAATTTCAACAGATCTCAGTGTGTGTTTCAGGGATAATTCATGAATAAACTATAAATCTTTAAAATGTGAATTATAGGTGTACTCGGAAATGCAACCTAGGTTCTCATGTTCAGAACCTATAAATTTTAGGCAAGAATTCAAATTGTTTTGATTTTGGGCCAAGGGTTGTAATTAGTAACCTTACTGTCGAGTTTTCCTTCAAATAAAAATCTTAGATGAGCCTTGTCCTCAAATAGCTCACATAGTTTAATTTGCGTTACAAGATGCTGGATTATTTCTGGGCAGTAGAAGTCTTATGAGCTGTTGGCTAGCAGGAGATTAGTACATGAGTATATTGATATACAAAAAGAGTTTCCTGGTGATGTGCAGGTATCTCGTGCGGCAGCAGAAATGACAGAAACGGTCATAGACGGGAAGTCCTTGAAGAAATTTTTGGGGGATGACCAACTTTGGGCCAAGTTCATCGATGAGAGGTTCACCAATCTTGATAAGAGTCACTCGGGCAAATTGGCGCACTCAGCCCTCGAACCTGCCATTGCTGGGATAGGAAAGGCTCTGGGCTTGCCTCCCATGGGCAGTAGTCCGGAGACGGACCACATTTACACTGAGGTCCCAATCTGACACTCTCTATCTCCTGGCTTTAGTTACAGTACCTAGACCTTTTGGTGAATGCTATAGAATGAATGTCTGAACTAAGCTAAGTTACTCTGAGCTGGACAGATCGCAGACACTGTCAAAGAGCATTGCATTGAATGAGAATTATTACAAATAGTTACGACAAATGGTTATTAGGAATCATTGCAGTTGAAGTCAGGCAAGCATAAACTAACGGACCAAGGATACATGGTTTCGTAATGGGCGATTTGATTGATGTATCATATTGTGAAGAATAGAATTAACTTGGGATTAAATTTAATATCGCTAGGATAAGTGACAAACATGGTAAGCATAAACAAGGAAATAAGTAGAATTGAACAAATGAAAGTTCTCATAAGAACTACTCAAAAGTGCTAAGAAATTATGAGGCTTAGTGGTCCTTTAGAGTGTTCTCGGTCTGCATTTTCTGCTTCGTCACGAGGGTGTTCCTTGTCATATTAAGCGCGCTGGGTCACTTGCAGATGTTCCGTGAATTCGGTCCTGAAGGTGAGGGCGTAACAAAGCAAACATTCTCCACTGTGATGAGAGATATCTTGATGGGGCTGGGGGACGGTCTCGAGCGAGAACCAGTCGCCTTTTCTTCGTTGGATGGAAACAAACTGGAGCGATGGGCACGAAGTCCCGAATTTGAGATCGAGGCAGTAGCCGCCTTCGGAGCTCTTGATGCTGATACGTCAGGTCAATTGAAGGCGGGAGCAATGAAAAAGGCCTTGAGAAGAGTTTCTGTGGATCAAGGCATGCCTCCTCAGACTCATGTTGCGGTATATTTCCTCGGGACTTAGTTGCAGACTTTCTTTACGTTATTTCCTTGAGATTTGATTAATCCTCATATTCACCGACATAATTACTTGTGGCAGGTTTCGAATTTCATAGACACAGCTCTTCAGGAAGCTGGAGTCAATGTGGAGCAAGATCTGGACCAGCTTCAGTTTGTGGATGTGTATAGGAAGGTGGTACTCGCACTAGTCAAATTTTTAAAAGACAAGCCATTGTCGGTAGCGCACACGGAGAAGGTTTTTGACGGTGCAAGCATCAGACAACTTATAAAGGATAAGAAGGCGTTAGATCTGGTGTGTGAAAGGTCCCCCTCAAGTTGGTGTTCTTTCCGTTCGACTCTTTATTTTGTTTCATCTTAAATATGTTCTTCGGTTACTTGCGGATATGCGTTTGTTTCGTGAGTCGGGTTCTTGAGATCCTGTCCGTTAGAAAGTGTTGAAATACATGTAAACATCCTCACCGCAATTTGTTTCCTACAGGCTTTGAGTCTATCGTGGGAAATTATGCCCAAGACAAGCAATGGGTCTGCACCGAAAAGCTACCTAAGAGTTGGCCTGGACACATTGGCACCATATGCAGGTCTTCCCCCGGTTGGAGCAGTCCCTGAGGTAAAGAGCAAACTTTGACCCCTTAGTTAATCTTGGTCATGGCTATTGCATCCCACGGTGCTATTCTATTGGACGTCATGATCTCACAACCTTGTCTCTTTTTCTCGTGAGTTGAGGCATGTCTGAATTATTGACTGAAAAGTAGAGAGTGAAGTAAATGACAGCAGCAGGGGTAAGATGTAGCAGGGATAATTCATATTTTAATCTCAAGGTTTTTTAGCTCGTAATCAAATGGTTCTGGTCCCTCAATTCACCGTAACCAATGGTTATGGGCCGCTGATGTTTTTTGCATAACCCTCACCCCCGTTCTGCTTATGCAGATGGATAGTGTGGTCAATGAGGCATTCAAAATGATAGATGACGATGCCGACGGGAGGGTGGATAAACCTGGGTTCGACAAGTGCATGCTCGAGGTGCTGGGGGGGGTCATGCTCCAATTGGAGGGAAAGCCTATCGGAGTTGCCAGCAGTGCTGTAGTGCCTCCTGAAAAAGAGGGTGTTATCAATTCTGGCATGATTCCCTTTTGAAGAAAGGAAAGAAGGAAGGAAGATTTTAATGTGTTTGGGCAGCGGCCTTGAATGTTTATGTAAACTTTGGCATTAGTACAATGACCGACGCTGGATTCTAACCAGCTCAGATATCAGGACGGTTCAATACTTAGCGTGCCAGTGACAAGGCCACCTTAATTTGCATTCAATCTTGTTTAAGCTGTAAAGGAGAGTGAGTTGTGTGTCCATTGTCTTGCGACCCTGGTAAATGATTCTTTAATTTACTTGCGTTGTAGTCACCAGTACCGTTGTGCCAGATATCAAGAGCGACGATTCGAGCAGCGTTACAAATGGCAAGGAACTTTCATCAACACAAGCATTTCCCGAGTATCAAGACTAACCTCTAGACTCAATTTCAAGTGGAAAGATCACTCTCTGAGTTGCTGATTTTGTCAATAACGATGCTCAGAAATGTCAATATCTAAATGTTCGAGGTTTAGGATTCCAATGTCAATGCAGAGCAGTATGCAGTCAATTGCGTCTTCTTCAAGAAACTTGAGAAGGAATTTGTACTCGAATCTGTCTACATTGTAATTAACCTGTTTGATGTAGTGATAGCATCGAGGAATCGAGACGCCATAAAAAATACGCTGAAGAGAGTCTCTTACAAGGAGTTAGGTCTAGAACTCGAACGCTCCAAGAACTGATCCTTCCTCCGTGTGACGGTTTGTTATCCTGCAGCTCTTGCTATTTCAATTCTGAGTGCATTGAAAGTTGTATATAAGCCCCCCTCTGGCCTGTGTCGAAATATCACCAACATCTCCCCTCAAATGAGTTCTCCGAGGCTTCCCTGTGGTGGAAAATCAATTTCTCTTTGGTAGAAAATATTCTTTGAGGGATCTCTCCCTCATCGAAATGAAATAAAAATGTACATAAAACGTTTATTACTGATTTCATCAAGGTAAAATATGTACAAGCGTGTAAGTTGTAGTTTTTGGGTAGATTTTATGTAAATTGTTCCTACTTGCTTCTTGTTATTTAACTCCATGTATTATAAATTTGCAGAAGGAATGACTTGGTGACGCAGACATTGTCAAGGAGAATCAATGCGCTTGTTGCTCAAGCGTAAAATCAATCATATGAGGAATAATTTGTGTTGAGTTATTTGTGTCGAGGCAATTGTTTTATCTGAAATCACTCAGGAACTACCATTTTCAATGCAAACAACAAAATTTTAAACATTTGTGTTTTTTACATATCCAACCATAGGATCTTGCACTCCACTAGTATGAGAATGTTTGGAAGAAATTTGATCTTGCACTAGATTAGTATGAGAATGTTTGTTTGGAAGAAATTCAATCTTATATTAGACTAGTATGAGAAGGTTTGGAAAACATTTTAGAAGCTTTAACTAAATCAATCACTAGATATAAATGAGGTTCTTTGCTCCTAGTCTAATAAGATCACCGCACTTGGACAATAGGTTTGATTTTAATTAATTAATTTTAAATTATCAATTTTTTTGCTAATATTGGATGGCTTAAATTAATTAAAAAATAAAATAACCAAATTATTTGCTAATTTTGGGACTAGACAACCAGATCTACAAACAAATAGGAAGTTGTTTTGCCAAAAATTCAAAAAATCCATTAAAATCTACTTGAGAATCAATTTCCAATCTATCATTTGTCCATCTATCATCAAGACAATTTTTGATGGCAAAATGAAGGAATTAATTTATTGACATTTTCTGTGAAAATGAAAAGTGAAGAGGTCATTTTTATAATGAAATCCATTGTCCTTGTGGTAAGGGATTATTTGAAGATAAAAGCTTGACCACTCATTGTCAATATATGTAGGAATTGTGTTCAAAGTAGAAATTGAACTTCATTTTGTCATAGTAGATTAACTTTTTCCAAAATATTTGAACTAGGAAAAGCCAGGCTAACATTCATTTCCAAAAATCCATTTGTGATTTTGAGCCTCCCCTCAAAAGTTATGAACAAAATTTAGAGAGGGTGTTTGAAAATATTAAAGAAAATGTACCTTCAAACTCCTTTCTAAACTTTGTCAATGACTTTTTATTGGGAGCTTAAAATCTCAAACAAATTTTTGAAGATGAAATTTAGCTTAATTTTCCACATTAGTTTAGTTCAAAGCTCTTAAAAAAAATTATTCTACACTACATTCTATTTTTAACTCAATTTATGCTTGTGATTTGACTACAAGTGGTTGAGGTCTTACTAATCTTACATATCCCATATGGGTTGTTTACCTCCTACCACCCCACTTGTATAAGGATCTTGTCTTCTAACCTTCTTACTAATTCAAAATGGCATTCCAAGCTACATGTGAAATTCATATTCAACTATTCAAGGTGAGTAATAGTCTCAATTAGATGCATCATAAAATTTGATTGAAATGCCAAATTTTTGAAGATTACATTTTAAAATACTGAACCTTGTTTATGCACTTTAATTAAAATTCAGCACCAAAGTCCCAAACTTGCTATCCGTGCATAGTATAAGGCTTTGAATCCTCTTATCTAAAAAATTTGTACTATAGATTGTGAATTTAATTTTTCATGTTGAAAAATTGAATTGAGATTTCAAGAATATAAATAAAAACAACCCTTCCTGACTTTTATTCTTTAATAATTGTTAAGTTGAAGTAGGTATACAAGATAAGAAGGAAAAATTAAACTGTTGAGACTAAATAGTCAATAGCTTAAGATGGAATTAAAATACACTAATTTCAATGGTGAGATTGTTGCAAACTAAACCATGTGCAATTTCTTTTTTGAAAAATTGCTAAAACTGAGTTATAAACAAATCCAATATAGTATTTTCTCATGAATTTGCTAAGATTTGCCCACAAAACAAGAAACTTCATAATTTCACTTCACTTATTCAAATAGAATGAATCAAATATTTCCACATAGACAAAAACGTAATCTATAAGAAGTGATTTTTTTTTTTTTAATTTTAAGAAAAATTAAAATTTTTTTGTTGCCCCATTAATTTGTTTTGGACTTATTGTGGTTTAACTTTTGCTCCCGGATACCAATTGAAATAAACATGATATTTCCCAAAAGCTAATCAATTTCTCAATCTTGAAAAAACGTTTCAAAAAATCTTGCTAAAAATTGAGATCATACCTTTAAGAGTCCCCTAAAGAGATTTTTAGGACTTTAAGGGTTAAAATAACAAAATAAATTGCAGGCCTATTATGAATGTTAGGTTGATGACGATAATGACTCAAATTATACTTTTTCATAGAAGATTCATGAACATTGGATTGGAGATGATGAACACTCAAATCATATTAGCTTGTAGAGGATTCAATAAGAGTGGGTGAATTGCAATAATTGAAGAGTCAAAACATATGATCTTATTTCCTCAAAAATTCCTTGTTTTCTAATACTATGTTTTGAAAATGTCATCCTTGAGCACTTAAAAGAATATCACTATTGATTTGCATTGCTTTATCTTGATGATGTCATCCATAACATCTTGAATAGTTTTAGAAGGCTCTTTCTACATGACAGATTCATCAACTTTTGAACCTTGCAAATTTCACCATTTACAAGCTCAATCTTGAATTCAAGGTGAGATAGGCATAAGCATGTTATTTCTTTTCCATTATGTAACAAAAAATTCTTCATAATCCTTTAAAGTTACTAGTCAAATGGACATTACATGGCTCATTATGCCACATTGAAGGATTTGAATGCATCTCAACTCTACACATTTTGTAGATACATCCAAATCTCTTAAATTTCTCTCTTTGTATTATCTTTGCTCTCCCTCTTAGCCAAAAGGAAGGGACATACCAATTCAAAACTCACCATGTACACTCACAAATATACTTGTATAATGTCACAGAAGTTACATGCAAAATTTATATAAAGAATTTGACAGATGTGGAGAACAATTCTAAAACACTATCTTTACTCCTACAATTATTACTTCTTCAATGTCACTTATGTAAGCAACTCTACATTGTCATAATGTTACAAGCATTCGGATGCCAAGGTTGTGGCATTGAAGAGGCCAAACTACATTTGGCTATTTGGCTATGAAGAGGTTTGGCAATAATTGGTTCATTGCAGCAATTTCATTAAATGTGTATAAAAGGTTGTCTAAGTATGTAGAATAGAATACAAATAGCTTCTCATACTCTATGATGAACCTACGTGTCCTTAGTTTGGACGGTAACACCGTTAGAGCCTGCGATGATAACCACAGTGGCCATGTTCAAGAAAAAACCATGATCTACAACACCTTCTAGCGCAGAAATTGCCTTCGCTGCAGCATTGGCGTCTTTAATAGGGTCCTGCAATCAAGGTTTTTTATTAAACTTAATAATTCATTGAACGAGAAACATCAAGTTCAAATATTAATGTAAAGTAGAGTAGGCGAACTTCAAAAATGTGCAGTTTTCAGATTTTGTATTGGATTAGCAACAAAATGGATATGAAGTTTAAAAAATATTTGAGAGTCTTCAAAATAGAAAATGGAAATATTCACCTTCATTTCCAAAAAAGGCTCATGATTTTTAAAGCGAAAGACTAGGAATATACCTGAAAATAAAGGTCAATGATGTAATTTGAATTGTCAGTCACATAGGGCTTGTCTCCATCCATGCGCAGTTTGACCTGAAAAGGAAATGCCTCTTTTCTCAGTATTTCAAATAGGGACCAGAACATATTTGCTCGAGGTACAAAGGTACAAATCGACATAGATTAAAGCCAGTCAATTCGCTCCTCAGTTCCAATAGTTGAAAATAGAAAGCACACTTTGGAAACCCAAAAGTTAACTAGAAAGTTTATTATAGGAACTTTCAAAACACATTGAAAGTTCAAAATGTAGGGAATAATCTCTTTCCAACATGATTATTTCAACTCCTATGGATGTGGAAAAAAATGCATTCCAATCAGAAACAGGAAGGAGAGAACAGAAAATAAAAAGGCAAATCAAAATGCACCTCACAGCCAGAAACTTCTGGAAGGTTCTTCAAGCGTTCGGCATTATACTTCCAGCAAAATTGGACAACCTCGACGGGCATGGCCAGCTGACTTCCTCCAAGGCCCTTCACCAACTGCGACATTCACAAACCCAAAAGGTCAAATCTATTATGTATGCGGCTCGGTATATTGTGTCTGTTTGTCTATATGTTTGTCATCTCAAGGGCACTTCTCACGATATTCTTGAACTCCTATTATGTTAAATCTATTTTGAGAGTCATTTTTATAGTTTTTGTTTTTGTTTTTTAGTGTTACTCCAATGTAGAGTCTTATGCATGGACGCACTTTCAACAACCTTGAGGCCAATGTCCAGCACATGACAAGAGAGTTCACAACATCGAAGATAGATTGTAGAACTTTGGTATTGAAGGGAGAATCAGATCATAGAACCAACCTTGGTTTCATCAACAATGACTACAAACTTTGCAGAAGCAGCCTCCACCATCTACACAGTGACAAAGCACAATAATCATGAGGATTCAGATTATTTCGAAAGGTTCAACAGCTCCAAAGAGCAGAAATACATGAGTTCATCTGCATTGTGATACTTCAGCTCGTGCGTCACTGTTGAAACAAGCATTCTAGGTAACAGAATGGTTTAACAGATACAAGCCCTAAAGGACCAAGGATTCGTGATTAAAAACAACCACTTCCATTGATTATATTGTGAAAAATATTATTCATGGAGGCCAAATTTTATAGGGATAAAATCGGTGAAAAACAAGTATGATATGGTAAAAAAAATTGAACAAAGACCTCATATGACCCACTCAAAACTGCTACAAAAACAGTATGCCCAGTACACAAGAACAACAAAATGACATGACGAATAATTCACCTTCTCACGAAGTAAAGCACCACCTCGTCCCTTCACAAGGTTGAGATCGGGATCGACTTCATCGGCTCCATCAATCGCTAGATCAATCTGATACCAAGCATTCAGAGAGTCAATAATACGACTGCCAAAGTCTTGTATGTCTTCAGCCTTCATTAGAAAAATGGTAATCAAGGCTTAACATTTGTGACCTAAAATTTAGTAGGACAGCTGAGAGAGTTCCATATACCAAGCACCATTAAGATCGACGGCTATTATCAAGAATTCAGATACTTTCGGAGCAAATTTTTGGTTTTCTTGACTTTGTTTCAATAGTTACCTTAGGATGGTCATCCAAAACTGAGAGGGGGATGCCCAAGGCTGCAGCTTGCTCCGCCGTTCTCTGTAATATGAGCATAATATGTGAGCACACTGCATTCATTCACATCCAATTCTATTTCTATTGCAAAACCTCTTAAATAAGGTGCTACCATAAAAGACATCTGCAACAGTCTACAGGATTGAATTTCACCTTTGAAGTAGGCACTCCAACAATGTCCTTCAGCTTCCCTTCCTGCAACAGTTTGCTCACAGTCAGATGTTGTATACACGAGCCAAACCTTCTTCATGGATAGTGCCCCAGGGATCATACTCTAGAAGGCCCATCTTGCTTGTATAATAACAATTCTGGAACGTAGCAACAAGCCTGCCACAATGAGGACAGAAATATAAACCTTCAAAAGCTCGCCAATTTTTGCCACTGCAAATGCAGCAGTGGATCCTGTGCCCAATCCCAAGACCATGCCACTCTTGACGTACTCCACTGCCTGCAACCACATCGCAACAAGTCAACCTCCACCAATCTATTACATACTGGAACTGCGACTTTACACCCATCCATCTTGTTTGTTTATTTGTTAGGTATTACCAGGGGGGTTCCGACAAGAAATACTCGGTCCAGTTAGGTTAACTAAAGTCGAACTCAAGTTAGAAGTTAATTGTTTGAAGCTCAGTTTCTTATTTGTATTTCATTTTAATTCTAAATAAAAACAACGCATTACTACAATTTATTCCATAATGCACAGGAGCACCTTTGACAACTTCTGGACCAATGTCCCCTCACAGGCCAAACTGGTAGCTTACATTGAGAGAAAACAAGGTCAAATAGAAGGCAAACACGATATGACTGTTTCCTATAAAAAAATTCCTGCACAAACACGCTCTACTGTAACTGATGCTTTGTTTTAATCAGGCTAAAATATAACCTAGAAATGATTCACTCAGAACAGCAAGAGTGGGAAAAGCGTATTACGGCACCTTCTCAGCAGCGATCTGTTTGAGTTCGTCCTGGGAAAGAGTCGTGGTAGCTGCATCCAATACACGCACGCCACAACTCTAAAAATTCCTTCTAACTACGTAAGCAATTACAACAACTGAAACGGAGGTGATAATAGTAGAAGGTGGAGAAAGAAGATAGTATGCATCTCAACACAAGCATTTAGTAGATATAACGAAGGAATGCAAACTACACTACGAGCCACAACATTTCTAGAAATTCAAAATACATATACGGTATTCAAGGAATAGAGGACCACAAATTAGACCTCTACTACACAACCTGATTTCTAGACAGGAATTTCACTCCCATAAATTCTATCACTACCATGACAATTGAGTCCTATTCTTTCTAACCTAGACAGGATCAGCGACCCAATGCTGAGCGCATATAAGCATACAAACACCCGGTCTTTAGATGGCGCAAAATCTAAACTAGCAACAACCTATATAAAAATTTGAAAATGTCAATTATCAACCAACCAACCAGAAGAGAATGGTGTAAAAGTTTTGAAATGTTTCTCAACCACGGCGCACCCACACCAACACAGTCACTATTCAAACCCCAACCCAATCAATACAAGAATCGCTCAAAAAAAAAAACCTTTACAACCAATCAAATCTACCAATGCCGCATTCTCACAAATTCGCCACATTCGCTACAACTACATCCCATACTAAAATCACTCCACAAACGCAAGAATTTCTGAAAATTTGAAAATCCTCACCACCTTGCTGTTGCGCGCGAGGTCGGATCGCCACAGCCCCGTCCCGGCGCTTGGTCGCACTCACGAAAGCGGATTTCCGCAAATCTGCACCACGTAGCAACAACGAAGACGACGAAGACGACAACTTAACGAAGGCTTTGCAGCAATGTGAGGAGCGCGGATTGCAAGGAGCCACCAGGGCTGCTGTAGTGGTGGTGGTTGGGGTCACTTGGGAGGTGAGAATTGCGGAAGAAGCCATCGCTGCTGCAATTTGCGACAGGGAGAATTTAGGAATTGCAAGCAGATGAGGACGAATTCGGAAAGGTTGGCTCTACAAGGAATTGGGGTCGTCTTCTTCTTCTTCTTCAGTTTGTCTGGCTGGGACCGACGGAGGACCCCCCAGCCGAGTTTTGGATGCTTTTCATCCTTGAGGGGTTTTCATTCGTTTACATGTTCGTTCGTGGATTGACTTCATTGGGTTTGGCTAAGGTGAAGTGGCTGGGCCTCGATCTTCGTCCATCCCACACCACCAATTCTTTTGTTCCTTGCTCCGTGACTATTTGAATTAGAAGATTGGTTTCAATAAGGTAACTAATGTGCCTAGTGGTTAGGGTTGGCAAAAATTATTTCTAAAAACTAATTCCACAATACAATAGATGGAATTTAATTTTTTCTTAAACAAGAAATTGTATAGGAAATTTTTTATTTATTTTTAGGCATCTATCAAATCACATTTGTCAACTTTAAATTAATTATTTTGGCAAGTAATGACCTCAATTTAGGATATAAATAATTGCATCCAAAATATAAAAATTGAACATTTTTCCTATTATTAATTTCTAAAGCTCCATTGTTCCTATGGGGGACAAAATGGAATTCCAGCAAGTTTCTTTAATATTTAATTTTTATTGAAACTTTTTGAAACTTTTTCATACGATAGAAAAACTTATTAGCTTTTTGGTAATATAATTCTTATTTCAATTGGTTTTTGGGAGCAAAAGTTATGCTACAATAACCTCAAAATGGGGGGAGATTGGGCAACAAAAACAATTCACAAAAAATTGAAATTAAAATTTTCTTTTTTTTTAAATTCTTGTAGATAATATTTTATCAAAATTTAAATATTTGATTCATTCAATTTGGATTAGTTATGTGAAAATTATAGAGCTTCTTGTTTTGCAAGCAATTAGAGCAACTTCTT